>JASXTE010000018.1:15345415-15945415 GCA_030280995.1 Hemileia vastatrix | reverse complement strand
CAAAAAATCAACTGAAATACTTATTACAGTTTTTAATCAATCAAGTTAACTAAGATATTGATATTTTTTTACCAGGACTTAAATAAATCAACTGAATTAGTAAAATAATTTATTAATTATCAGGACAAGGAGTCAACTGAAATAATTAACAAAATTCCTAATCAATTAATAATTTATATATTGATATATAATTACAGGACTAAGTGTCAACTGAATATTTAGTTACCAGGACTATATGTCAACTGAAATAATTTAATATATTTTTTAATCAATTAATTAATTTATAAATTATTATTTAAATACCAAGACTAAATTTCAACTGAAGTAATAAAATAATATTTGAATCATCAAGACAAAATGTGAACTGAAATAATCAAAAAAATATAATATAATTTATTAATGTAATAATATTACTTCTATGACTAAGAACAAAGATTCTCTATCTTGGTCAACTAGGAAAAAAAATATTATATACCTGACACCTCCACCTGTAATTTGATCAATTTAATGCCAAGTACAGAGTGCTGAATAATAAGATATATATATATAATAAAATATGCAGAGTGAGACCTACAAATAATAACCTCTATAGTCACTACAAATATATAGGACAATTACACTTATATAAACCTTAAATTTGGGGGGAGGGTTGAGTCCCAGTCGGGGCAAAAAATATTAGTCATGTTCCTTTTGACATTTGTCCAAAAATTGCTATTGAAGTGTTGGAGTTGATGATCCTACAGTTACCGGCGTCAAGATATCAATGGGTTGAAAATGATTCAGAAAGGCTCCCAACTTTCAGAAGGTTGCTTTGGTCTAGAAGAATTTTCAACAATCCGACAGCTATGATAGGTGTAGGAAACTCAAGATGTCGGTCAGTCGTCTAGAAGAAGGTAAGAAAAATAGGAGAAAAGGAGGAGAGAAGGAGGAGGACAAGGGAATATAAAAGAAATAAATTACAATAATATATTTAATTTATTTAAGAGGGAAACAACGGCAAGCAACTTTGAGAGATGACAAAAACTTAGAATTTATTAATAATACTATTTAATGTAAGGGTTCTGCGCGGCAAACACTTTAATTACTATCAGACTTAAAGCAACCTTTAATTTGTTATATAGACTTTTAATTAGAATTGTATTACTAATAAAAAAATATAAACGTAGTAAAATAGTATTTAATTTGTTGAGTGTATAATAAGTGATGAGGCTACAGGGGATTATCCAAGGCCCTTTTATAGGCAATGGGTCCTCTGAAGCGCCACTATATTTGTAAATACAATGATTAGAATAGAATAAAACAAATATATCAAAGAGTAAATGAAACATAACAATGTAGAGAAAAATATGAAACAAATAATTAAAACCCCAATTAAGAATCCAATTTTTCCGCCATTAATTCCCAAATCAGTAAGTAAAAATAGTGAATAACTAAACAAGATTAGAACATAGGAACTATGAGAAAAATAATTCCAAACAGATGGTACAGTCTGATTAAAGGATATTTTAAGTGAAACAAAAAATACTTTGACGCAACAAAACATGTAATTAATCTCAATTTAGTATAAATTAATTAATTGGTTTTTTCTGACACAATTAAGGGTCAAAAGAAGCGTCATTAATTATTGTTTAGTATTATATGAAAGGTGTTATTTAATATATAAATTTAAATAATTAATTTAAATATATTATAAGTCAATTTTACACTTATAATTCTAATATATGTTTTTCAATTAATTAAATATAAATTTATAATTATTAAATACATAAAAATGCGCCATTATTTGTAGAATATATTATATTATGTTCAATTTAACTGTATATAAAAATATATATAACCAATAAATTTAATGTAACACTTGTATATAATAAAATACTTATATAATTTTATTATGCAATAAAATATTAAGTTATATTCATTAAATACAATTCTTACCCACTCTTTCAGGTTTTATAAGTTACATATCATTTACTGGACTCCTGGAATAGCCTGGCTGACACTCCCTCACTCTAAAAAAAACAATAAAAAAAATGCTAAGATTTTTTCTTTTTGAATTTTTTCAACAGAGTAGGCAGATTTGAAATTTCTTTTCCAGGTATCCATGCATCATGTTCAGATGATTTGTTCTTATATCTCAATAAATATTCAGTACCTCTTTCAGAAGTGATAATTCTATCATTGAGAGTTTTATCAATTTCTGCTGTTTCTGTGACTTCCTGAGGGTTCTTCTAAGGTCTTCCTCTTCTTTTTGGAAATAAGTCACTGTTGGAAGTATAAGGCTTAAGTAAAGAAATGGGAAAAACAGGATGTTTCCTATCATATGGAGAATACAATACAACTTCTACTGCATTATCACCAACCATTCTTTTAACAACAAATGGTCCTACAAAAGGATCTTTTAATTTGTGGTTACCTTGTAAATTGAAATGGACAGTAGAGATCAACACTTCATTACCCTTGTTAAATGTGTATTCTTTATGGGATTTATCCCATCTTTTCTTTTCATATTCAAATGCTTTATCAATACAACTCTGAGCATGTTTTCTGCATAGCTGTTGCATTTGCATAAAAGATTTTACACCAGGGTGTAGTTCCAACTTAGGTAATTTATTATTGAGAATCTGAGCAGGAGTGTTTGGGACATAACCTAACCAAAGCTCAAAAGGCTTTTTCTCAGTGGCAGAATGAACAGTGCTATTATATGCAAATTCAAGACCAGGCAAAAGAGTGACCCAATCATGAGTAAATCTGTCATTCTCTTTATATTCTAAACCAAAGGCACAATACCTTCTAATCATATCTTCCAGAGTTTGAATCATTCTTTCAGCTAGACCATCAGTCTGAGGATGGTGAGCTGTAGACAATTTTAACTCACAGCCACAAATATCCATCAAAGAGGTCCAAAATTCAGAAGTGAATTTTGGATCCCTATCAGAGATAATGGCTTTTGGAAAACCAATAATATTAAACATGTAAGACCACCATAAGAAAGCTAATTCTTTGGTGGATACATCTTTGTGGGTTGGAATAAATTTGCACATTTTTGTGAATCTATCAACTATTACCCAACAAGAGTTAAAGCTGTCTCTACCTGCAACAGGAAGACCAGTGACAAAATCCATATTAATGATTTGCCAGGGAGCACTAGGTGCTTCAATATGTTGTAATAACCCTGCTCTCTTACCTGTTAAACTTTTAGATTTTTGGCAGGAATCACAAGATTCAACATATAATTTTGTGTCTTCAGACATATTAGCCCACCATGCAGTGTTTTTGATTCTAATCAATGTTTTTTCAAGATCAAAATGACCAGCTAATATGTCATCATGACAAAGTTTGAGGATAGTTTCTTTCATTGAAGGAGGAATTACAATTACATTGGTAAGCTTCCTTCTTTAATATATATAACCATCTTCAATAGAGAACTTTCCTTTATTTAAAGCATTTTGGTACTTTTCAGGAAGAGTTTTTATTAATGCTTGAATTGAAGCATTCTTAGGATCATTTAAGATAGTAACCAATTTATTTAAATCAGAATCTTTATCATATGAGTCCAGTATTAACTGTAATAACTCCTCTTCCATATCAACTATAAATATACCATGGATATGAACAGTATCATCCTCAGGTACATAAGCAGGATTTGAGTCATTATTTGGCAGAGGCAATCTGGAGAGCATATCAACATTAGAGTGAACATTTCCAGCTCTATGGATAATTGTCATCCTTCCTCTGTATTCTTGAACAGCAAGTTGCCACCTGAACATATGTCTGTTAGGTGTCTTGAGGTTTAAGAGAGACTTCACAGCACTACAGTCAGTTACCAACTCAAATTTTTGGTCATCCAAATAGTAATGAAGTTTCTCAAGAGCCCAAACAACTGCTAAGCACTCCAATTGAGTGGCACCATATTTCAATTCACTATTTCTTAAGGTTATTGAAATATAACAAATTACAACCTCTGAGGATTTATCATTAATAATTTGCTTTTGGTGAAGGGCAGCACCCAGACCAATAAAGCTAGCATCTGTATAAAGGACAAATGGCTTGTTAAAATCTGGAAGAGCCAATATAGGGGCTGTCATTAAGCAACTTTTTAATGTATCAAAAGCTTTTTGACAGTCATTATTCCAGAGAAAAGCAACATCTTTTCTGGTCAGTTTTGTAAGAGGCAAGGCTATGACCTGATAATTTTTAATATATTAGGGGGTATCAATGTTCAGGGATCCGCAATTAGGGATCAGGAATTTTTTTTCCCGGGATCAGACATTATTAATTGCGGAAGATTCTTATCCACTAGCCCCAGGGCTAGTGGATAAGAAATCCAAGATAATGCATTATCCCGCCTCTTATACCCCAATTTCCATTCCTAATTCCTGATCCCAAACTCATCTCATCCATGATGGATTTTTAAGAAAGTCACATGACTTATAATTGCTGATGCCATCCTTAAGTATTTCCTCACTCTATGCTACTTAATTTTGGTGGTGAACACTTAAGTTTTTTTTCTATCTACACACCCCAACTGCACATTTGGCGGTGAATTCCCACTTCCCTCATCACTTAACCCTTCCACCGGCAACAATGAAACACCTCTCTAATAGGAAGCTACTTCACTCAACAATGAATGCTATCACTTTTCTTTTAGTTCTTTACTATAAATCTGACTCTGATTTGGAAGATGCTTTAGCTTATATGTGTTTTCTTTCCAAAAAGCGTTACATCATCACCAGGGGGCCAAATCTTTATCATGATCCCCGATATGATCTGGCCTCCATTCTCAACATTCCTCATTTAAACTTCACACAACTTTTTAGAACTTCTCCCGATTCTTTCTTCAAACTTTATCAACTCATCTCCGATCATCCTATCTTCCATAACAATTCTCATAACAAACAGCGTAATCCTGCCATCCAACTTGCTGTTGCTCTATGTCGCTTTGGCTCAAATGGAAATGGTGCTGCCGTAAGACGTTTGGATAATCTCTTTAACATAGGATATGGTACCGTGATATTATACACCAAGCGCTGTATGATTGCTATCCTTTCCCTCAAGTCTCAAACTCTTGCTTGGCCAACTCCAGAACAGCGACTTGAATCCTCTCAAGTAATGCAAGCTGAAGGTTTCCCTGGCTGTATAGGTTTTGTTGATGGCACAACCATCCCTTTGAGTCAAAAGCCTGCTCATGATGGCAACCATTATTTTGATCGCAAAAAAAGGTTTCTTCAAAATCTTCTCCAAGTTCTCATCTTTCACAATCTAACTTTTTATCTTCTTTCTAGATACTCTATTGCCGTTCAACTTGTATGCGATGTCAATAAAAAATTTATTGCTTTTCACAGTGGCTGCCCTGGATCATGTCATGACTCTTCCGTCTTCCAAAGAATGAGGATTTCTCAATCCCCTGAATCATACTTTGACAAATCTCAGTACCTTCTTGCAGACTCAGCATATGCAAGTGGAAAGTACATTATACCTGCTTTCCGTGGTGCAACTTCAGAAAATGACCCCAAAACTAAATTTAATTATCACCTTGCACAATCAAGAGTACGAATTGAACATGCTATAGGTATTTTAAAGGGACAATTTTCTAGTCTTCGGGAGCTCAGAATCCAATTTCAAAAAAAATTGGAGATCAAAACTGCAAATCATTGGATCTTGACTTGCGTAATACTCCACAATATTCTAGCTGATTTAAAGGATGAGTGGAATGGTCTTTATGAAAAAGAGGATCCTGAACCACCACTGGCACTCCCCTCCCTTGATTCACAAATCATTCAATCAACCGGCATATGCCCCATTATAATGCCAATTACTCTTCAACATTTCTCTTCACCCTTTTAATTTTTAATTTTTATGTTTTCATACTTTCCAAATGTCCTCTTTGTGTACTTTAATCACTTGGTTTTGTATTTTGGTTTGTTGCATATTCTTTTTTTTTTGAATTTACGGTGAATATCTTTTTTTTGGATTGCTCATTGGTTTTCTTTCACTTCCTCAACATGAAATCGCATATTTTCTTATATCGCATATTTTGTCAGTGATTTTTTTTTCATTCATCACTCATATCCTTTTCCTATTCTCCTCAAACATCCCTCAAATATTTTGGTTGCATTTATTTTCTCAACTCAACTCACCAGGTAGGTCATTTTTTTTCTTTTTTCATGGTTTTTTATTTGCTAATCATGATTTTTTTTTTTGCTTTTTTTTTGCTTTTTTTTTGCTTTTTTTTTGCTTTTTTTTTTGGTTTTTTTGTTTTTTTTGTAAGTGCTTCTATTATTTTTGTTCTAGGGTAAACTAATTTTTGTTTTGCTTTTTTCTCTTTTTTATCTTTTTATTTTTTTGTTTTTTTTTCTCTCCTTCACCTCTCTTTATGATCCTCAAGGCCCCCCTTTTTCCCTCTCTTTACCTGTCTCTGACCCCCTTTTTACCCCCTTTTTAGCTGCCTCAAATCCCCCCTTTCCCCCCTCTTTAGGTCCCTCATCACCCCCTTTCCCCTCTTTTTAGGTGCTTCAATACTCCCCCCTTCCCCTCTCTTTATGTCCCTCAAACCCCCCCTTCACCTCTCTTTTGGCTCCTCAAACCCCCCCCTTCACCTCTCTTTACCCACATCAAACCCCCCCTTTCCCTCTCTTTAGGCGCCTCAAACACCCCCCCTTCCCCCCCCTTCTACTCACTTTACCCCCCTACCTAATCATTATATCCTCCTTTAAACAGACACCACGCAATATGGGGGGCGGACTTGCTAGCAAGTCCGCAACTTGAAGTCAGATGGAAATCAGATGGAACTCAGACTGAAGTAATACTGAACTTTCACTTGAAGTATCACACAAATAATAATGGATCTATATTGAAAACATTGTGAAAGTGTGAGGATAACTGAATGGAAGCCAGAAAAAATCATTCCATGAGTCTACTCAATGCAAAGTATTTTTTGAAGCAACTTATTTAAATAATACTTTATTAAATTAAGTTTATCAATAAAAATTGATTGACAATATTGCAATTCTTAAATACAATAATTTTATTAAAAAATTTCAGATTAAATATAAAAAAAATCAGTGACTTTTTCTATTACTTACAACTGTTTTTACAGAATTGAAAACTATGTTTCAGCTAATATTTTATGGAAGTGAACTCTCTTCTTCGCCCGAAGAACAGAGTTCATCCTCCTATTTTCACACTCTGTTTGCACCGATCTCCATTGCTTTCAATATTTTATGGAAGTGAACTCTGTTCTTCGCCCGAAGAACAGAGTTCATCCTCCTATTTTCACACTCTGTTTTCACCAATCTCCATCCCTTTCAATTCTATCAACACATGCTTGTCTTCTCTCCCCATGCCTTTTGCTATCCTCCCAGCCCCATTGTATGTATAATACAGAAAATAATTGTAAAATTTATGTACAAATAAATATGAACACATGAAGTGTGAAAGAAATAAAAGAAACTAGTCAACAAAAAATTTCATTAAACGTTCTATTTCTTCAACAGATTTGTTTGCTTTAATGCATTTGATCAAGAAATCTTTCTTTTTAGAACTTTCTTGGAGATCATGCTTATACTTCATCTGTTCCATTAAGTTTTGATGCTCGAGTGTTTTTTCCTTATTTTTGGATTTTTCAATACTAAGAGTTAACTCAAACTTCTTCTCCTCCAAATCTTGGGCCCTACCATCCTTCTGTAAAGAGAGCTCAAACTTCTTCTCCTCCAAATCTTGGATCCGATCATCCTTCCGTAAGGAGAGCTCATACTTCCTCTCTTCCAAATCTTGTACTCTGTCATCCCTCCTTAAAGAGAGCTCGTATTTCTTCTTTTCAAAGCTCAGTGTCTCTTTAGCAATTTTTACTTGTTCTAGAGTGAGAATAAAAATTAACATAAAGTAGAAGAAAAGCAGAGTAAAGTAATAAGAGGTATGATATCACTTACCAGCATCACGTTTCTCTAAAAACTGTTCCATCGAAGAAAAAGGTGTTTGTGATGAAGTATCACTTTTTTGTCTTCTTTGGGAGAGGAAATTTAGACTAGTTGAAGCCCTTCTCTTTTTGTTCAACGTAGCATTTTCCTCCTCATCATTGTCACTAGCTTCAGACTCAGTTGATTGAGGATCCTGGGTTTGTTCATCAGCCTTTTAAGAAATAAGAAAAATATAAGTAAATAAAAAAATAGAATTGATAAGATAAAAGAAACAGACCTGAGTTAGATTGGGTTGGGTTAAATCGCCAATAGGATCAATAGCAAAGCTATCTAGATTTGTAGAATTTAGAAGAGGGGAGGCTTGAGTGGAGGAAGAGGATGGGAAAAGATTTGCTTCGACATCATGTTCGGAGATAGGATCTTCTCCATCCAACATGTTTACAGGATTAACATCGGCTTGCTCTCCAAAAATTGCATCCATCTCTTTAAAGTAAGGACATAAAGAATCAAGTTTATTGTCTATGGATTTTATACCCTTAGTTATATCAATGTCAGTAAGCCCAAAACCAGTGGAAGATGAAAGAGCCTTTGCCTTCTTGTATTTTGCTCGATAATGCTTGAAGCGTTCAGACATCTGTTTAGGCAAAAGATCAATCCTTCCCTTGGTCTTATTGCGTAATTCATTTGCCATTAGAAGATAGCCATTAACTTTTGATGTGGGGGGCCGTCCTACTTTAGTGGCATACTGAGTACCAAAACAAGAATCATAGTTAGATTTGGTTTTCAGCCAGTTGATAAGAATGAGATGATCATCTTTTTTTAATTGAACAGTCTTTGATTTCTTGGCTGAGCGGGGAAAAGAGGAAGTAGTGGGAATTGAAGAACAACTGGGTGATAGCTGCCTTTGAGAAGATCTAGGATGACAAGGCATGTTATTATAAATGAAGATGAAAAGGAGCAGAAACAAGCAGATGAGATAGCGAGATGAAAAGGAGAAGAATCAAATAGATGAAATGGGGAGAAATTCTGAGCGGATAGAATGAACAGGATGGGATGAGAATGGAAGTGCGCAGCAAGGTAGAAGGCTGGGATATCCAGAAAGTTGTCCAAGATCTGGTTATGGAAAATTGAGTAAATAAATGTCTGATAAGAGGTGAACATTGACACGTAAAGTGTCTAATAGCCCAATTATTAGCAAAAATAATTGCGGAAGATAATTGGGGTATAAGGATTATTTTCCGCAATTAATTTAATTGCGGATCGGTCAACATTGATACCCCCTATTGTCTATAAAAGCCACACATACCCAAAAAACTTTGGATTTCTCTTACAGAAGTTGGTGCTTTCACATTTTGAATGGCAGCAACTTTATTATGGTCTACACAAATTTGTAAGCCTGACACAACATGGCCAAGGACTTTCAAAGATTGAAAACCAAATTTACACTTTTTTAAAGATAAGGTCATATTGATTTCATCCATTTTTTTGGAAAACTCTATTCAAGTGAATCATATGTTCATCAAAAGTTTTAGAAAAAACAATAATATCATCAATATAAACCATGAGCCAACCTTCAATAATTTCTTGATGGAAAGTATTATCCATGACTTTCTGGAAAACTGAAGGAGCATTTTTAGGGCCAAATGGCATCCTAACATACTTATATATTCCCATATGAGTAGCAATAAGCAAAAAATTTTGAGAATTTTTCTCAACTGGAACTTGATGATAACCTTTATTACCATCCAGACAACTAATAAATTTTGCACCTTGCAAGGTAGCATGTATTGAATTAATTCTGGGTAAAGGATAAATATCATCAACAGTATAAGTATTTAAAGCTCTGTAATCTCCACATAATCTAGCTTTATCTTTTTCATATGAAATCAAGACTGGGGAGATGACACAATATTTGGGGGTGACATCCACTTTCTCAATGATATTCATTTTCAATAATGTTTCAATATTATCTTCAATATCTTTTCTTTTTGATGGAGAAGCAGGATATGGTTTTTTCTTAAGGGAAGGAGGAATATCACTCAAGTTACAGGATAAGGTAATTTTCATCTCTTCCTGAACAATTTCCAAGACATGAGAACCATGAGCAAAAGCCATAGGGAAAGAGGTAATAGAGACAACAATAGAATCCTTTTGTTCACTAGTCAACTGATCACCAAAAGAAGCGGTATTTATTTCATGTAATAAATCATCCATTTGAGTTGTTGTTCTACCTTTACACTGGATCAGTGAGTTACAAGATTTCAACAAATGCCCAGAAGTTCTAGGAGAGGAAATTTTGAATTTTCTTTTCCCATTCATTCCTAAGGTAAAGCAATTATTTGCTGGGTCCAGTTTCACACCAAACATGGTTAAAATATCATTTCCCATAATAAACCAATTGCTCAAATTATCATTTTTCATGACAACAAACTCACAAATAGCTCTGACAAAACCACCATTATATTTGAAGAATACAGAGGTTTTGTATTTGCCAATAGGAAATAAGGTAGAACCATACCCTCTCCATTTTTCAGAAGTTATAGGTAATAATTTACTCAAATATTCCTTATCCACTGAAGCCAAAGCTTTTTCAGATACTACACTTCCTCCAGAACCAGAATCAAGAACTACATCAACATTTTTACCATTAATGATAACAGGTGCCTTTAAAGGCGATATAGGAATAGAATTGTTAGTAATATCTTTAATTATCTCAACATTTTCTACTGAAGATAAATTTAATACACAATCTTCAGATATATTATTTAAATAATGGACATCATGTTCCAAAATTAAAACATCTTTAACAGATTCATTGTCATAGGAGATATTACTTTCACAGTCACTGGAAGAATTATTGACATCAAGTTCAACTTCATCAGTGTCTTCATTTTGTTCAACAAGATGAATTTTCTTGTCACAAACATGAACCTTCTGCCACGGTTTGTTACATTTATAACAAGTATTTGTTGCATATCTTTTAGGTGCAACTGGGGCAGAGGGTTTACCAGATTTTTCTGGGAGCTTTATAGAAGGTTTATTCTGATCATTATAAGATTTACCAAGGTAATTCTTTGGTTCATATCTATGGTTGAGCAGTACTTCATTACAGATATTAATGAAAGAAGAATTTTCCCTTACATGCTCAGTTCTAGCAACAATCAAATCCCTAAGAGAATTTGGTAATTTATACAAGATTTTATCTCTCCAAATATCATAATCCATCTTTGGATCAATTGCTCTAAGGATTTTAGTTATTTTCATCAGAAAAACAATGGGCTTTCCAACAGAGGAGGATACATATCTAGTATTCTCATACAGTCTCTGCTGAGCTAACCTGAATTTTGAACCACCAAACTGATTCTCAATCAAGGATTTCCAATCATTCCATGTATAATGATTGTTATCTAAAAGGACAGATTCATACCACATCAAGGCTACATTGGAAAATAAAGAAATTAGCTTAGAAACAATTTCCTCATCAGGTAGTTTATAAGATCTCTTTAAATTATCAATTCTTTGGATAAAGTGTTGCCAATCAGAGGAAGAATCGCCATCAAAGGTAGGATATTGGTCTAACTTAGGCCAATTTTTCTGACTACTGGGATGGTCCACTTTTTGGTTTGAATTATTCATTATTAATAATTCCTGAAGTTTAGCCAGGTGTTCAGAAATATCATTATTTACAGAAACAGCTGGTGCATGACCATCACAAGATTTTTTGATAGTAGCAAAAGATTTTACAGACTCATTGTCAGTTTGTTTAATGGTTGAAATATGAGGAAGAAAGGATGAACTTTTCTCAGGTTTTTTTTCCTTTATTTTTATGCAGCTTATTGACAGCAATCTCATTTAATTCATTATTGATGGTTAAGGTTGAGAACTTTTCCTGCAGGTCAGACACATAGTTTCTTATTCTTGGAATTTCAGACATCTGGTCATTTACTTTTGCAAGAGATAGAACATTTCTATCCTCAGAAACTGAGTGTTTGGTACTTAGTGCATGGAAATCATTTCTTAGCTTTTTAAACTCATTTTGCAGAGATTTTATTTCATTTTTGAATGAATAATTTTCTTCAATAAGGGGTTTCAATTCACTCAAGGTATTATGTAGACTGATATTTCTATCTGAGATAGCTCTATGGTCACTTCTTATTTGTTTTTGTTGACTAAGAACAATATTCAAGGTTTCTTTGATTTTTAAATAAGCTGTATCTTGTACAGAAGAACTCACTTTACATTGCAAGTGTAAATTATTTAATCTATCATTTTCATGGATTAACACATCTCTCAAATGTTTGTCTTTCAAAACATTAAAATCAAGGGTATCTTTCAATATTTCCTCAGAAGTTCTTTCAATTAAGGTATAGATTTCAGGGGGAACAGAATCATTTTTAATTGCAAGAGAAGGATTAATTAGAGAAGTAGAAGTTAAGTGTAAAGGTTCATCAAATGACAATTTACTAATTACATCAATAGGGCTACTAGTTACAGGAAGCTGTCTTTTAACAGGTTTAACTGTTCTTTCACCATGTTCAATAATATTACCTGCAGAAGAAGTTTTATTAGAAAACATACCCAAGTGACTATCAACCAAATTACTTACCATGGCAGAGGAGGAAACTTCCCCTGGGACTGGGTTTGGGATTGTGCTTGGGCCTTCTTTCTCCTGCCTTGTTGGTAGGGATGAGGAGGTGGATGGAAATTGGGTGTTCTGGATGGGCCAGGCTGATGATGATGAGGGTGTTGCACATTCTGTTGGTAGTGACTCATTAGATAATCCAATTTCCATTGCTCTACTTCCATAGTATTTGGATTTTGGATGGTTGAGCTGGGTGGCTGTGAAGGTTGAGCCTGAAACTGAGGCTGATTGGGAGGCAACTGAGGAGGGGCCTGGGCCTGAATCTGGTTCCTGAGTTCTTGAACCTGATCCCACAAGGTGTCTACTTTTGCTTTGTACATCATATTTTCTGTCTTTAACTCTTTTATATGACTGGACAGGTTGCTGATTTGTTGTGGTAGAGGAAGCTTTTTTATTTTGAATCCTTTTGGAAGACCTTCTTGAGGTACTAGAGGCTTTACTTCCTTCTGTGGTACTGGGGGAAGGGGTTTTGGTTTGTTTGCATTTCCTGTCATTTCCACATCCTGCAGTATGTGAATTCTTTGTGTTAGTATAAGATTTTTTATGACCAACTTTAGAAGAACTTACAGTGTCAGCATCATAGTCAATTTCTATTTCATCCACTTGCATGTTATCCATTTTTTCTGCCAAATTGTTGGACATACTAGTGGGAAGATTTTAATTTACTTATTATTTATTAAAAAAAATAATAAAAGTTAGTCAATAATTGCTCCAAATAATAATAAAAAAAATTTTATTAATTAAATTATAGAAAAAAAAAATTTTCAATATAAAGTAATAATTATAAAAAATTAATTTTTTTAAAAAAAATGGATTGCAAGGTTAAATTGGGAATAACAATCAAGTTAATTCAACCAATTAATTACCAATATTAAATATGGCAATATATTTGGGACTAAGCACAAAGTACTTTTAAGTCAACCAAAATTAACAATAATTAATAATAATAAAAAATTAATTTAATAATTCAATTTGTATTAATAAAAATGTCAATTCTTCTAGGACTAAGAGGATTTAACACTCTATAATGGTCAACTAGGAAAAAAAATATTAATAATTGAACACTTACACTCAGTGAATCAGCAATTAAGCCACAATCACTTTTATTGCAGTAAAAATATAGTAATATGAGTGAGAGGTGCAAAGGTGAACTTACTATAGTGATCGAAAAATCACTTCAAAATAATATAAAAATTAATATAATATAAACCTAAGAAATCAAACCCAAGTTCGAAACACAGTCGCGGCAAAAGTTTTGTTTTTGCTAGGTGGTCCGTGTGTTTTGTCGTTTGTCGCCAGGCTCGATCGTTGTCGTCGTTTGGAAAGGTCCCCAGTTGTCGGTCAGTTGTCTAGAAGAAGGTAAGAAAAATAGGAGAAAATGAGGAGAGAAGGAGGAGGACAAGGGAATATAAAAGAAATAAATTACAATAATATATTTAATTTATTTAAGAGGGAAACAACGGCGAGCAACTTTGAGAGATGACAAAAACTTAGAATTTATTAATAATAATACTATTTAATGTAAGGGTTCTGCGCGGCAAACACTTTAATTACTATCAGACTTAAAGCAACCTTTAAATTGTTATATAGAATTTTAATTAGAATTGTATTACTAATAAAAAAATATAAACATAGTAAAATAGTATTTAATTTGTTGAGTGTATAATAAGTGATGGGGCTACAGGGGATTATCCAAGGCCCTTTTATAGGCAATGGGTCCTCTGAAGCGCCACTATATTTGTAAATACAATGATTAGAATAGAATAAAACAAATATATCAAAGAGTAAATGAAACATAACAATGTAGAGAAAAATATGAAACAAATAATTAAAACCCCAATTAAGAATCCAATTTTTCCGCCATTAATTCCCAAATCAGTAAGTAAAAATAGTGAATAACTAAACAAGATTGGAACATAGGAACTATGAGAAAAATAATTCCAAACAGATGGTACAGTCTGATTAAAAGATATTTTAAGTGAAACAAAAAATACTTTGACGCAACAAAACATGTAATTAATCTCAATTTAGTATAAATTAATTAATTGGTTTTTTCTGACACAATTAAGGGTCAAAAGAAGCGTCATTAATTATTGTTTAGTATTATATGAAAGGTGTTATTTAATATATAAATTTAAATAATTAATTTAAATATATTATAAGTCAATTTTACACTTATAATTCTAATATGTGTTTTTCAATTAATTAAATATAAATTTATAATTATTAAATACATAAAAATGCGCCATTATTTGTAGAATATATTATATTATGTTCAATTTAACTGTATATAAAAATTTATATAACCAATAAATTTAATGTAACACTTGTATATAATAAAATACTTATATAATTTTATTATGCAATAAAATATTAAGTTATATTCATTAAATACAATTCTTACCCACTCTTTCAGGTTTTATAAGTTACATATCATTTACTGGACTCCTGGAATAGCCTGGCTGACACAAGATTTCAAAGTGTGTACATATTTATTTATATATAAGATATTACTCAAATAAGAGGTAAAAAGATCTATTATTATTATTTTCAAACCTTTGAAATATGCAGATGTAAATACTAAGATGATAATTAGTAGTAATAGACTAATTTTTTGTATATAAAGTATAATTTTAAAGAAAGTAAGAATGGAATGCTAGAAAATAGCCAGATTGAGAGGCCTTATATAGGAAAAAAGGAGAGAACTATGGAACCACAATTCTATATACATGAGTATGAGAGAAAGAACAATTTCACTGATAGAAATCTCCAAAAATTATATTTGTTCTATAAAGAATGTACTCATATACAGTATTTATCTGTATATGTCAAGTTTAATTATTAATTATTGGATTTTATTTTAAGTTTCTGTAAATGTCAAAGTAATATAAAAGATATTTGATTTTAATATGTATTATTTTTATAGTTTAGTTTCCTTTTCAGCTTTCATGAGGAAACTTTCATGGAATAAAAAATGAGGGACATTAAACTTAAACAATTATTTGATTTTACTTATTTTAATTATTATTTTAATAATTATAAGTAAATTAAAAAGAAATTATAATTAATAAAATAAGAAATAGAGGCTTGGCTCTATCCTAGTAAATAATTAATTATTTACTGGGTAAGTCTAGTAGCCTGGCTGACAATAATCATCAGATAAGAGTTTCAGAAGCCTCATTCTCTAATTATGATATATAAAAACATGAAGTAAATAAAATGAAATTTGAAAAAAAGGCTCAACTCTATATGTCACTATCTCAGCAACCACTGAGCCAAATTCAAATCTGTTTGTGAAAAATAAAAGATAGCCTTCAGGAGAATCTTCAGTTAAAAGGTAGTCAGATTCAAAAAAACCTTACCTTAATTTTGACTCTTATTTTCAACATTTTAAAAAAAACTTGGAAGGTGATAATGCAAATGAAAAAATGATGAGGTGAATTAGAAGTCCATAGTTATCCAGTTAAGAGTCCTACATATATTTAAGTATGAAATTTTCATAGAAGGAAAGAGATATCATATAGGCATGAAAAAAAGGAGATGAAACTTATCTTTATTGAAAGGGAGGAGAAATAGAGCGAGAAAGAGTGATAAGAGTCTCAGAATTCTAATTCTCTAATTATGCAATATAAAAACATGAAATAAGATAACTGAAATTCTGAAAAAAAAGCTCAACTTCAAAGGTCAAAATCTCAGAAACAACTGAATCTAATTCAAACCTGTTTGTAGGAAATGAAAGATAGGCTTCAGGAAAATTTTCAGCTGAAGGAAATATGATTTAAATAAAACTAACCCTAACTTTTTATATAAAAAATGAAAGAAAAAAAAGTCAAACTGGGAAAAAAAGGCTCAACTCTAAAGGTCAATATATCAGCAACCACTGAACCAAATTGAAATATTTTTCAAAGAAATAAAAGATAGCCTTTGGGAGAATATTTAATTAAAAGGAAATAAGATTCCAACAAACCTAACCTTAATATCAAGTCTTATTTTCAAAATTTTACAAAAACTTGAAAAGTGATAATATAAAGGACAACATGAGGAGTTGAGTAGGTCCACTGTTATCTAGATATGAGTCCCACATATATTTAAGTATGAAATTTTTATAGAAGGAAGAAGATATAATATAGACATGAGAAAAAGGAGATGAAACTTACCTTGATTGAAAGGAGGGAAAAATAGAGTGAGAAAAAGTGAAGTTGGAATCTGGGGGAAATTGAATATGGAGCAAGTGAAATGTATATGTTTCAATGAAATGGAACCAAAAAAAAAGTGAAATAGGGGAAAGGGGGGATAATGACCATTCCAAGAAGGGATTAAAAGAAAGAAAGAAGATACAGAGAGAGAAAAAAGGTTTATTTTACCTTTAAAACCAAAAATAAACACTTAAAAAAATTAAGATACAAACAAAAAAACAAAAAAAATTATAATCAGCAATCAAAAAATCAAAAATAAAATAAAATGAATTAGCTGGAGAAATGAGAAGAGAAAATAAATGAAACCAAATTTTTTGAGTGATTAATGAGGAGAGGAGGAAAAATAGATGAGGGATTAATGAAAGAAAGAAACAGTGAAAAACTATGCAATTGCCAAAAACATGCAATTTCATGTTGAGCTGGTGAAGGAAAACAAATGAGACATCCAAAAAAGAGACATTCACTGTAAATTCAAAATAAAAATGAATATGCAAATAACAAAAAACACCAAACCAATTGAATAAAGAACACAAGTTGAATATTTAGATAGTTTGAAAAAAAAATTAAAATGGTTGTTTTTCAAAATTTTGGAGAGTTTTTGGCATAATGACAGAGCATATTATGATGGAATTTTTTTTGTGATTTAAGGGTGGGGAGAGCTGGTGAAAGTTTGGGATTTTTTTCTTCATAAAGATCATTCCACTAATATTTTAAGTCAGCAAATATGTTGTGGAGTATAATGCAAGTCATTATCCAATGATTTTCTGTTTTGATTTTCAATTTTTTTTTGAAATTGGATTCTGAGTTCCCAGTGTGGAAGTCTAAAGTTTAGTATAGCACTTAAAAATAATTTTGTTTGAGTTTGGGATTTTTTTTATTGATTTTAGAAATGCCAATCTAATTTTAAATATTTTTATTAAAAGAATGGATGGTTTAATGCAAATAATGGGTCAATTAATTGAGTTAAGATAAAACATTTATCTAATGAGCAAAAATCAGATTTATAGGTTGGAAAATATATTAAAGTAAAATTCAAGAAGCTCAAGAGCCTTAGGAAGTTTTCTTAAAGTTTTTCCAATTTTTCTTATATTTGTAATTTTTTTACAAAGTTTACTAAATATTTCTAATTTTTGATAAATTAGTTAAAGTTGATGATTTTTACTTGAATGAATAGGGCTGCACAAAATATGAAAATTAGATGGGAATGTAAAGGAGAAATATCTTTAAAATCTGTAATTTTTCTAGATTTTATAAAGGTTTCAAGGCTCTAATTGAGTCTGGAAGTCCAGACAAGCTCTGGAGAAGCTCTGGATGAGCTCTGGTAGGGAAAGCTGGGCACATGACTTAACTACGCACATAAAGCCTGTAGACTCAAAATTACTAGAAATATAAAATCTATCAACTTATAAACCAACAAATAATAACAACAACCATCATCATATACATAACATTTCATATTTTTTAACACCCTAATTAAATAACACATCATAAATATTATATAACAACTCATAAATATTTACTTATAGAATTTCATTGTAAATTTCTCAAATTCAGGGACTCATTTATAACATCTTTTCATAAAAATAAAAGCTTTATAAAAATATAATTATTTAATCATTTAAATAACATTCCTAAGTAGAGCTTTATTGTTGTATTTCTTTCATCTAACATAAAGAACACCAACTCTACATCTCTAAACTGTTATTTCATATTTTTCAAAAAGTCATTTCTTATCAAATAGACTCTTTAGCTTAGATAAATTTGAACTCTTATTTTACTTAAAGGGACAGGATTTTTTTTGTCTATCCAACTCCCTTGTATTCTACTTACAGAAAGGCAACTGCAAAAGTCTTTCTACACTGGAGAATAGAAAATTTTCCTTAAAATACCAGTAGCATGCTCAATTCATACTCTTGATAGTGAAAGGTGATAATTAAAGGTGGTATTCGGGTCATTTTCTAATGTTGCACCTAGGAAAGAAGGTATAATGTACTTTCCACTTGCATATGATAAGTCTGAAAGGAGGTACTGAGATTTTTCAAGGTGTGAGTCAGCATTTTGAGAAATTCACATTTTTTTAGAAGATGGAAGAGTCATGAACTGATCTAGGGCAGCCACTGTGAAAATCAATTAAATTTTTATTGAAATTTCACACAAGATGAATGGCAATAGAGCATCTAGAATGAAGATAAAAAGTTAGTTCATGAATAATGAGAATTTGGAGAACATCTTGAAAAAACCTTGTTTTTCAATCGAAATAATGGTTTCCATCATGAGAAGAATTTTGGTTTAATGGTATAGTTGCACCATCAACATAACCTACACAGACAGGGAAACCTATAGCTTGAATTACTTGAGAGGATTTGAGTGGCTTTTGTGGAGTTGGCCAAGAAAGTGTTTGAGACTTGAAAGAAAGGATAAAAATCTTATGGTGCTTGGTGTATAATATGATGGTACAATATCCTATATTAAAGAGATTATTTAATTGTATTACAGAAGCACCATTTACATTTGAACCAAAGTGACATAGTGTGACAGAAAGTTGAAAGGCAGGATTATGCTGTTTGTTATAGGAATTTTTATGGTAGATAGGAAGATAAGAGATGAGTTGAGGAAATATAGAAAAAGAATCAGGAGAAGTTTTAATGAGGAATTTCAAGTATTGAGGCAAGATAATATCTGGGATTATGATAAAGATCTTGCCCCCTTGGGATTATGTAACACTTTTTGGAAAGAAAAGACATATGAGCTAAAGTTTCTTCCAAAACAGAATCAGAATCAGAGTCAGCAGCTAAATTTAAAGTGATGGAATTCATAGCTGAGTGAAGTTGCTTCCTAGTAGAGAGGTGCTTCATTATTGTTGGTAGGAAAGGTTGTTTTTCAAAGATTTAGGTAATGAGTTGGAAGCGGGAATTCACCACCCAATAAGCAGGTGGGGTGTGTAGATAGAAAAAAAATTTTTTGTGTTTCCCACCAGATTTAATTATCATAGAGTGAAGAGAGACATAAGGATCGCATCTGTAGTTATATGTCATGTGACTTGCTGACAAATCAATCATGGATGTGATGCATTTGCGATCAGGAATTAGGAATGGAAATTGGAGTATAAAAGGTGGGATAATGCATCATCATGAAATTGTTATCCACTAGCCCTGGGGCTAGTAGATAAGAATTTTCTGCAATTAATAATGTCTGATCCATAAAAACAATTCATGATCCCTGATTTCAGATCCTTTAACATTGATACCCCCTATTAAACACAAGTTTATCAATCATCCATATTACATATTTATAATTCAATATGGTATCCATACACATTAGTCATTATGATTTATTCTATATATAATATGCATATTACATTACAATTGAATATGTATTATCCATCCATGATGAGTATGCATTGTGAAACAATATTGAATATCTGCAATGAATTGCGCATATTCATTGATTATTCATCATAAATATATCATTAAAACATTTCATCTATCTTATAGTCACTTTACCCTAATTCTATAATGCATATGTAATCTAATTCTCCAGTTGAATAGTGCAAAACTGGAAAAAACACAATGTTCAATCACTTCTGTGTATTTTTCATTAAAATAGCCTGTGAAACCTCATATATAATCATCAGCATTAAAAGAAATACCTATGTTTTTTGATTATTGAATTCCAGAAATAGTAATCTCTAAACCATTTCAGTGATGATTTATCAATTTAATTTGTTTTCAAGGGAAAAAAAGCTTTAATAAAAAGTAATAAAAAGGTTGATTATCTACAAGTGGTAAATGTTCCTAGCTGCTCAAAATGGCTAAAAAGGGCTGTGGCTCTTGCATAAATGGGTAGTTAAACAGTTGGGAAGTAGGAGAGGCAGTGGACCTGCAAGTATGTCCCATATACATTTCCTGTAGAGGTTTTGCAGTAATTTAAACATTTTAAATTAAAATGTTGATATTTTAATTAAAAAAGGGAACTTTTTAGAAGTTTTTTCACAATTCAACATGGTGATTATCTCACTATAAACCTCTGATCTTTCTTCCATTAATTTTATTTTCAAGTGTAATAATATCTTCTGGCTTCCATGAGTGTATTGGATAATGCTTTTATTTTAATTATAAAAATTTAATGAATATTTTATTACCATTATGCCATTAATATTTGAAATATAGTGAGGTTTTGTGGTTTGTGAATGTGTGTAGGATAATTCCATGTTTTATCTATATCAAATTTGTGTTTTTTGTCCATCTTGAATTGGCATTACATTAAAAGGCTAATTGAAGAAGCATTATATATCTATATTGAATATGTATTATGCATGCATCTTGAATATACATTATGTTTGCAAAAAAATTGAATATTGGATAATGAATAATGGATATGAATATTGGTTTTATTTGTATATTTGAATTTAATCTTCTCTTATCCCAGTATTATCCCTGTTATTTTAATTATCTCTAAATTTCTCCTTACCTTGCACCTACCCATTGAAAAATTTGGCTTTGCTGATAAGCACATGTTTCAGATAGATTTTTTTTAGGAATTTGACTTGATTGAATAGGCTTCAGTAGGAATTTTGGGAGGGCCTCTGTTTTTAGGGTCTGGGAACCTCACTAGCATGCTGAGGGGGAAATCTGAAAGTCAGATGGGTGAGGATCTAGTTCTAGGATGTCTGAAAAGATTTGGGTAGTTGAGAGGTGGATAATAAATATAAATAGAGGGCCTATAAGCACTTTTTTATTCATCTTTTGCATATAATAGGTGGTATCAAGGTTAGAAATTTTTTATATTTAAAAGGTATTTCACAACACAAACTGAAAGCCACAAAATTGACATTAATTCTCAGTAAAAAGGTGTTTTGGGGGCAAAATATGGAATATTTCAAAAAAAAATCATAGTTGATTTTGTGGAAAAAATAAGTATTTTGAAATGTAAGATTTCTAACTTTGATACCCCCTAATGAGCATACAAGTCTTTCATAACACTATATTGAATAGTACTTAAAATTCTTGAACAAAAAGTTAGGATTGTTTATATAGAAATTTAATAGATTTTTTACTGTTATACAATGATTTGAAGTGAGAAAGCATCAAATAAAACTTTGTGAGAGTAAGATAAGTAACAACTTTGATCTATGGGCCTTTATTAAAACAAAGCTGAGAGTTGTCATATAAGCTTAATTTTAAGCTTGTAAGATTATTATAATTTTGATTCAAATTAATTAACTGGTTGGTGATTATATTTATTCATAAGGAGCCATATTAAATTATTTATTCATATATATCACTACATTTAATTTTTTAAGCTGGGAATGAAACTTTGTGAAGCATTTTTCAAAAAAAATGAAAAGAACAAGTCAAGCCAGGACAAAGGGTGGGGGCGAGTGAAAGGAGGAATTTATTTGACAACAAAGTAAAGTTTGAAAGTATGTAACACTTTTAGAAATGGTGAAAAGATAAGTTTTTCCTTAGATTTTCACTGTACAGTTAAAGGATTTTGTCATTAGGAAATGAACATGGTGTAACAGTGAAAAATGGAGTATAATCTGAGCCATGTTGTTAAATTATTGTTCCTTGGTTATTTTTTCCGGAAATTCACAAATATTATTATTTCATTTTGAGACAATACTTTCATTTAAAGGAGTAGGTATTATATCTATATAATTCTTCATCTGTATTAAACAATGACCACTTTGTGATCCCAGAAATCAAGATCAAAGTTTGCATTGGGACCAGAATAATAGGCATGATGAAAGTGTGGCAGGAATAGAGTAACACATCTTCCAGAAAGATAATCATTGAAAAATCTTCTGGTGTTCAGAAACACCATGTAAATTTTGTGGACTTCTTCTTCTGTTGGTATTGATGGGGTGTCTGTGGGTCTTTGTGAAATAGCTTGCATTTGTGGTGGTTTTTTTATGTAGTGTTCATTAACTAGGCTGTAAAATTTTCTATTCTCTTGTTGAAATTATGTCAAAATTATTTTATGAGAAATGATAAATGTGTAAACTTAATTAGACTAAAATAGATAAGCCTTATATATATAGAGAGTAATCATGTATACTTATTTATTATATAAAGATTTTCATTAGCTAAAATACAGGTATAAACACTCAATAAATAATTTTGATTATTATGCTTTATGAAGGTGATTGATAATTGTGAGAAATATTTGTGTTGCTACATTTTTCAGGGCTTGAAGGAACATCTGAGTGGTGGAGTGGTGAGAAGATTAGCTACTGTGCAGAGTGAAGCTGTTCTATTTGCTTAAAGAATTCACTACAAATGACATATGTCCTTACCATTAGTATCAAGAAGAGCACATACAAGATTGAGCTTTTTGGTCCAAATATCTGGTTTTTAAACATATCAAGATACCACTATCAAGCACCTATATACCTTTATTCCATATATTTAGCTTCACTTTTAAGACTCATGAATGCAATATAACTTGAAAATATGCATTCAACTCCTTGTTTGACACTTAATTCTTGGAGATGACTTTAGTTCGAGATCTATTTAATGGTCTATTAGAGTTTAACAGGATAGATTAAGTTATTATGTTATAATCTCTATTATTTCATTGAGATTTAAATATAAATATAAATATATTATTCCTAGGGTTTTATTTTAAATACATTCTTCTTAATAGGGAGTGTCAGTTCTGAAAAATACCCATTTATGAATCCACATTTAAATTTGACCAAATCTGCACTAATCAAAGTTCATATTTATGAAACACACTAACCCCAAAACTGGTGTATTTAAAAATGAAATAAGTCAGTTATTTCACTCAAATTGGCACTTTCACATCCAAAAGTGCTGATTTAACCATCAAGCCCAATTTCACTAATTTTGCAGCATCATCCCATTCATATGCAGCACCCCACAGCATAAAACTTCATGAATCATAGCATTTTATATAATATACATTTTTATACTATATAAGAGTCATGCTTTCCTCAATCTCAAATCATGATGGATTACATCAAGCAATGACTTTCATAGCTATTGATCTGATAATGGACTCTGATTTTGATTCTTATTCTGATCATGAAGAAGATTTTCTTTTTTTTATCAAAAACAGCCTGGAAACGTTAACTTCTTCCAAGAAAGCCTCAACTACTTCATACCCCTAGATACACCATACAAACCTGTCTTAACCTATCTGCTCCCAGTTTTAGACAGTTGTTCAGTACTTCTCAGGAATTTTCGCTTAAAAATTCATGAGTTTATTCAGGACCACCCAGTATTTTACAATAATTCTCAAGAACAAAAATTTTATCTTTCAATTCAATTGGACATCACACTATGTCATTTGGGCTACAATGGTAATGGATCTGCCTTGAAATGTTTGGAAAATGTCTTTGATTTAAGGTATGGTTCTTTTAAAACTTATAAAAAACAATGAATCACTGCTATCAACACCTTGGAGTCTCAACTTCTCACCTGGCCAAAAAAAGATAAGCATCTTGAATCATCTCAGGTTATGAAAGCAGAGGGTTTCACAGGATTTATTGGTTTCATTTATGGCACAAATATTCCTTTGAGTCAGAAAACTGCTCAAGGTGTAAACAATTTCTTTAACTAAAAAAGAGGCAGATTATTTTTTTAATTACTTTTTCTTTCCTTTTCATACTAACACAACCAAATATCTCTTCTCTATAGATATTCAATTTCTACTCAGCTTATATGTGACATCAACAAAATATTTATATCATTCTTTGCTAGTGATCCTGGAACATTTAATGACTCCTACATCTTCCAAAAAATGAAAATTTCAAAAGAGTATGAAAGATTTATTGATGAATGTAAGTATATTCTAGGAGATTCTGCCTATGTGAATGGAGAGTATGTATTTCCTGCTTTTTAGGGAGCAGCTTCAGAAGACAGTTAAAATTCTAAGTTAAACAATCTTTTCAAAAATTCAAGAGTCTGTATTGAACATTCTATTGGAATTGTGAAAGCTTATTTTTCTAGTTTAAGGAAATTAAGAGGTCCTACTAAAAATATATCTGAAATGGAGGCAGTTATCAACTGGATTCTGGGTTGCACTATACTTCATAACTGACTTGCTGACCTCAAAGATCAATGGTTAGAGATATATCAAGATGAATAAGCTGAACCACCTGCCACTATATCCAACACTTCTACTTCTTGAACCACTGGAGTATGGGAAAAAATTCTTCTAATCACACTAGCAAACTGGGATATTTAGCTTTGATTTAATCTTTAATTATTTATAATTTCTTTTGATTTTTATCCACTATTACTACAAGTATAGTTCATTCATTCTGAATCTCTACCTTGAAATATTTTTGAAGATCTTTTAAAATCACCTTTATCCAAATTCATACATCTTCAAGCTATTCTATATATCATCACTCACTAATTCACTAATTTCTAATAACTTCCTTCCTACTCCTGATATCCTACCTTCAGCATTTTCATTAACTACCTTCACAAGTTCTTTTGCTTGTTACACTGCCAAAAATAGAAAAAAAATCGCCACCAAAAAATGCTAAATTTTCCACCAAAAAAAAGAGAAAAATACATCCAAACAAAAGAAAAAACACTTCCAAATAATAGCAAAAAACACCACTAATAAAAGCAAGAGACACCACTAAACGATAGTCAAAAATGCCACCAAAAATGCTAAAAACACCACCAAACAATAGTGGAAAAATCCACCAAAAAATAGCAAGAGGGACTTCCAATCAATAGCATATAACACCACTGAAAAGTAGCAAAGAAAAACACTAAAAAAGCTTTTAATTGAAAAAAAACCAAAAAAAACTGAAAATTAGTTGAGGGACTTTAAGTCTGGATATCCCCAGAACTGAGTAAAAAGTACCTATAAATTATTTTAAACACATGGACTATACATGGGAACAATAAATAAAAGTACACAAGTTGTATACATAAGTAAAAATTATGATAAAATACAATATATGCCATTATAACACTTTATATACATGCATATATCCACCTTATATAAGTATTATTTACTTAATATTAAAATGGAATATGTAAGGTTAATCTTAAGAGCCTAAAATATAAGGCTACACAATTTTTAAGTAGACTTAAAGCTGTTGTTTTCATTGTTTTATGTGAAAAGCAAGAAATGCACTTTAAATCACTTAAAAGTTGACTATATGCACTATAAGTTTAATAATATTAAAAATGTGCTTTGATATATCGATTTTTTCTTAATTAGGACTATTTATTTGGCTACTCAAATGCATAATAATAACACTTTTCAAATTTGGTTTTTTATGCCAGAAATGGCTTCTGTATAATGGCCACATACTGCCTGCATTTTTCCCATGTGAATAGCTTCATTTTTAGCAAAGTTAGATTTTTCACACTATAATTACCCCCACATTCTATGCCCACTGTGGGGAAACACACTAAAATAGGCAAGAGGCACTTATTTAGTACTGTAATTTAATTATAAGTGCATTGACCTTGTTATATGCACTAATTTTATTAATATACTCAAGCTTGGTGCCTTTAATTCAGTACCACTCTTAAATTAAACTAAATTAGTCTATGATTTACCTGTGCAAGCACTTTCCAATGACTGCCTGTAGTTACCCCACATCTCACACCCTTTTTTGTTTTTTTAAGTGGTTTCTCAGTCAATATTGGTTATTTTTGAATGGGGATTTCACATAGTTTATTGTCATAATTAGCCCCATCATTTCTTCTGTTAATCCCCCGTAATATTGTGTAATATTTAGTCTTATTATTTCCCTTTTTAGTCTTTTAATTTAAGTTATTACATGCATACACTCTATTTTTTGCTTATTCTTTATTTTTGATGGATTATCCCTATTACTACAAGATTTTGGTGGGTGATATCATTATAATTATGTTACTGGTAACTCATTATTTTATTGGATAGGTGCATTAGCTTGAATGAGGCCTCATTAGCTGTGTATAGAGCTGGTAAATCAAGGAGTTCATTTGACAAATTTTTAGGTATAAAAGGAGGGGGTTTTTGGTCTTGTTTTTGACATTCTTTATCAGTATAATCAAATATATAACCAATAAAATTAAAATAAATATCAATGGTACTTATAAAGTCTGTGAATAGTATATGAACTATTACATCTATTTTCTACTAAAAATATGATTGTAAACCATATATATAATTAGTGAGACTTTAATTACCGAGACACTTATTTTGAGTTATATTTTAATACTTATTGGATTTGTACTGCAGTATACATATAGGACCATTGAAATCTTCTAGAAAGCTGACTATTCAAGCTAGTTCACATCTCTGTACTTGATCTCAGCCTGACAGGGATAGAGGTAACTTAGAATGAAGGGAATGTCAATTTTTTGAGATATAGGTAAAGTGTATGACTGAAAAATTATGCAATAGGGAAAAATATGTGAATTTAAATTGAGGAGGGAGGGGAAAAAAACAAGTTAGTAAACCAGAAATATTCCTTGAAAATGAAAAATGACCATTACAAATATGCAATCTGAAGTTACTGAGAGGGGGGAACTGAATATAATCAGCAAAAAATAGATTTTCATTGCAAATATGAGCCAAAAATTACAAAAACACAAAGAATCAGTGAAAAAGGTCAATAATTTCTTTAATGTACTCATAAGATTGGCTATTTTTTATACATTCAGTAACAAATTCTTCTTTTTTTTAATTTTCATGATTTTCCGATTTATGACTTGAAATTTCTCTTTGAAATTCCCGGTCTTTTGTTTTATCTGAGAAAGGATAAACTCTTTCTATATTCTCTGCATCAAATCTGGCCTGTTCAAAGTTTTATTGAAGCAAAAGAAAAACGTTCCTCCAAATATAAGGCCTGTTGATATTTCATTAGCATATGATCAAACTTCATCTGCTCAAATTTGAGTGCATTTTTTTCAATAGAATATTTCGCTGAGAAGATTGAATAGAAAAAATAAATAAATATTTTATTGAAGAAGGTATATAGTGACCAAATCATACTTATATCATTTTAATTAAAATAATTTTCAAGGGAGGACAAAGAGCTGGTTGAAGTATTACCATGTTTTAAAAGATGGTTCAAGTTCATTGAAGTTGAGGCTTGATGCTTTTGCTTGGAATTTGAGCTAGAGGGTTCTGGAAGTTCATCTAAAGCAGCTTCCAAAGCAGGATTCTCATTTCCATAATTGTGAATTTTTTTTGGAAATTTGAATTTAAGTAGGAGGAGACTAGAAAAAATAAAGAAAGAGAAATTTAGAGAAGAATTAAGGAATAAACAGAAATTAAAAATACCTTAAAAGACTGGGGCTCTGAGGACTCAGATCAGCTCCAAAATAACTATTCTGCTTGATAGTAATGATCATCTTCAGGTGAACTATGGTTAGAGGCTGGAGGGGGTTGATGTTGTTGAAGAACAGGTGTGTTAGGAGGATTATTAGATGGTTGAGAACCAGAGGGTATATCCTTAGTAGTATTGTGTATAAACCAAGGGCTGACATCAACTTTTGAACCAAAAATATTATCCATTTACTCATAGAAAGAACACATAACATTGAGCTTTTTGGAAACAGTTGTAATTCTATTCTCCAAATCATCATCAATACCATAGCCAGTGAAAGTGGAAGATAAATGAGGCTTTTTATATTTTGACTTATAAATTTTAAACCTCTCTTTAATTGCTTAGGATTGATGTTGATTCTTCATTTTGTTTTCTTTATTATACTTCATTTTTAATAAACAAGAAGACATTTACTTTGATTAAAGTAGACATCCGATTTGGGTGGTGTTAGGATTTGGGTTGAGAGGTGAGGAGGAGGAGTGCTTTGGGTGCTATGAATTGTAATAGGCAGAGGCAAGGTATATTTCATAATGGGGCTTAATGGGGAAAGCACTGTGGGGTGCTCCTAATTGGATAACTTATATAGCAATCTAGTTACTTCTTAGTCTCACTGCCTATCAGCCTAGTTAGTCCCTTCTGAGGCTAGCATCAGTGCTAGTAGTAGTTCTCCCTCTTAGGTCCTAACATTTTTTGCAATCTATAAAAAGTGCACTAAAAAGAATCATGAACCTGTAAAGTCAATCCAATGCAGCGCTCCTTTCTGTAATGCAAGAGCAGATGATACAATGTCAAGAATAGAATTTTAGACTCATGGAATATCTAGCAGAAGAAAAACCCTCTTATTGTGTCCCCACTGAGGCAGAGTTGTATTCTGCTGAAGCCAAAGCACAGGACTCACCTATCACAGGCCCAAATATTTCAGTGCCAGCAATATTAAATAGAAAGCAATGCACCTGGAAATATCAATATGCATCACAGGTAAACCTCTATGTCCTGCTCAATTTCCATCAGCTCCCAGACAAGGGATAAAAAATTGTATTTGAAATATCTTACCTCACAGATAATGCAGCACATTGGGAAAGGCCATATGTGAAAGAACTCTTTGATGGTGCCAATTCATGGCAGCATTTGAGCTATCTTTTGTAAATCCTGATGTGGTCATAACCTCCTAACACATGTTAAACTAATTATGCCAAAAACATTCAGTGGTCAAGTATGTGTTGGAATTCTGGGTCCATGCCAGTTGCATCACAACATGGGGCAAAGGGACACTTATGTTTCACTTCAGGAAAGGTCTCCCACAAAAATCAGAAGCACCCTAATCAGTCACCTTTTCCCAACCTCTATACAATAACTCATAGAACTGGCTATCCAAATAAATAATGAGCTAAGGCATCAGCAAACGGATGGCTGGAGTGGCACTTGTCAGTTACACAATTATGCCTCATTGATCAGGGAGAGAGCCAGTGACCCAAATGCCATATATATCAACTCAGTAAATGCACAAGGCGCTAGTGGGAAGAAATGGCTTTTAAATGAAGAATAAAAAAGGCACATGAGAAAAGGCTTGTTCCTAAGGTGTGGAAGCAGTGGGCACTTGAAAAGGGAGTGTAGGGCAAAAATCAGGGTTAATGAAGTGGAAGATAGCACAGGAAAGGTGCAGGTGAAAGACAGCACTCAGGTGTGAAGGTTATTCCCTTCTTGAGTGGATTAGAGGGAAAGGATAAGAGGGATTTTTTAGAAGAATTATCAGCATGTAAGCCACTGGAAGTGAATGATAATTGTATTATACTGAACTTGCCTTTAATGACCCTTGATGCCACAAAAAATGTATGAGACCTACTGGACTATTGTGCCACGGAATTTTTTATTTCTAACAAGATTTTACAGAGAAATAAAAATAAAAAAGAAAAAATGGACCACACTAGGCCTCTAATTATGTTTGATGGATCCCCAGGTGGGGGAGGAGAAGTAAGAGAGAAGGATTTTTTCAGGTTCAGGATTGACAGAAGGGAGTCTCAGTGAAAGGCATATGTGAAAACCTGAAGGACCAGTACAAAATGGTACTGGAGATGACTTGGAAGGACCAATATTACCTGCAGACTGATTGGAAGAAAAGGGGATGTAGGAGCTAAAGTATTGGCCCTCTGGACCCTTCAGGGGTCAGGGGCCCATTGCAGAAAGTCTACTTATTTTTTTGTTATCATCATTTGACTTGCTGCCAGAACTTATGCTTCCTCTTGATTCTAAGAAGCAGGCTGGGGATGTGTTTCTGATGGGTATCACCAGAGAGAACCAGAGAAGAGATGAAGCAAACCAAGAGGAGGAGAAGGCCAAAAAAAGAAGGGGTGAGGCACAGGACGGAAATATGAAAGGCACAAAGAAATTATTTTTCCCCTGGCCCCTCCTGGAAAGTCTCCCGGTGTTTTACTATCATCAGCTGACTTGCTGCAAGAACTGACACATTCTCTTGATGCTAAGTTTGAGGACTTGGAGAGGGAGCTGGAGGAAGAGGAGGAACTGGAATGTGATGAAACAGCATGGAACATATCCAGCAAGATTTCAGCTAAGTTCCAGTACTCAAAGCCAACAAAAATTGTCAAGGAGATGATCCCCAAAGCCTATTGGGAGATATCACTACTGTTTGAAGATGGAGGAATAAAAACCCTTCAAACTCATCAACCATAAAACTTTTCCATTTATCTAATTCCAGGTGAAGATCCTCAATTCAGCCATATAATCCCATTTTAAATCTTGGGTTCAACAGAGCTAAAAGAGATGATTGATGAAAATTTGAAGATTGGTTTCATCAGAGAATTGAAATCCCCATGGATGGCCCCTGTGATTTTTACAGGTAAAAAGGATGGTTCACTGAGATCTTTCATGGATTTTAGAAGGTTAAATGTGATTAAAGTTAAGAAAAGTTATCCCCTTCCACTAAATGGTGAGCTGATTGACAGTCTCCAGGGTGCAGAAGTTTTCACATCCTTATATCTTAGGGAATGTTACCATAAAATTTGTGTGAGAGATGGTGATGAACTTACACCAGACTTTTGAACTAAATTTGGTTATTTTTAATGTTTGGTAATACCATTTGGTCCATGTAACGCACCTTCCACCTTCCAACACTTCAACAAGAGTATCTTCAGAGATAGGATAGGAATAGATGTGGAAGTGCATCTAGAAAGCATCTTGATTTGCTCTGGATCAATAGAGGAATAGTAAATATGTGTTAAGGACTATTAGCAGCACTTGAGAGATGTGAAAGTATGGTTGAATCTGTAAAAATATGTCTTCATACTAAGTGGAATTCTCTACCTGGGTATTATCATTTCAAAGAACAGGGTACAAATGGACCAGGAGAGAGTAAAGGCAGTAACAGAATGGACAACACCAGTATCAGTAAAGGAGCTCCAGTCATTCTTAGGCTTTCCAAATATTTATCACCCCTTTATAGAAAATTGCTCCCACATTATCCTACCACTGCACAACCTCATGAAAAAGGAAGCCAAACTCATTTGGACAAGTAGCCCACAAGATGTGTTCACTACCTGAAAAGACAGTTTGTGAAAGACCCTATTCTTGTGATCCCAGACTTACTCAAGCCATTTTTTCAAGAATGCAACTGCTCAGACTTTGCACTTGGTTAAGTATTATCCCAATATGATTCTGGAAATGTCTTACACCCAGTAGCATATTTTTCACATACACTGTAAGGTTCTGAATTGAACTATGAAGTATATGACAAGGAGCTATTAGCACTAGTTGAAGCTGCATGCACATGGAGCCACTATTTGGAAGGAGAACCTCACCATTTACAAGTTATTATTTACATGGATCATATAAATCTGGAAACTTTCCAACCACAAAGAAGTTGACTTTCTGGATGGTGTGTTGTGCAGAAATACTAAGCAGCTTCAATTTTGTTCAATTCAGACCAGGGAAGAGAAGTGGCAAACCAGATGCACTTCCACAACTTCCTGACTTTCACCCAGCTCCAGATCAGCTAAATAATGTTGGGGAAAGGCTATTGAAGGGGGAGCTTGAAGAGGGGGAAATACTAGATGAATAGAAATTAGCAGATGAGGATTTGATGGAATGAGTAAGAAGGGGGCAGGAAAAGGATGAGGGAGTGAAGGAGTTGATGAAGGTACTGTTATCAAAGGAGGTATTGGTAAGGAAAGGATTAGAGGAGTATCACCTGGAAGGGGAAGTGCTGTATTTGAATTGGAGGATAGTTCTTCCAAATGATGAAGATATAAAAGGGCAGGTGGTCAAATCAAGACAAAACTCACCAATTGCAGGACACCTAGGACTAGGGAAGAAGGTGGAACTGGTGAGTTTCAACTTTTACTGGAAGTCCATGAAGGCATATGTTCAATGCTGTGAAGTGGCATGCAATTCTTGCCAGAGGAACAAGGTCAGCTCATCAGCCATGCTACTAACCCTGTGAAGAATTCCCAAGCAGCCATGGAAAAAACTCTCTAACAAACTGATAGTGGAGCTACCCAAGTAACAAGGAAAGAATTCTATCCTCACAGTCTTTGACTTCTGCACTAAGATTTTGTACTTTTTCCTCACTACAACAAAGGCTACATCAGAGGGGATTTCAGACTTATTGGTGGAACATGTCTGGAAACTACATGAATTACCTGACAGTATAATATCAGAGAGGGGAAGTAATTTCAACTCTAATTTGCTGAAGGAAATCTATGAGAAACTAATTATTAAGCCCATTTTGTCAACTGCATGGCATCCACAGCCTGATATGCAATTGGAGATAGTGAAAAAGGCAATTGAACAATACCTGTGCCATTTCATTAACTATCAGCAAGATGATTAGGTGCAACTTCTACCATTGGATGAATTTTCATACAACATATGGACAAATATGGAAACTAGGATTTCACCTTTCTATTCCAACTATGGATAACAACCAACATTCTCAATTGGTACCCCATCAAAATTTATAGTTCCAGAATCTGAAGAACAAATTTAGAAAATTTTGGGTATATGGCAGGAAATAGAAGCAGTGCTCAAGCTATCTCAGCAGTAAATGAAGTGCCATCATACTCAAGGAAAGGCTCAACATTTGGTGCTAGAGGTAGGTGACAAGGTTTTTCTAAGCTCATTATTCCTTTCTACATTACACCCAAGCAAATAGCTAGATCACAAGAAGGTGGGCCCATTTAAGATCAAGCATAGAATATTTGACTCAGAATATGAATTGGAACTACCAATTTCAATGAGACAAGTGCACCCAGTGTTCAATATCTCCTTACTAACAAAGCACCAAGAAGACACAATACCAGGGTACCCAGGAGAGCCACTGGAACCAGTCTATGTTGGAAATGAAGAGGATTTTGATATAGAAAAGATTATTTCTAAGCAGGTGCACAGAGGGAAGATTCAGTACCTGGTGAACTGGAAAGTTTATGGAGTTGGAGATAGGTCTTGGGAGCCAGTAGGGAGCTTAGATAATGCTAAGGAGACAGTGAAGGATTTTTAGAAGAGGAAAGGGGCATGAGGGGTAATAAGGGGGGTAATGTTTGGATTTGGGTTGAGAGGTGAGCAGCAGGAGCACTTTGGGTGCTATGAAATGTAATAGGCAGAGGCAAGGGATATTGCATGAGGAGGTTTTATGGGGCAAATGCTGTGGGGTGCTTCTAATTGGAAAACTTGTATAGTAATCTAGTTACTTCTTAGTCTCACTGCTTATCAGCATAGTCAGTCCTGTCTGAGGCTAGAATAAGAGCTAGTAGTAGTCCACCCTTTTAGGTCCTAACACTTTTGTTTTCTTTTTTACTTCATTTTCCATCAAGAAGAAGCCATTGACATTTGATGAAGATGGAAGTCAATTTGGTTGGACTTATCACATCCAAAACATGCATCATAATTTGATTTAATTTTGAGGAAGTTGATGATGAGATAATCTTCCTTTTTTAGGCTGTCCAGACTTTGATTTTCTCAGGTGAGGGGCTTGCATTATGGGAAGACCTTTGTGATGAAGCATTTATTTAGTTGCCTTTTGAGTATTTGATTGTCTAGGAGGCATTATGAAACTGGTACATCACAAGAAAAGAGATTAAGAGGTTGAAATAAAAAGTAAAAAAGAAGGGAAACATGCCTGGTCAAAATGTTGTAATAAAATGTTGTGAATTCCATTGAGGGATGTGTGCCAAGTATATATGAGGGGATGTAGGCCAGTGTGTCACATGTGACAGGGATTTTGAGGCTAACAAGTGGTTGTGAAAAAAAATTAGGAGAAAAGTGCTGATTTGAGGTCATAACTGACACCCATTTTTGAAATAAGTGACTTTTTTGCAAAATTTAAGTGCTGATTTGCTTTAAAATCTGCACTTAACTTAAGTGCGGATTTGACAGAAATGACACCCTCTATTAGGGGGTATCAATGTTCAGGGATCAGAAATTATTGATCAGGATTTTTTTTTCCAGGATCAGACATTATTAATTGTGGATAATTCTTATCCACTAGCCCTGGGTCTAGTGGATAAGGATTTCACAATAATGCATTATCCCACCTCTTATACCCTGATTTTCATTCATAATTCCTGATCCCAAACTCATCACATCCATGATTGATTTGTAAGAAAATCACAAGACATATAATTGTGGATGCCATCTTTATATGTCTCTTTACTCTATGCTAGTTGATTTTGGTGGCAAACACATAACATTTTTTCTCATCCTTATGTGTCTCTTCACATTATGCTACTTAATTTTGGTGGAGAAAACATATAATTTTTTTAAATCTACACACCCCACCTGCTCATTTGGGGGCAAGTTCCCACTTCCCACTTCCCACTCATTACCTAAAACTTCTACCAAAAATAATAAAGTATCTGTCTACTAGGAAGCAGCTTCACTCAGATGTGAATTCTATCACTTTAATTTTAGCTTCTTACTCTGATTCTGACTAGGGTTTGGAAGACACTTTAGCTTATATGTCTTTTCAATGATCTTTATGAAGAAGAGGATCCCAAAACTGCACCAGCTCTCCACTCTTTTAAATCACAAAACATTCTTTCCACCAGAATACACTCTTTCATTATTCCAATTGCCCTCCAACACTTTGAAACACAACTCTTTTAATTTTTTTAATACTCTCCAGATTTTAAGCTTGTGTGATTTATTCACTCGATTTGGTGTTTTTTTTGCATTTTCATTTTTATTTTGAATTTAAGCTGAATGTCTCTTTTTTGGATGTCTCATTTGTTTTCATTCACCAGCTCAACATGAAATTGCATATTTTCTGCAATCGCATAATTTTTCACTGATTCTTTTTATGATTCATCCCTCATATCCTCTCCTCCTCTCCTCAAACATCCCTCAAACAATTTGTTTTTATTTATTTTCTCATCCCATCTCTCCAGGTAAGTCATTTTACTCATTTTTATAATTTTTTGATTGCTAATTATATTTTTTTTTGTTTTTTTGTTTTTTTTCTGTTTTTTTTTCTTTTTTTTATCTAAATATTTTTGGTAAGTGGTTATTTTTGATTTTTATGGTAAAATTAACCTTTTTTTCTCTCCCTTTTTTTCATTTTTAGCTCCATCACCCTACTCATCATTTCTCCTTGGCATGTTCATTATCCCCCTTTTCCCCTTTTTCACTATTTTTTGGTTCCATGTTATCAAAACACATATATTGCACATTCTTTATGCATTTCACTTACTCCATATTCAATTTCTCCCAAATTCAAACATCATTCTTTCCCACTCTATTTTTTCTACTTTTCAATCAAGGTAAGTTTCATCTCCTTTTTTTCATGCCTATATGATTTCTCTTTTCTTCTATGAAAATTCAATACTTTAATATATCCAGGACTCTTATCTGGATAAAAGTGGACTTATAAAACTCTTCTTGTTCTCATCTCCATTACCACTTTTCAAGTTTTTGTAAAAATTTTAAAATCAGACTCAGAATTAGGGTTATGTTTATCTGAATCTGATTTCCTTCTAACAGAAGATTCTCCTGAAGACTACCATTCATTTACCAAAAACACATTTAAATTAGGTTCAGTGATTTCTGAGATATTATCCTTTAAAGTTGAGCCTTTTTTTCCCAATTTGATTTTTTTAATTCATGTTTTTATGTAACAAATTAGGGTTAGACTTATTTAAATCACATGTCCTTCAAATGAATATTCTCCCAAAGCCTATATTTTATCTCCAAAAAATAGGTTTGAATTTGGCTCAGTGGTTACTTAGATTTTGACCTTAAAAGTTGAGCCTTTTTTTCCAAATGTCACATAATTTATTTTATATTTTTATATTGCATAATTAAAAAATAAGGCTTCTGAAACACTAATCTGATGATTATCTATGTTTTCATCTCCCAAAGCTTAGGATAACTTAATTATTTCTTGGCCAATTTTTTTAAAAAATTATATATTTGTGCATTTTAATCAAATCATAAGCTGGACAAAAAAGCTAGACTTCCCAATTGGAAAGATATATTATGGGTTAAAATCGGTAATTATTATATCTTTTATTCTAATGTTATCATAAACTATGGAGGATGTCAGCAAGTCTACAAAACTTACCCAGTCAATAATTAATTATTTACTAGTGTACAGATACTCCTTTACCTCTCAATTTATTAGTTATACTTACTTTATAAATTACTTATAATATTTTAATTAATTCACAAGTAAAATTAACTAAATATATAATTAATATGTTTCCTCAATTTTAATTTCTTGACAGTGTCCTCATGACAGCTGAAGGGTAGAATTATATATAAAAATACTAAATATTAAAATCAAATAATTTTATTTTACAATGAAATATACAGAAAAACTAAATCAATCAAATAATTATAATTAAGTCTGAAATATGCAGATAAATACTGTATATGAGAATATTCTTTATAGAAAAAACTTTAATATTAGAGATTTCTATTTTGTGGGATTATTCTTTCTAAGATAATCTTGCATGTAGACTTGTGGTTCCATATTTTCTCTCTTTTTTGCCTATATAAGGCCTATCAAACTCTCTGTTATATTTCATCTCATACTTATTTACTTTACAAACAGACTATTATATACACAAATCTATTAGTACTATTAACTTTCTTAGTATTTACAAATATGTATCTCTAGGATTTCAAAGTAATCATAATAATAAAACTACTTACCTTTTAATTGAGTAATAAATTTAAAAGACTTAAATACATAAAAATATTAAAATCTTGAGCTACCTTCACCTGTATTGCCATTTGACTACTGGATATACCTTCTAGACCGAAAGCACCCCTTGAAAACTGGGAGCCTTTCCAAATAGTTGTCTACCCATTGTTTTCTTGAGGCTGGAAACCGTGAGACCATTGAATCCAGCACCTATAGCAATTTTCGGACAAAAAATGAACAACAAATGTCAAAAAGCATGTGACTGTATTTTTTTCCATGACCAGGATTCAAAACTTGCCCCAAATTTAAGGTTTATATAAACATAATTGTCCTATATATTTGTAGTGACAATAGCAGTTTTTATCTGTAGTTCTCACTCTGAATATTTCATATTAGGGGGTATAAAAGTAAGAAATCTGTAATTACTTAAAAGGCATTTCACAACACAAAAAGAAAGGCACAAACTTGAAATTAACTCTCAAATAAAGGTGTTTTGGGGGCACAATATCTCATATTTTAAAAAATAGTCATGGTTAATTTGGTGGAAAAATGAGGTATTTTGAAATGGAAGATTTCTAACTTTGATACCCCCTATTATATGTATATCTTTTTTACTCTGCACTCTGTAATTGGAATTAAATTTCTCAAAAAACAGGGGTAGGTTTCAGCTATATATATATATATATTTCTCCTGGGAGACCAAGATAGAGCAGAATTTCTTTATTCCTAGAAACAATATAATTTAAATTATTTAATCCAAAAGTTATATTAATTAATTATTTCAGTTGAAAAATTTTCCTGATAATTATAATATTTCTATATTATTTAAGTTGACTTTTAGTCCTGTTAATTAAAAATAACAAGATATAAATTAATTATTTGATTGAAAAATTATATTAATGAATTATCTCAGTTGACTATTTGTCCTGATAATTAATAGATTATTTTATTATTTCAGTTGAATTTTCATCCTGATAATAAATAAAAACAAATGTATTATTTAATTAATAGATTAAAGATTATATTAATTAATTGTCTCTGTTGACTATTGCTCCTGATAATTAATATATATAAACATTATTTAAGTTGAATATTAGTCCTGTTAATTGATAATAAAATTTTAATATTTTTAATATTTTTATCTCTTATTTTTTATAACAAAAAAAAGAATAATAGCTAACAAAATATTAAAATCTTTTTGTTTCAGCACAAGCTTTTAAAATAATGGCTGATATGAGTCTTTCTACTACCCATGAAGAGGAATTGGATCTCATTTATTATGATGCAAATTCTGAAAGATCTCCTTTTTCTATAAAATTTTCTCAAATTAATCAATTATTAAACCAAACAGGATGTAGAAATACAGGTGGTGGAAATCTAGAAGGAAAATCCTCCCCTGGACTCCAAACCCCAGGTACTCCCCCCAGAAGAGCTTCCAAAAGGCTTCAAAATAAAAAAGATGCCAGTAAAGGAGCAGGTAAAAAACTTGTCAACTCAAATCAAGGAGTTGAAATCAGAGAACCTCAAGTTAAAGGAAAAAGTAGAGCTGCTAGTAGAAAAAATTAAAAGGATAGAAACTTTTCTCCAAGCAATGAAGAAACCTCTACAAGAAGAAAAACACCCTCCACAGTTGACTCCTCAGCAACAAGAAAAAGTGGAAGTATCAAAATGGCATTGGGAATGGCTGAACACCCAATGGGATACCTTTCAGGATCAGCAAATGCAACAGGCTCCTCAAGCAGGACCCTCCAGGCCCCAACACTTCAATACAGCCCCTCCTCACCCTTACCAAGGAGGAAGAAGAAATAAAAAACAATCACCTTCAAATTGTGCCAAAACCATGGTAAGACCTTCCATTAAATCTCAAGTTCCTTTTCTTGTAACTGATTCAGCTCCTTCAGGTAACTCTGGGATGGGAGATGACACTTTGAGAGTAGAGGAATCTGGTTCTAGAAGACATATTAATCAATGTTCTACTCATGTAAATACTCATTTAGTTTTAATTTCATATCAATTATAGACCCAGATATGGCTATTATAGATGAATCAATTGATCCTGAAGTATATGGGACTCTTGAAAATTACTCTGTATCTCTCATGAAAAATAACCCTGATGTAGCAACTATTAATGACCAATATTTGAGAGACAATATCACAAGACAAAATCAGATAATGAACAACCAACAATTGAAACAAAACTTTATTGGCTTGTTAACTGAACAAGGTTACCATGCATTGAAAATTCAGTTAAATAAGGTATCTGATGAATTGTTTAGGTACAAGGTAAATTATGAAAAATAGTTTGCTTTGTGAAAAAATATTAAAAATGATCTATCCAAATTACAAGAGACTATTTCTATCTGTTTCCAAGAACTAGAAGGTCATAAATTAAACTTGAAAAACCTAAATGATCATTATTCATCTCTGCAAAATAGGAACCAATTATCTTTTGCAACCATCCATGAGACATTAGCTAGTATTCCAAGGGTGAAAACAAGGTTAAAAAACATTGGAGAAAAATTGAGCTCATTTTTATATGAGACTAAATACTCTGTCACTTCTTTGAAAGAAACTGTTGCACAAGCTACTGTCATTCACCACGCAACACTCAAGGAAAAAGCAGCTCATTAAATCAATAATACAGAGGTCTAAATCCATACTCAAAGCGCAGAAAGCAATTCTACATAGCAACTGCAACATTCCTTTGTGTACTCACTATTCAACCGTGCTAGTCTAAACTCTAAATCTAAATTAGTCAATCTCTCAATAGTGTGTTTTAGTCTTTTCCTCAATAAGTGACACACAGCGCAATAGTCAATGTAATAGTCCGCTAAAAGGTTTATTAAATATCTGTGTGTTAATAAAAGGGGTAGTGAGCATGGACAGGATGGTTAGTGGAGGATTAAAGGGTTAACGGATGTTAGTGAGGAGGGTCCAGGTGTAACGGGTGTATTTTGGTGGTCTGTGGTGTGCGGAATAATGGATGGGTATGAGGTCAATGTGAGGAGGAGTAATGGATATAAAAGGGGTTGGATTTTGGTTTGACATTCTCTAGAATTTAATTATAAAACGTATATATAGTTAATAGTGGTAAAGCTTCAGATTAAGTCATTATTATTGTATCTTTCCTTATTTTCTCAGTAATCATTTCTAAATCCTAAATCTTTTGATTTTTGAGTTTCCAACCCTTTGTGAGATCTTAAGAATATTAATATTACCTTTAAATTATATTAGAATTCTTATCAAACATATCTTGAAGCAGTAGCTCTTCCTTCAGGTCATCTTTGAATCACTTCCTCAAACATTTCCTCTGTGCTTTGAAGAAGTTTCTAAACTACTCTCCTCATTTCACTTCCAGGAACACCCTCGACCTTGTGTGTAGGTCTTCCGGTGACAGTATAATTTAATTCTCCATATTTCTCATTCTTTGAACTACTACGTCCTTTTTCAGGTGTTTTAAATTCATAAATGGCACCTGTTCAACGCACTCCTCCTATGGGCGCTACTACTAGGGCTCATGCCAGAGGCAGGCCAACAGCCACACGGCCTGTTTCCCGCACTCACTCCTTGGAACCTCTGAACCTTAGGGAACGGGGACATTCAGTCCTATCTGTAGAAGACATCCCTTATGATTTTGATGATTCTAGCAAGGAAGAAGAAGGAGAGGATACGATGCATGAGGCATCATCTTCCCCTGCTACTCACCCTTCTGGTCAACCTTCGGAACCTGGACCATCTAATTTGCTGGAAGACTTCATGAGACTTTTCATGAAAACCCTTTCCAATCCAACGTCTCCAGAGTGATCTAAATTCAAAACTACTTCCATGAAATCTCCTGATATATTTGATGGAGAACATCCAGACAGATTGCGGCCCTTCTTGCAAACCTGCAAACTCCTGTTCCATAACAACCCTCAAACCTTCAATAACGATCAATTGAAGGTTGTTTATGCTTCTTCATTACTAGCCAGAAAAGCAGCAAGATGGTTCAAACCTTATCTTCTCATGCTCTCTTCAACAGAAACCCACTTACTTATTAATAGCTGGGAAAAGTTCAAAGACCAACTCTTTACATTGTTCGGTGACCCTAATGAAACTGAAAATGCAGAAATTGAACTTGATTTCCTTTGCATGAGTGATAATGGTAAAGCCTCTGAATATATTTTGAACTTCAGGGCACTTCAAACTCAAGTAGGTTGGAATAATTCTGCCCTCAAGTATCATTTCAAAAAGGGACTTCCTTTGAGGATTCTGGATCAATTTATTCTTCATGGTCAGAAGATGACTACTTTAACGTATTTAATGTATCAAACCCTCAAACTTGATGGAGTTTACCAAGTACTACTACAACATCGTCGATACGCCAACAAATCTCAAGGCCTAAATTTTAAATCGGGACCTTCTTCACACCCATGGACAACTCAATCCTCCTTGACTCAATCCAAACCCAATAAGGGAAAGGACAAACCTCAACCAAAAGGCTTGGCCCCAGGCGATATCAGTAAGGTACTGGACCCGAAAGAAGAACTTAAAAAAGCTGGGAGAAAGAGGCAAGCAGATAATGGGTTATGTATGTATTGTGGGGGTAAGCACAAGCTAGAAGATTGTGTAAAGTTGAAGGAAAGAGAAAGCACTAGTTCAAGGTCAAAAAACTAGTAGACAGTTTAATTGTGTGCAAAGCAAACTAACTTATCTCTCCCAGTGCACAGAACCTCCATGTCTTAAGGACTGGAGTTGCCCTAAACCGCTTGAGATTCATTCTTTTCAAGGAGGATACCCCCTTCAGTTGTCTTATAGACTCTGGAGCTTCAATTTCTTTTGTCAGTTTATCTTTTGCCGAGAAGTTAAAGCTGAAATTCACAGATATTGATTGAACTCCAATATATTTGGTTGAATCAGAGGAACCCAAATATTGGGTAAGTAAGAAAGTTTTATGGGTTTTCAACTTTCCAAACTTTCCCCCCTTTGAGTGGGAATTATCAGTCTTGGAAACCTCAAAAATGGACAATACCATCCTTGGCCATGACTTTTTAAAGCATTGTAATCCTGAAATTGATTGGTCAGGGGGATTGATCACCCCACGCACTAAGTATATTTCTGATTCTTCAATGCAGATCAATAGGGAGTTAAACAACCCCCCTGACAATGTCCTGCTAGAGGACAAATCTCTGCTAGATGACTTGCAAGAGTCTGATCTTTCTCTAAATGAGCAATTGGCTTACCCTTCTAGCTCGATCATTTCACTTGAAGAGGATTTAAATTGCCTCAAAGTAGTCGAATTATACTCTCTTGATTCCGGTCTTCCCTTGACAGATTCTCTTGAAGATGATGAGGACGACCAAATTAACGTTCAAGCCATTAGATCAACTCTACTGGAAATCTATCATGATTTCCTCGATGTTTTCTCAATCCGGAAGGCCAATAAGTTACCACCTCATTGACCCTACGACCATCAAATAGAGTTAATAGGGGGTGTCAGTTCTGGCAAATCCACACTTACAAATCCGCACTTAAATTTGACCAAATCCGCACTTAAATAAGTGCGGATTTCCAAAACACACTAGCCCCAATACTGGTGGATTTCAAAATGAAATAAGTCACTTATTTCACTCAAATCCGCACTTTCTCAACCAAAAGTGCTGATTTCACCATCAAGTCCCATTTCACTGATTTGTCAGCATCATCCCATTCATACGCAGCACTCCGCAGCATAACACTTCATAACTCAAAACATCGTACATCACTTACATCTTCATATCATATCATATAAGAGTCATGCCTTCCTCACTTTCAAATCGTGATAAATTACATAAAGCAATGACTTTCATGGCGCTTGAACTGCTCTTGGACTCTGATTCCGATTCTGATCTAGAAGAAGATTTTGTCGTTTTATCAAAAATGGCCAGGAAACGTTACCTTCTTCCCAGAAAGCCTCAAGTACTTCATACCCCCAAGTACACCATCCAAACACTTCTTAACCTATCTACACCCAGTTTTAGACAGCTGTTCAGGACTTCTCAGGAATGTTTCCTTAAATTGCTTGAGCTTATTCAGGATCATCCCATATTTCACAATAATTCTCAAAAAGAACAACGACATCCTTCAATTCAATTGGCCATCACACTATGTCGTTTGGGTTCAAATGGTAATGGAGCCGCTTTGAAACGTTTAGAAAATGTCTTTGATTTAGGGTATGGTTCAGTTAACACTTATACCAAACAATGTATCACTGCCATCAACTCCTTGGAATCTCAACTTCTCACCTGGCCAACAAAAGAAGAGCGACTTGAATCATCTCAGGTTATGCAAGCAGAGGGCTTCCCAGGATGTATTGGTTTTGTTGATGGTACTACTATTCCTTTGAGCCAGAAACCTGGTCAAGGTGGAAACAATTACTTTGACCGTAAAAAGAGGTAGATTATTTTTAACTCCTTTCATCCTCCTTGAAACTAACACAAACAAATATATCTTCTTTATAGATATTCAATTAACGTTCAGCTTATATGTGACGTAAACAAAAAATTTATATCATTCTTCGCTGGCTATCCTGGCTCATGTCATGACTCCTACGTCTTCCAAAGAATGCATATTTCAAATGAACCTGAAAAATTCTTTGATGAAAATCAGTATCTTCTTGCAGATTCTGCTTATGTGAATGGAAAGTATGTACTTCCTGCTTTTCGGGGAGCAGCTTCAGAAGACAGTCAAAATGCCAAATTCAACAATCATTTGGCAAAGTCAAGAGTCCGTATTGAACATTCTATTGGAATCTTGAAAGGCCGTTTTTCTAGTTTAAGGGAATTAAGAAGTCCTCTTAGAAATAAATCTGAAATGGAGGCGGTGATCAACTGGATTCTGTGTTGCACTATACTTCATAACCTACTTGCTGACCTCAAAGATCAATGGTTAGAGCTGTATGAGGATGAACAAGTTGATTCACCTCCGACTATATCCAACACTTCTATTTCTCAATCAACTAGTATAAGGGCGAAAATCCTTCCAATAACACTCCAACATTTTTCAACGCAATTTTAATTTTTTTCTCTTTCTCTTCAAATTATCAATTTTCATGTATTATTCACTGAGAATGGTAAATTTTTTTGCATATTTTTTTGGTTTTTGAATTTGCTGTTAAAGTCTTATTTTTTTTTCTCTCTGTGTTTTCTTTCATCAACTCAACATGAAATCGCATATTTTCAGCAAACGCATATTTTTTCAGTCACTCTCTTTTTTTTCTTCACTCATATCCTTTATATTTTTTGTATATTTGTATTACTATCTTCTTTTATTGTCTTTTTTTACTCCCTCTCAAGAATACCCACTTTTTCCCTTTGAAATATTTCTTTATCCTCACCTCATCCTTCTCCCCAACCTTTTCACTCCCTTCGTCATCATTTTCAACCCCTATCCACATTTTCCTCTCCCTCTCCACACCTCTCTACCCCTCTCCTCTCCTCTCCTTCCAGTTCGCTTACCTCCCCATTTCTCCCTAACACTTTATTTTTATATACAGAAATAGGGACTGGGTTGAAAGGGAGGAAATTGGGGTTCAAGAATTGTGGAGGCGAGGTAAAGGGGAGGAATGGGGCTACAAGGGTTGGAAAGGCTGGAGAGAGGGGTGAGGAAGGATATATGGGGTAGCGAAAAGGTTGGGAAAGAGTTGGAAGGGAAGATTAAGGGCTCCGAGGCATTTTAAATGAAGAAAAGGGTCTGGGAGAGGTTGAGAGGGGTGAAATGGGGATCAAAAGAGGATGGCATACAATGGGGCTGGGAGGATAGCGAAAGGCATGGGGAGGGAAGACAAGCATGTGTTGATAGAATTGAAAGGGATGGAGATTGGTGCAAACAGAGTGTGAAAATAGGAGGATGAACTCTGTTCTTCGGGCAAAGAACAGAGTTCACTTCCATAAAATATTAGCTGAAACATAGTTTTCAATTCTGTAAAAACAGTTGTAAGTAATAGAAAAAGTCACTGATTTTTTTTATATGTAATCCTTGCTTTACGAGGAGACTTTTGTGACGAAGCAGATTTTTGAGTTACCTTTAAAAGAGGATGGCATACAATGGGGCTGGGAGGATAGCGAAAGGCATGGGGAGGGAAGACAAGCATGTGTTGATAGAATTGAAAGGGATGGAGATTGGTGCAAACAGAGTGTGAAAATAGGAGGATGAACTCTGTTCTTCGGGCAAAGAACAGAGTTCACTTCCATAAAATATTAGCTGAAACATAGTTTTCAATTCTGTAAAAACAGTTGTAAGTAATAGAAAAAGTCACTGATTTTTTTTATATGTAATCCTTGCTTTACGAGGAGACTTTTGTGACAAAGCAGATTTTTGAGTTACCTTTAAAAGAGGATGGCATACAATGGGGCTGGGAGGATAGCGAAAGGCATGGGGAGGGAAGACAAGCATGTGTTGATAGAATTGAAAGGGATGGAGATTGGTGCAAACAGAGTGTGAAAATAGGAGGATGAACTCTGTTCTTCGGGCAAAGAACAGAGTTCACTTCCATAAAATATTAGCTGAAACATAGTTTTCAATTCTGTAAAAACAGTTGTAAGTAATAGAAAAAGTCACTGATTTTTTTTATATGTAATCCTTGCTTTACGAGGAGACTTTTGTGACAAAGCAGATTTTTGAGTTACCTTTAAAAGAGGATGGCATACAATGGGGCTGGGAGGATAGCGAAAGGCATGGGGAGGGAAGACAAGCATGTGTTGATAGAATTGAAAGGGATGGAGATTGGTGCAAACAGAGTGTGAAAATAGGAGGATGAACTCTGTTCTTCGGGTGAAGAACAGAGTTCACTTCCATAAAATATTAGCTGAAACATAGTTTTCAATTCTGTAAAAACAGTTGTAAGTATTAGAAAAAGTCACTGATTTTTTTTATATGTAATCCTTGCTTTACGAGGAGACTTTTGTGACGAAGCAGATTTTTGAGTTACCTTTTGAGATTTGGAATGTCTGGGAGGCATTATGAAACTGGCACATAACAAGAAAAAAGATTAAAAAGTAGAAGAAATAAGTAAAAAAGAATGTAAACATGCCTGGTCAAAATATTGAAAATGTCAGGAAGGGGTGTGTGCCAAGGATTGATGGGTAGGTAGCGAGGAAGGTCAGTGTGTCACATGTGACAGGGATGGGGTAAGAAAGGAAGGGATGTTTTGTGGCCAAAATGTGGTTGTGAAAAAAAACGGGAAAAAAGTGCTGATTTGAGGTCATAACTGACACCCTTTTTTGAAATAAGTGACTTTTTTGCAAAATTTAAGTGCTGATTTTTAAGTGCTGATTTGGTTTGAAATCCGCATTTAATTTAAGTGCGGATTTGCCAGAACTGACACCCCCTAATAGGTCCAGAACCTCCGGCAGGTCCTGTCTATTCCTTATCAAAGGACAAATCGCAAGTTCTTCGAGACTACATTGCAGAGAATGTAGCCAAAGGTTTCATCAGAGCCAGTAAATCTCCAAACGGCTCTCCTGTTCTTTTTTTAAAGAAAAAAGATGGTAGCCTTAGGTTGTGTGTTGAATATAGAAAGCTCAACACAGTTACAAAGAAGAATGCATATCCAGTTCCTTCTATGTCATTGCTTCTTACCCTTTTTAATGGTGCTAATTTCTTTTCTAAAATTGATCTTAGAGGCGCTTATAATCTTATTTGCATTGCAGAAGGTCATGAACCACTGACTGAAATGCATACTAGATTTGGTAGTTTTGAATATTTAGTAATGCCTTTTGGATTATGTAATGCACCATCTAATTTTCAAACTTTTTTTAATGACATCTTTCAAGATGTTTTCATCTACTTAGACAATATTTTAATTTTCTCAAAGACACTGGATGAACATATTCATCATGTTTGACAGGTTCTAAATCTCCTTCAAGATCATGGTCTCTATGCCAAGCACAATAAATGCAAATTTTATCTTAAATCTATTGATTTGTTAAGGTTTACGTTGTCCACTGATGGTTTAGTCATGGACAACAAAAAGGTGCAAAAAGTCCTGGAATGGCCTGAGCCCAAAACCATTAAATCCCTCCAAGGATTTTTGGGTTTTGCCAATTTCTATAGAAGATTTATTAATGATTACTCTAAAACTATTTCCAATCTTACTTCTCTTCTTAGAAAAGATATTCCTTTTGTTTTTACTTCTACAGCATGAAAGGAACTCAAAGCATTGAAGACTGCATTTACCACAGCTCCAATTCTTTGACACTTTGATCCTTCTGCTTCGACAATAGTCAAGACAGATGCTAGCAATTATGCTATCCCAGGGGTCATTTCTCAATTCAATCCTGAAACAAAATTATTTCGCCCTGTTGCTTTTGAGTCATGCAAACTAATTGCAGCAGAATTAAATTATGAAATTCATGACAAAGAGCTTTTAGCTATTATTCATTGTCTTAAAAGATGGCGCTCTTTTCTTCTCAGCTTAGATAGGCCTTTTCAAATTCTGACTGACCATAATGCTTTGAAATACTTTATGTCTTCCAAAGTGTTAACCAGGCGTCAAGCAAGGTGGGCTGAATTTCTGTCTGAATTTCCTTTTTCTATTTCCTATTGCCCAGGTAAGAACTGCATTGTCCCAGATATCCTGTCACATTGGGACAATGTTTACCCGCAGCGGGGGGACACATTTGCTAACAAGAACCCAGCAAATGTGAAATCAATTTTCAATGAATCAATGTTAACAACTCACCAACTTAATTTGATGACAATTCAAACTTTCCAAAATCCACTATCCATCATCCTCAGAGCTCAGTCAAAGGACAATTATTGTTTAGGGTTAAAGGAAAAAATACTCTTGAAGCAAGGGGCCAAAAGATTTAGTATTTAATCAGGTCTATTAGTTTTTGAAGGTAGAGTAGTCATACCCAACAACAATGAAATAAAATTATGTATTTTCAATATTCGACATGATTCTACATTAGCTGGTCATTTTGGGGTTGATAAAACCTGCCAGTTAATTGTGAGGGATTTCTTCTGGCCAGGAATGACCAGAGAAATCAAGGCCTATATAAGATCTTGTTATGAATGTAATAGGAATAAGGCTCCCCGTCACTGGAAGCATGGGTTTCTTTAACCGCTTCCTATTCCCTCTAAACCTTGGGAATCTTTATTGATGGATTTTATTTCTCAACTTCCTCTTTCTAATAATTTTGATGCTATATTAGTAATAGTAGATAGATTTTCATTAAAACCACTACTACTGCTACAGCAGAAGATTTGTCAAAACTGTTTCTAGAATATGTATTCTCCAAACATAGCTTACCTAATGATATTATTTCAGATAGAGGCTCTTTGTTTGTATCCACATTCTGGACTCAATTGTGTCGACAACTCAATATCACGAGGAATCTCTCCACGGCCTATCATCCTGAAACCAATGGGCAAACGGAAAGGGTCAACCAAATCTTCAAACAATATCTTCAAATGTATGTCAGTTATCAACAAGACAATTGGACCACATGGTTACCATTGGCCAAATTTGCATATAATAACTTGACTCATTCTTTGACACAACAGTCTCCTTTCAAAACTGTTTATGAAAGACATCCTCAATTCAACTCAATCCATGTAGGAACTAGTCTTCCTGCTAAAAATTATCTTCGAACCATATCACGACTCCAAGAAGAACTTAAATCAAACTTGGAATTAGCAATTTGAAGGTACAAGGAACAGGCCGACAAACATCAACAATCTGCTCCTTCTTTTAAACCAGGCAACAAAGTATGGCTTGATGTACAAAACATTCAAACTACTTGACCATCAAAGAAACTGGCTGAAAAATTCTTGGGACCATTCAAAATCAACTCCAAAGTCTCTAAAACTGAATTTAGACTCAAGCTACCTCCTAAATGGCAGGCTATTCACCCTGTTTTCCATGTATCTCTCCTGGAACTGGCTTGAGAAACATACCCGGGCAGGAACCAACTTCCTCTGGAACAGGTCAAAGTAGAAGCCCATCTAGAGTGGGAAGTAAGTCATATCCTTGATTCAAGAATGCTCAAGGGGAAACTTAAATACCTGGTGGAATGGGAAGGCTTCCTCGATGACTCAGACAAAACATCCTTGGAACCAGCCATCAATGTTTCTAACGCCCCTGAACTCCCAAAATCTTTTTATCTTAAATATCATTTGAAACCAAAAACTAAGAACTCTCTTTCATTTTTCCTCTTCTTTCTCTTTTCTTTTTTTTCTTTTCTTAAATTTCTAAAACTTCTTCTCTTCTAAAATCCTTACTCTGTTTTTTCTTCTTTCTTCTTTCTTCTTCTCAAAAGTTTTTTTCAACCTTCTTTAAAAATAAATAAAATAAAATAAACTAAAATCAAAATTAAATTAAATTAAAAAAGTAAAATGTTAAAAAAAAAATAAAATGAAATTATAAAATTAAAATCTTAAAATTCATTCAAATAAAATCTTAAAAACCAACAATTCCTTTAATTTTCTTTCTTTTCTCTTTTCAAACTTTTCTTCTTTTCCCTTATTTTTTTTTCTTCAAACTATCAAAATTTTTCACAAACTCAATACAACAATCTTTCTCAAACTTTATTTCAACCTTTAAATCTCTCTTTTAAAATTCTTCGAACAAATTACTTCTTTCTTTCAAATTCTTTTTTCAAAAACTATTTTTTCTTCTTTCTTTTCAAATGACCGAAATTCCTCAAAACTTCAATAAATAAACTTTCACAAATAACAAAATTTTTCTCTCATTACATTTTCATTTCAAACAAAATCGTTTCAATCAACTATTTCTTTTTTCTTACTTAATTTTTTTTTCTTTGAAAAACTTAAAACTTAAATTCCTTCAGTTAAACATTCTTTCTTTTCTTCTTTCAAAATTTAAAAACAAAATTTTATTCAAATCTTTTCTTTTCTCAAAATCTTATAAAATATATATCAACATTTTAAATTAAAATAACAAAATAAAAAATAAATATATAAATATACAAATTGCTTTCTACTTTTTTCCTTCCCTCTTTCTTTCTTTTCCTTTTCCTTCCATTTCAAATTTTCTCCTGTATTTTCTCTCAAACCAACTTCTTCATTTTTTCCAAAGCCACTCTTATTTCCTTCCTGCATTTCTCAAATACCTCCTCCTCTCCTACCGGTACCACTTCCCTAATTTCTAGTAATTATTTGGCCATGTCAAAGGAGGCAGCATCGACAATCTTGTCAACCTCACCGCTTAAATCTTCGATGAATCGAGTTCGTTGACCCTACTGAGGTTTCTTCAAGCATACCTGGTCAAGAGTCTCTTAAATGTCCTCCCTTGAATCAATCACTGGTTGATTTGCCTCAACTGGAAGCAATGGCGCAGCTTCCACAATTAGAGCTTCCACGATGACATCTGAATTCTAAAACATAGGTCATCAGTAACAAAATTTTTTAAAATAAAAGAAGAACAGACTTACTTCAAACAATGGGTCAGCTTCTAAGAATAATTTCGGGGTGACTTCCACTGTCACTTCCTTCTCCTCTTCCTCATCCTCAATAACTATCCGTAGCTTCTTTGGCGTCCGTCTCAAGATGGGGACTTCATCCTCATCCTCTTCAACTAACTCATCTACCTCTTCTTTGACCCCTCGTTTCTTACTTGTGGCCTGGGTTACCCAGGTTGCCACAGTAGCTTCAACCTCCTCCTCAATCTCTCCCACCAACTGATTGTCCCCGAATGATACGTTCCAAATATCTTTGACCACCTCTTTGGTCTTTGGTATTACCCAATATTTGGTTTTTGTAAATCGATGCTCAATGTCCACATTTTTCAACAAGGCATCACACGCCAGCCGTCTCCAGCAGCAAAACTCACATTTCTGGCAAGGACCTCGTGTCGCTGTAATCTCAATGCAGAAGTATTCTATTGATTCTCAGGCTTTTCAGGCTTGAGAATACTGCCGGGTAACAATTCCACCATCCGCTTTGGGGTGTGGAGGCGTGAGAGTTGGGGTAGGACAAGTCAACATAATAAAGTATAAAGTAATTAAAGCAAGAAGGGAGAGAAAGTAGTGTGGGAAAGTATGTATCATGCTCAACGAAGCTCTCGTTTTTATACCCGGGCATCTGTCATGCGCCATGTGACACTCAAGGCAAAAGCAGCTCATTAAATCAATAATACAGAGGTCTAAATACATACTAAAAGTGCAGAAAACAATTCTACATAGCAACTGCAACTTTCCTATGTGTACTCACTATTCAACCGTGCTAGTCTAAACTCTAAATCTAAATTAGTCAATCTCTCAATAGTGTGTTTTAGTCTTTTCCTCAATAAGCAACACACAGAGCAATAGTCAATGTAATAGTCCGCTAAAAGGTTTATTAAATATCTGCATGTTAATAAAAGGGGTAGTGAGCATGGACAGGATGGTTAGTGGAGGATTAAAGGGTTAACAGATGTTAGTGAGGAGGGTCCAGGTGTAACGTGTGTATTTTGGTGGTCTGTGGTGTGGGGAATAATGGATGGGTATGAGGTCAATGTGAGGAGGAGTAATGGATATAAAAGGGGTTGGGTTTTTGTTTGACATTCTCTAGAATTTAATTATAAAACGTATATATAGTTAATAGTGGTAAAGCTTCAGGTTAAGTCATTATTATTGTATCTTTCCTTATTTTCTCAGTAATCATTTCTAAATCCTAAATCTTTTGATTTTTGAGTTTCCAACCCTTTGTGAGATCTTAAGAATATTAATATTACCTTTAAATTATATTAGAATTCTTATCAAACATATCTTGAAGCAGTAGCTCTTCCTTTGAGTCATCTTTGAATCAATTCCTCAAACATTTCCTCTGTGCTTCAAAGAATTTTCTAAACTACTCTCCTCATTTCACTTCCAGGAACACCCTTGACCTTGTGTGTAGGTTGTCCGGTGACAGCTACTGCAAATGTATCTGAGCCAAGTTCCTCTAAAGTAAAATTAGTGCAAGAGAAACCTGTAGATATTTCTGGGTTTACATCAAAAATTGATGATGCACCCGGTTCATCTAAAGATGGGTTAAATAATGAGATTATTACTCAATTAGATAAATTGCAACCTCTTCTTACACAGAGCTGAGTAAGCAACAAGGAAATAAACTCAAATCAGAAAATTGGCCCAAACTTGACCAATAACCAACATTTGATGGTGATTCTTCCTCTGATTGGAAGCAGTTTATATGCGGAATTGATAATCTGAAAAACTCTTATAAGCTACCAGATGAGTAAATTGTGTCTAAATTGATTTCTTTGTTTTCCAATGTTTCCCTCATGTGGTATGAATCTTTCCCTTTGGATAAAAATTATTACTCTTGGGAGGACTGGAAGTAATTAATTAAAGCACAATTTGGTGGTTCAAAGTTCAGGTTAGCCCAACAAAGGCAGTATGAGGAATCTAAATATAGCTCATCCTCTAGAGAAAAAACCTATTGAGTTCCTGATGAAACTAGTACAAATCCTGGGAGCGATGGATCCAAAGATGGATTTTGAACTTTGAAGTACAAGATCCTTTATAAATTACAAATGTCTTTAAGAGAATTAATTGTTGCAAGAACTGAATTCTCATGGAAGCATTCTTCTTTTATTAATAATTGTGATGAAGTTCTTTTGAATAACATGTATGAATCTAGGAAGTTCTTCCCTAGACCTTCAGTGGAGAAACCCTCCAACTACCAACAAAAACGTCCAGAAAAAGTTGGTAAAACTTCTAAACCTGTTGCACCTAAAAATTATGCAATAAAAACTTGCTTTAAATTCAGAAAGCCTGTACATAAAAGCCATTTTTGTGACAATAAAATAAAACTTGTTAAACAAAAAGAGGAGCTTGCTGATGAAACAGTTGCACTGGATGATACTTCAAGTTATTGTTCCAGCAAAATATCTTATGATTCTAATAAGGATATCTTGATTCTAGAAAAAGATATTCAATCACCACACAATATGGAGGGCAGACTTGCTAGCAAGTCCGCAACCTTGGACTCAAACTCACCATAGATTGAACACACATTGAGCTATTGATAAAGGAACCATACAATCAGGGATTAACACCACTCAGCAGAACAGTTTTAGGTGGGTGTTCAAGTAGAGCTCAGTATGGGTTCAGTATGAGTTCAGGCTGAGTTCCATTTGAGTTCCATCTGATTTCAGGTTGAGGACTTGCTAGTAAGTCCACCCCCTATATTGTGTAGTGAATATTTAAATAATATTTACATTGATTGCAATGATTTTTCCACAGTTTAAGATGCTGAAATCATAAGACATCTTGAGGACACCTCAATAATTATTACCCCTCTCAAGGCACCACTCTTGATTAATGAAAAAAACATTGAGGTTGTTTTGGATTCTGGTTCTGGAGGAAGTGTTGTATCTATAAAAGCATTTGCTTCAGTTGATCAGGATTATAAATCAAAACCTAAACCTTTCACTTCTGAAAATCAGAGAGGTTATGGCTTTGTTTTTTCCCCATTGGTAAATAGAAAGCTACAGTATTTTTCAAATATAGCCATGGATTTTTATGAGCCATGTGTTAATTTTTAGTTATGAAAAATGATAACTTAAGAGCTTGGTTCATTGTGGGAAAAGATATATTAACCAAATATGGCATAAAATTGGATCCCTCAAACAAATTATTCACCATGGGGTTGAATGGGAAGAGAAAATTTAAAATTTCTTCCCCCAAAAATTAATAACACCAGGATTGAACACATTTAATTATGTGATACAATATAAAGGAATATCTCAAAAAGAAATGTCTTCCCTCTTTTATGAAATTGACACATCTTGTTTTAGAGAACAACTTTCTGGTGAGGAAAAAGATTCCATCATTCAATTGATAAAATCTTTTCCTATAGCCTTTACTCATGGGTCATGTGAATCAGGATTGGTCAAAGAAGAGATGAAACTATCATTAGCTTGCCCATTGACTGAAATACCACCTAATTTAAAGAAGAAGCCTTATCCTGCTTTCCCCACAAAGAGAAAAGATATTAAAGACAATATCTCTACCTTTTTAAAAATGAATATTATTGAAAAGGTAGTTTGAAAACTTCAAGATTTTGTTATCTCCACTGTCTTATTTACTTATGAGAAAGAAAAAGCAAGGTAATGTGGTGATTATAGAGCATTGAGTACTTATACTTTAGATGATATCTATCCTTTTTTCAGAATCATCTCTATCCATGCTACCTTACAAGGGGCTAAATATATTATCTGTCTAGATGGTAATAAAGGATATCACAAGATACCTGTTGAGAAAAATTCACAGAATTTCATAATGATTGCTACTCATATGGGTATTTATAAGTATATTAGGATGGAATTTGGCACCAAAAATGCCCCTTCAGTTCTCTAAAAAGTTATGGATAACACATTCCATCAAGAGATAATTGAAGGATGGTTGATGGTTTACATTGATGATATCATTATATTCTCCAAGACATTTGAGGACCACCTTAACCACCTATGTAAAGTGTTCCATAAAATGGATGAGATAAATATGAAACTTTCTTTGAAAAAATGCAGATTTGGTTTTCATTCTTTGAAAGTGCTTGGTCATGTTGTCTCAGGGTTACAGATATGTGTTGAAAAGAACAAAGTAGAAGCCATACATAAAGTTAAAAGCTCCTACTACAGTTAGAGAGCTCCAAAGTTTTTGGGGAATGTGTGAATACTATAGACAATATATTGAAAATTATCAGGTCATAGCATTACCTCTAACCCAATTAGATAAGAAAGATGTTGCTTTTGTCTGGAACCGTAAAAGACAAAGAGCTTTTGACAGTATGAGACATTGTTTGATGTCAGCATCAATTCTTGCTTTGCCTGACTTTAATCAACCATTTGTTTTATACACTGATGCCAGCTTTATTGGTCTTGGTGCTGATCTCCATCAAAAAAAAGTTATTAATGACAAAGTATCAGAAGAAGTAATTTTTTATATTTCAAGAACCTTGAGAAATAGTGAATTGAAATATGCTGCCACTCAACTTGAGTGTTTGGTAGTTTTTTGGGCTCTGGAAAAAATAAATTATTGTCTGGATGACTAGAAATTTGAACTTGTCACTGACTGCAGTGCAGTAAAGTCCCTCTTAAACTTGAAAAAACCTAACAGACACATGTTCAGATGGAAGTTGGCTGTTCAGGAGAACATAGGAAGGATGATTATGATTCATAGGGTGGGTATTTTTCACTCAAATTTGGATATTTTAGCAAGGATACTTTTGTCAAATGATGAATAAAATCATGCATATGTTCCTGTGGATGAGATAGTTCACATTCATGGGATATATGTGGTTGATTTAAAGCAAGAGCTATTTCAGCTTAGTTTGGATTCATATGATAAATACATTGACTTGAAAAATCTGTGTACTATTTTAAATGATCTAAAGAATGCTTCAATACAAGCATTAATTAAAACCCTTCCACCATAGTACCAAAATACTTTGGAAAAAGGTAAACTTTAAATTGATGAAGGCTACCTCTATAATAGAAGAAAGTTGAGTAATTTTATTTTTATTCCTCCTTCTATGAAGGAAACCATCTTGAAAATTTTTCATGATGACATATTTTCTAGACATTTTAATCTTGAAAAAAGATTGATTAGAATTAAGAACACTGCTTGGTGGTCCAATATGTCTGAAGACACAAAACTATATGTTGAATCCTGTTATTCTAGCCAGAAATCAAGAAGATTAACTGGGAAAAGAGCTGGATTGATGCAACATATTGAATCTCCTGATGCACCATGGAAAATAATACACATGGAGTTTTTAACAGGACTACTCATTTCTGGGAAAGAAAGTTGTAACTCTTGCTGGGTTATTGTGAATAGATTTACAAAAATGTGTAAATTCATTCCTACTCACAAAGATGTTTCCACTAAGAAATTAGCCTTCTTGTGGTGGTCTCATATGTTTGATACTTCTGGTTTCCCAAAAGCCATAATCTCTGATGGAGACCCTAAATTACTTATGAATTTTGGATGTCTCTGATTGATTTTTGTGGCTGTGAACTGAAGATTTCTACTTCCCATCACCCTCAGACTGATGGATTAGCTCAAAGGATGATTGAGACTTTAGAGGACATGATAAGAAGGTATTGTTCCTTTGGCCTTGAGTATAAAGACAATCTCAGCTTCAATAATGACTGGGTCACCTTACTTCATGTTCTAGAATTAGCTTATAATAGCACTGTTCATCCTGTTACTCAAAGAAAGACTTTTGAGCTCTGGCTTGGATATTTTCCTAATACTCCTGCCCAAATTCTCAATAATAAAATACCTAAATTGAATTTACATCCTGATGTAAAATCCCTTCTTCAAGTGAATAAACTTTTCAGAAGTCACACTCAAAAATGTATTGAAAAATCTTTTGAATATGAGAAGAAGAAGTGGGAAGAATCCCATAGAGAATATACTTTTAAGAAGGGTGATGAAGTACTGATTTCTACAGCCCACTTTAATCTACAAGGTGATAAAAAATTGCAAGACCCATTTTTCGGTCCATTTGTTGTAAGAAGAATGGTTGGTGATAATGTAGTTGAAGTTATCCTGTACTCTCCATATGACAGTAAACATCCTGTTTTTCCAATATCTCTTTTGAAACCTTACAACTCAAATAGTGATTTATTACTCAAAAGGAGGAGAATACCAAAGAAAACTCCTAAAGAGATCAGTTAGACAGCAGAAATTTCTAAGATTCTAAATGACAGAATTATCACTGATGAAAAAGGTACCGAAGACATATTGTGATTCAAGAATAAATCATCTGAATATGATTCTTGGATACCTGGGAAAGAGATATATAACCTTCCTGCTCTACTAAAGAAATATAAAAGGAAAAAATCATAGCGTTTTTTTTATTGTTTTTTTTGGAGTGAGGGTGTCGATGGGCCTCTTTGTCTAGAAGATTTATCTGGAGTTTCTACAAGGATTTTAAGTGGATTATTAGACTTTCAAATGCATGGTTCAAATTTCTTTATCTTTTTGATTATTTTACTCAAATCATAAGAGGTAGTTTCAAAGATTATTATAAATCATATCTTTAGATTGATGGTAATTTAAGTACTAATATTATAAAGTATAGAAATAAAGGATTTATTTAATTGATTAATTATAAAAATGGTAAGTAAGTAAGGAATGAATCAAAAAGTACAAAAAGGGAGGGCCTTTTATAGACAAAATGTGAGAGATAAAAACACTGAGTTAACACAACCTAATAAAAGGGTGTGAGAGGAAAAACCAAATATAAAAAGAGTATGTGAAATATAAAAAGATATACTAAATGGTGCTTCAATAAAAGGTATCATTTTTTTTTGAAATAAAACTTGAGTTCCCTTAGATTGTCACACTTAGTAAAAAAAATTTGATTTAGCATGTTGTTTTAACAGAAATTTAAATTTCTTAATAAAGGAATTTGAACTTTTTTAGATTTTATTATATTTTTAATACTATTTTTATTCCCTTCTCAACTGTATTATTGAGCATGGTGTTAGGGAGTAAAAATGTATGGGACATTTATTTTTATTAATTATTAAAATAGTTAATTGTAATTAATACATAAGTAAGCAATAAATAATTAATTATTAATAAGTATTTAAAAGGTGTGGCTTCATCTCAGTAAGATAATTAATTATTTTACTGGATAAGTCTAGTAGCCTGGCTGACACTCCCTCACTCTAAAAAAACAATTAAAAAATGTGATTATTTTTTCTTTTTATACTTCTTTAGTAGAGTAGGAAGATTAGATATCTCCCTCCCATGTATCCAAGAATCATATTCAGATGATTTATTCTTGAATCTCAATAAATATTATGTACCTTTTTCAGAAGTGACTATTCTGTCATTCAGAATCTTATCAATTTCTGCTGTCTCAGTGATTTCATTAGGGGTTTTCTTTGGTCTTCCCCTCCTTTTTGGAAATAAATCACTATTGGATGTGTAAAGTTTCAAAAGAGATATTGGAAAAACAGAATGTTTTCTGTCATATGGAGAATACAAAATAACTTCAACTGCATTATCTCCAATCATTCTTATGACAACAAATAGACCAAAAAATGGGTCTTTCAATTTGTTATTACGTTGTAAATTTAAGTGGACTGTAGAGATCAACACTTCGTCACCCTTTTTAAAAGTGTATTCTTTGTGGGATTTGTCCCATCTCTTCTTCTCATATTCAAATGATTTTTCAATACATTTTTGAGCATGACTTCTTAAAAGTTGTTTCATTTGAAGAAAAGATTTTACACCAGGATGTAAATCCAATTCAGGTATTTTATTATTGAGAATTCGGGCAGGAGTATTTGGAGCATATCCAAGCCAGAGCTCAAAAGGCTTTCTTTGAGTAACAAAATGAACAGTGCTATTATAAGCAAATTCCAACCCAGGAAGTAAGGTAACCCAATCATGAGTGAATCTGTCATTTTCTTCATACTCAAGGCCAAAGGCAAAATACCTTCTTATCACGTCCTCTAAAGTCTGAATCATTCTTTCAGCTAATCCATCAGTCTGAGGGTGATGGGATGTAGAAAGTTTCAGATCACAACCACAAACATCCATCAGAGACATCCAAAATTCAGAAGTAAATTTAGGGTCTCTGTCAGAGATTATGGCTTTAGGAAAACCAGAAGTATTAAACATATGAGACCACCATAAGAAAGCTAATTCTTTAGTGGAAACATCCTTGTGAGTAGGGATAAATTTAAACATTTTTGTGAATCTGTCCACAATAACCCAACAAGAGTTATAACTGTCTTTTCCAGAAATGGGTAATCCTGTTACAAACTCCATGTTTATTATCTGCCATGGTGTATCAGGAGGTTCAATATGTTGCATTAATCCAGCTCTCTTACCAGTCAATCTTTTTGATTTTTTGCAAGAATCACAAGATTCAACATATAATTTGGTGTCTTCAGACATATTAACCCACCAAGTGGTGTTTTTAATTCTGATCATTGTTTTTTCAAGATCAAAATGTCCAGCTAATATGTCATCATGACAAAATTTCAAGATGATCTCTTTCATAGATGGAGGAATAACAATGACATTACTCAACTTTCTTCTATAATATAAATATCCTTCATCAATTGAAAATTTACCTTTTTCCAAAGCTTTTTGGTACTTTGTTGGAAGGGTTTTAATTAATGCTTGTATTGAAGCATTCTTTGGATCATTTAATATGGTACATAACTTTTTTAAGTCAGTGTCATTATCATATGAATCCAGAATAAGATGTAATAGATCTTCCTCCATATTAACCACATATATCCCATGAATATGAATGATTTCATCCTCAGGATCATATGCAGGATTAGAGTCATCATTTGGTAAAGGTAACCTTGATAACATATCCACATTTGAGTGAACAATACCAGCCCTATGAATAATTGTCATTCTCCCTCTGTATTCTTGAACAGCTAACTGCCATCTGAACATATGTGTCGGCTGGTCGTCTAGAAGAAGGAGAAAATGGAGGAAGGAATGAGAGGAAGAGAAGGAGGAAAAAGGTATGGGTAATAAAAAAAATAAAATTTAATAAAATTATTTAATTTATTGAGAGAAAAACAACGATAAGTGAGCTGGGAGGTGACAACAACTTGGATTTATTAATATTAATATTATTTTAAGTAAGAGTTCTGCGCGGCAACCAAAATAATTACTATCAGACTTAAAGCAACCTTTAATTTGTTATATAAAATTTTAATTAGATTTTTATTACTAATAAAAAGAATATAAACGTAATATAAAAATTGTATTTAAATTGTTGAGTGTATAATAAGTGATAAGGCTACAGGGGATTATCCAAGGCCCTTTTATAGGCAATGGGTCCTCTGAAGCGCTACTATATCAGTAAATACAATGATTAGAAAGGAATAAAACAAATATATCAAAAAGAGTAAATGAAACATAACAATATAGAGAAAAACATGAAACAATTAATTAAAAGCCCAATTAAGAATCCAATTTTCCCGCCATTAATCCCCAAATCAGTAAGTGACAATAGTAAATAACTAAACAAGAGTGGAAACATAGGAACTATGAGAAATATAATTCCCAACAAATGGTCCATCCTGATTAGAGAACATTTTAAGTGAAACAAAAAAATAATTTGACGCAACAAAACAATCAATTAATCCCAATTTAGTTCAAATTAAATTATTTGTTTTTTCTAACACAATTAAGGGTCAAAAGAAGCGTCCTTAATAATTGTTTAGTGTCATATGAGAGGTATTAGTTAATATATAAATTTAAGTAATTAATTTAAATATATTATAAATCAAATTTACACTTGTAATTATAATATATGTTTTTTAATTAATTAAATATAAATTGATAATTATTAAATATATAAAAATGCGCCATTATTTGTAGAATATATTATATTATGCCCAATTTAATTGTATATAAAAATATATATAACCAATAAGTTTAATGTAACATTTGTATATAATAAAATTCTTATATAATTTCATTATGTAATAAAATATTAAGTTATATTCATTAAATACAAGTTTTACCCACTCTTTAAGGTTTTATAATTTATATATCATTTACTGGACTCCTGGAATAGCCTGGCTGACACTCCCTCACTCTAAAAAAAACAATAAAAAAAATGCTAAGATTTTTTCTTTTTGTATTTTTTCAACAGAGCAGGCAGATTTGAAATTTCTTTACCAGGTATCCATGCATCATGTTCAGATGATTTGTTCTTATATCTCAATAAATATTCAGTACCTCTTTCAGAAGTGACAATTCTATCATTGAGAATTTTATCAATTTCTGCTGTTTCTGTGACTTCCTGAGGGTTCTTTTTAGGTCTTCCTCTTCTTTTTGGAAATAAGTCACTGTTGGAAGTATAAGGTTTAAGCAAAGAAATGGGAAAGACAGGATGTTTCCTATCATATGGAGAATACAATACAACTTCTACTGCATTATCACCAACCATTCTTTTAACAACAAATGGTCCTACAAAAGGATCTTTTAATTTGTGGTTACCTTGTAAATTGAAATGGACAGTAGAGATCAACACTTCATCACCCTTGTTAAATGTGTATTCTTTATGGGATTTATCCCATCTTTTCTTTTCATATTCAAATGCTTTATCAATACAACTCTGAGCATGTTTCCTGCATAGCTGTTGCATTTGCATAAAAGATTTTACACCAGGATGTAGTTCCAACTTAGGTAATTTATTATTGAGAATCTGAGCAGGAGTGTTTGGGACATAACCTAACCAAAGCTCAAAAGGCTTTTTCTCAGTGACAGAATGAACAGTGCTATTATATGCAAATTCAAGACCAGGCAAAAGAGTGACCCAATCATGAGTAAATCTGTCATTATCTTTATATTCTAAACCAAAGGCACAATACCTTCTAATCATATCTTCCAGAGTTTGAATCATTCTTTCAGCTAGACCATCAGTCTGAGGATGGTGAGCTGTAGATAATTTTAACTCACAGCCACAAATATCCATCAAAGAGGTCCAAAACTCAGAAGTGAATTTTGGATCCCTATCAGAGATAATGGCTTTTGGAAAACCAATAATATTAAACATGTAAGACCACCATAAGAAAGCTAATTCTTTGGTGGATACATCTTTGTGGGTTGGAATAAATTTGCACATTTTTGTGAATCTATCAACTATTACCCAACAAGAGTTAAAGCTGTCTTTACCTGCAACAGGAAGACCAGTGACAAAATCCATATTAATGATTTGCCAGGGAGCACTAGGTGCTTCAATATGTTGTAATAACCCTGCTCTCTTGCCTGTTAACTTTTTAGATTTTTGGCAGGAATCACAAGATTCAACATATAATTTTGTGTCTTCAGACATATTAGCCCACCATGCAGTGTTTTTGATTCTAATCAATGTTTTTTCAAGATCAAAATGACCAGCTAATATGTCATCATGACAAAGTTTGAGGATAGTTTCTTTCATTGAAGGAGGAATAACAATTACATTGGTAAGCTTCCTTCTATAATAAATATAACCATCTTCAATAGAAAACTTTCCTTTATTTAAAGCATTTTTGTATTTTGCAGGAAGAGTTTTTATTAATGCTTGAATTGAAGCATTCTTAGGATCATTCAAAATAGTGACTAATTTATTTAAGTCAGAATCTTTATCATATGAATCCAGTATTAACTGTAATAACTCTTCTTCCATGTCAACTATAAATATACCATGTATATGAACAGTGTCATCTTCAGGTACATAAGCAGGATTGGAGTCATTATTTGGCAGAGGCAATCTGGAGAGCATATCAACATTAGAGTGAACATTTCCAGCTCTGTGGATAATAGTCATCCTTCCTCTGTATTCCTGAACAGCAAGTTGCCACCTGAACATATGTCTGTTAGGTGTTTTGAGGTTTAAGAGAGATTTCACAGCACTACAGTCAGTTACCAACTCAAATTTTTGGTCATCCAAGTAGTAATGAAGTTTCTCAAGAGCCCAAACAACTGCTAAGCACTCCAATTGAGTGGCACCATATTTCAATTCACTATTTCTTAAGGTTCTTGAAATATAACAAATTACAACCTCTGAGGATTTATCATTAATAATTTGCTTTTGGTGAAGGGCAGCACCCAGACCAATAAAGCTAGCATCTGTATAAAGTACAAATGGCTTGTTAAAATCTGGAAGAGCCAATATAGGGGCTGACATTAAGCAATTTTTCAATGTATTAAAAGCTTTTTGACAGTCATCATTCCAGAGAAAAGCAACATCTTTTCTGGTTAGTTTTGTAAGAGGCAAAGCTATGACCTGATAATTTTTAATATATTGTCTATAATAGCCACACATACCTAAAAAACTTTGGATTTCTCTTACAGAAGTTGGTGCTTTCACATTTTGAATGGCAGCAACTTTATTATGGTCTACACAAATTTGTAAGCCTGACACAACATGGCCAAGGACTTTCAAAGATTGAAAACCAAATTTACACTTTTTTAAAGATAAGGTCATATTGATTTCATCCATTTTTTGGAAAACTCTATTTAAATGAATCATATGTTCATCAAAAGTTTTAGAAAAAACAATAATATCATCAATATAAACCATGAGCCAACCTTCAATAATTTCTTGATGGAAAGTGTTATCCATGACTTTCTGGAAAACTGAAGGAGCATTTTTAGGGCCAAATGGCATCCTAACATACTTATATATTCCCATATGAGTAGCAATAAGCAAAAAATTTTGAGAATTTTTCTCAACTGGAACTTGATGATACCCTTTATTACCATCCAGACAACTAATAAATTTTGCACCTTGCAAGGTAGCATGTATTGAATTAATTCTGGGTAACGGATAAATATCATCAACAGTATAAGTATTTAAAGCTCTGTAATCTCCACATAATCTAGCTTTATCTTTTTCATAAGAAATTAAGACTGGGGGGATGACACAATATTTGGGGGTGACATCCACTTTTTCAATGATATTCATTTTCAATAATGTTTCAATATTATCTTCAATATCTTTTCTTTTTGATGGAGAAGCAGGATATGGTTTTTTCTTAAGGGAAGGAGGAATATCACTCAAATTACAGGATAAGGTAATTTTCATCTCTTCCTGAACAATTCCCAAGACATGAGAACCATGAGCAAAAGCCATAGGGAAAGAGGTAATAGAGGCAACAATAGAATCCTTTTGTTCATTAGTCAAATGATCACCAAAAGAAGCGGTATTTATTTCATGTAATAAATCATCCATTTCAGTTGTTGTTCTACCTTTACATTGGGTCAGTGAGTTACAAGATTTCAACAAATGCCCAGAAGGTTTAGGAGAAGAAATTTTGAATTTTCTTTTCCCATTCATTCCTAAGGTAAAGCAATTATTTGCTGGGTCCAGTTTCACACCAAACATGGTTAAAATATCATTTCCCATAATAAACCAATTGCTCAAATTATCATTTTTCATGACAACAAATTCACAAATAGCTCTGACAAAACCACCATTATATTTGAAGAATACAGAGGTTTTGTATTTGCCAATAGGAAATAAGGTAGAACCATACCCTCTCCATTTTTCAGAAGTTATAGGCAATAATTTACTCAAATATTCCTTATCCACTGAAGCCAAAGCTTTTTCAGATACTACACTTCCTCCAGCACCAGAATCAAGAACTACATCAACATTTTTACCATTAATGATAACAGGTGCCTTTAAAGGTGATATAGGAATAGAATTGTTAGTAATATCTTTAATTATCTCAGCATTTTCTACTGAAGATAAATTCAATACACAATCTTCAGATATATTATTTAAATAATGGACATCATGTTCCAACATTAAAACATCTTTAACAGATTCATTGTCATAGGAGATATTACTTTCACAGTCACTGGAAGAATTATTGACATCAAGTTCAAGTTCATCAGTGTCTTCATTTTGTTCAACAAGATGAATTTTCTTGTCACAAACATGACCCTTCTGCCACGGTTTGTTACATTTATAACAAGTATTTGTTGCATATTTTTTAGGTGCAACTGGGGCAGAGGGTTTACCAGATTTTTCTGGGAGCTTTATAGAAGGTTTATTCTGATCATTATAAGATTTACTAAGGTAATTCTTTGGTTCATATCTATGGTTGAGTAGTACCTCATTACAGATATTAATGAAAGAAGAATTTTCCCTTACATGCTCAGTTCTAGCAACAATCAAATCCCTAAGAGAATTTGGTAATTTATACAAGATTTTATCTCTCCAAATATCATAATCCATCTTTGGATCAATTGCTCTAAGGATTTTAGTTATTTTCATCAGAAAAGCAATGGGCTTTTCAACAGAGGAGGATACATATCTAGTATTCTCATACAGTCTTTGCTGAGCTAACCTGAATTTTGAACCACCAAACTGATTCTCAATCAAGGATTTCCAATCATTCCATGTATAATGATTGTTATCTAAGAGGACAGATTCATACCACATCAAGGCTACATTGGAAAATAAAGAAATTAGCTTAGAAACAATTTCCTCATCAGGTAGTTTATAAGATCTCTTTAAATTATCAATTCTTTGGATAAAGTGTTGCCAATCAGAGGAAGATTCACCATCAAAGGTAGGGTATTGGTCTAACTTAGGCCAATTTTTCTGACTACTGGGATGGTCCACTTTTTGATTTGAATTATTCATTAGTAATAATTCCTGAAGTTTAGCCAGGTGTTCAGAAATTTCATTATTTACAGAACCAGCTGGTGCATGACCATCACAAGATTTTTTGCTAGTGGCAAAAGATTTTACAGACTCATTGTCAGTTTGTTTAATGGCTGAAATATGAGGAAGAAAGGATGAAGTTTGTTCAGGTTTTTTCCCTTTATTTTTATGCAGCTTACTGGCAGAAATCTCATTTAAATCATTATTGATGGTTAAGGTTGAGAACTTTTCTTGTAGGTCAGACACATAGTTTCTTATTCTTGGAATTTCAGACATCTGGTCATTCACTTTTGCAAGAGATAGAACATTTCTGTCCTCAGAAACTGAGTGTTTGGTACTTAGTGCATGGAAGTCATTTTTTAGTTTCTTCAACTCATTTTGTAGAGATTTTATTTCATTTTTGAATGAATAATTTTCCTCAATAAGGGGTTTCAATTCACTCAATGTTTTATGCAGACTGATATTTCTATCTGAGATAGCTCTATGGTCACTTCTTATTTGTTTTTGTTGACTAAGAACAATATTTAAGGTTTCTTTGATTTTTAAATAAGCTGTATCTTGTACAGAAGAACTCACTCTACATTGCAAGTGTAAATTATTTAATCTATCATTTTCATGGATTAACACATCTCTCACATGTTTGTCTTTCACAATATTAAAATCAAGGGTATCTTTTAAAATTTCCTCAGAAGTTTTTTCAATTAAGTTATAGATTTCAGGGGGAACAGAATCATTTTTAATTGCAAGAGAAGGATTAATTAAAGATGTAGAAGTTAAATGTAAAGGTTCATCAAATGACAATTTGCTAATTACATCAATAGGGCTACTAGTTACAGGAAGCTGTCTTTTAACAGGTTTAACTGTTCTTTCACGATGTTCAATAATATTACCTGCAGAAGAAGATTTATTAGAAAACATACCCAAGTGACTATCAACCAAATTACTTACCATGGCAGAGGAGGAAACCTCCCCTGGGACTGGGTTTGGGATTGTGCTTGGGCCTTCTTTCTCCTGCTTTGTTGGTAGGGATGAGGAGGTGGATGGAAATTGGGTGTTCTGGATGGGCCAGGCTGATGATGAGGAGGGTGTTGCACATTCTGTTGGTAGTGACTCATTAGATAATCCCATTTCCATTGCTCTACTTCCATAGTACTTGGATTTTGGATGGTTGAGCTGGGTGGCTGTGAAGGTTGAGCCTGAAGTTGAAGCTGATTGGGAGGCAATTGAGGAGGGGCCTGGGCCTGAATCTGGTTCCTGAGTTCTTGGACCTGATCCCACAATGTGTCTACCTTTGCTTTGTACGTCATATTTTCTGTCTTCAACTCTTTTATATGACTGGAGAGGTTGCTGATTTGTTGTGGCAGAGGAAGCTTTTTTATTTTGAAGCCTTTTGGAAGACCTTCTTGAGGCACTAGAGGCTTTACTTCCTTCTGTGGTACTGGGGGAAGGGGGTTTGGTTTGTTTGCATTTCCTGTCATTTCCACATCCTGCAGTATGAGAATTCTTTGTGTTAGCATAAGATTTTTTATGACCAACTTTAGAAGAACTTACAGTGTCAGCATCATAGTCAATTTCTATCTCATCCACTTGCATGTTATCCATTTTTTCTGTCAAATTGTTGGACATACTAGTGGGAAGAATAATATTTTACTTTGTACTTTATAAAAAAAATAATCAAAGTTAGTCAATAATTGCTCCAAATAATATAAAAAAAAAAATTTTTTTAATTAATTAAATTATAGAAAAAATAACTTTCAATATAAAGTAATAATTTAAAAAATTAATTTTTAAAAAAAATGGATTGCAAGTTTAAATTGGGAATAACAAGTAAGTTAATTCAACCAATTAATTACCAATATTAATTATGGCAATATATTGGGACTAAGCACAATGTACTTTTAAGTCAACCAAAAATTAACAATAATTAATAATAAAAAAAAAAATTAAATTAATAATTCAATTTGTATTAATAATAATGTTAATTCTTCTAGGACTAAGAGGATTTAACACTCTATAATGGTCAACTAGGAAAGAAAAAAAAAAAATTTTTAAAATTGAACACTTACACTCAGTGAATCAGCAATTAAGCCACAATCACTGTTATTGCAATAAAAATATAGTATTATGAGTGAGAGGCGCAAAGGTGAACTTACTATAGTGATCGAAAAATCACTTCAAAATAATATAAAAATTAATACTATATAAACCTAATATGTCGAACCCAAGTTCGAAACACAGTCGCGGCAAAAGTTTCGTTTTGCTAGGTGGTCCGTGCGTTTTGTCGTTCGTCGCCAGGCTTCGATCGTCGTCGTCGTTTGGAAAGGTCCTCAGTTGTCGGCTGGTCGTCTAGAAGAAGGAGAAAATGGAGGAAGGAATGAGAGGAGGAGAAGGAGGAAAAAGGTATGGGTAATAAAAAAAATAAAATTTAATAAAATTATTTAATTTATTGAGAGAAAAACAACGATAAGTGAGCTGGGAGGTGACAACAACTTGGATTTATTAATATTAATATTATTTTAAGTAAGAGTTCTGCGCGGCAACCAAAATAATTACTATCAGACTTAAAGCAACCTTTAATTTGTTATATAAAATTTTAATTAGATTTTTATTACTAATAAAAAGAATATAAACGTAATATAAAAATTGTATTTAAATTGTTGAGTGTATAATAAGTGATAAGGCTACAGGGGATTATCCAAGGCCCTTTTATAGGCAATGGGTCCTCTGAAGCGCTACTATATCAGTAAATACAATGATTAGAAAGGAATAAAACAAATATATCAAAAAGAGTAAATGAAACATAACAATATAGAGAAAAACATGAAACAATTAATTAAAAGCCCAATTAAGAATCCAATTTTCCCGCCATTAATCCCCAAATCAGTAAGTGACAATAGTAAATAACTAAACAAGAGTGGAAACATAGGAACTATGAGAAATATAATTCCCAACAAATGGTCCATCCTGATTAGAGAACATTTTAAGTGAAACAAAAAAATAATTTGACGCAACAAAACAATCAATTAATCCCAATTTAGTTCAAATTAAATTATTTGTTTTTTCTAACACAATTAAGGGTCAAAAGAAGCGTCCTTAATAATTGTTTAGTGTCATATGAGAGGTATTAGTTAATATATAAATTTAAGTAATTAATTTAAATATATTATAAATCAAATTTACACTTGTAATTATAATATATGTTTTTTAATTAATTAAATATAAATTGATAATTATTAAATATATAAAAATGCGCCATTATTTGTAGAATATATTATATTATGCCCAATTTAATTGTATATAAAAATATATATAACCAATAAGTTTAATGTAACATTTGTATATAATAAAATTCTTATATAATTTCATTATGTAATAAAATATTAAGTTATATTCATTAAATACAAGTTTTACCCACTCTTTAAGGTTTTATAATTTATATATCATTTACTGGACTCCTGGAATAGCCTGGCTGACAATATGTCTGTTAGGTGTTTTCAAGTTTAAAAGGGATTTAACTGCACTGCAATCAGTGACAAGTTCAAATTTCTGGTCATCTAGGTAATAATGTAGCTTTTCTAGAGCCCACACTACACTTAAACATTCCAATTGAGTAGCACCATATTTCAATTCACTATTTCTCAAGGTTCTTGAGATATAACAAATTACTACCTCTGATACTTTATTATTCATCACTTGTTTTTGATGGAGGGCAGCACCCAGACCAATAAAACTGGCATTAGTATATAAAACAAATGGCTGATTAAAGTCAGGTAAAGCAAGAATAGGTGCTGACATCAAACAGTGTTTCATAGTGTCAAAGGCCCTTTGTCTTTCACTATTCCAGACAAAAGCAACATCCTTTATAGTTAATTGGGTAAGGGGTAAAGCTATGACTTGGTAATGTTTAATATACTGTCTATAGTATCCACATATTCCCAAAAAACTCTGTAGCTCTCTAACTGTATTAGGAGCCTTCACCTGTTGTATGGCTGCCACTTTGTTTTGGTCAACACATATCTGTAAGCCTGAAAAAACATGACCAAGAACTTTTAAGGAATGAAAACCAAACTTACATTTCTTCAAAGCAAGTGTCATATTTATTTTGTCCATTTTGTGGAACACTTTACACAGGTGGTTGAGATGGTCCTCAAATGTTTTTGAGAATATAATGATATCATCAATATAAACCATCAGCCATCATTCAATTATTTCTTGGTGGAATGTGTTATCCATAACTTTTTAAAAAACTGAAGGGGCATTTTTAGGACCAAATGGCATCCTAATATACTTATAAATACCCATATGAGTAGCAATCATCAGAAAATTCTGAGCATTTTTCTCAACAGGTACCTGGTGATATCCTTTATTACCATTAAAACAGCTGATATATTTAGCACCCTGTAAGGTAGCATTTATAGAGCTAATTCTAGTCAAAGGATAGATATCATCAACAGTATAAGTATTTAGTGCTCTATAATCACCACATAACCTGGATTTATCTTTCTCATAAGAAATTAGGACAGGTGAGATAACACAATATTTAGGTGTTTCAACTATCTTTTCAATAATATTCATTTTTAAAAGGGTAGAGATATTGTCTTGAATATCTTTTCTTTTTGTGGGAGAAGCAGGATAAGGCTTCTTCTTTAAACTAGGTGGTATATCAGTTAATGGACAAGACAATGATAGTTTCATTTCTTCTTTAACTAATCCTAGTTCATGTGACCCATGAGCAAAGGCAATAGAAAAAGACTTTATTAAGTTAATGATGGAATCTCTATCCTCACCAGATAGTTGTTCTCCAAAAGAGGCATTGTCAATTTCAGAAATAAGGGCATTCATTTCATTTGTAGATCTTCCTTTATATTGAACCACAGATTTACTTGTGTTCAATTCTGGTTTTAATAATTTTTTGGGGGAGGAAAACTTAAATTTTCTCTTCCTATTTATCCCCATTGTGAAGCATTGGTTTGAAGGATCTAATTTTATGCCATATTTGGTTAAAATTTCATTTCCTATGATAAACCAACTGCTTAAATTATCATTTTTCATGACAACAAAATCACAAATAGCTCTTACAAAACCATGGTTAGATTTAAAAAATACTATGGCCTTGAATTTACCAATGGGGGACAAAACAGAACCATAACCTCTCCAATTTTCAGAAGTGATAGGCATCAGTTTTGATTTAGAGTCTTGATCCACTGAAGCAAGTACTTTTTCAGATACTACACTTCCTCCAGCTCCAGAATCCAGAACAACTTCCATGCTGGTTCCATTGATCAAGACTGGTGCTTTGAGAGTGGCAATTACAATTGAGCTATCCTCAATGTTCCTTATGATCTCATCATCCTCAACTGTAGATAAATCATTATTATCAATATCAATAGTATTTAAATAATGAATATCTTATTCCAGCATCAAGATTTCTTGTTGAGATTCATATGAAATATTGCTGGCACAATCACTTGATGTATCATCCAGTGCTATTGTGTCATCAGCATGCTCCTCTGTTTGTTCTACAAGATTTATCTTCTTGTCACAAACATGGCCTTTCTTCCAAGGCTTGTTGCACTTGAAGCAAGTTTTTGTTGCATACTTTTTAGGTGCAACAGGGTCAGAAGGTTTACCAACCCTTTCCAGAGGTTTCTGTTGGTAAGGGGAGGGTTTCTCCAAAGAGGTTCTAGGAATGAATATTCTGGAATCATACTTGTTGTTTAGAATAATCTCATTACAAGTATTAATGAAAGAAGAAGGATCTCTGGAGAACTCAGAACTAGCCACTATCAAGTCTCTCAAAGAAATTGGTAATTTATAAAGGATCCTGTCCTTCCATAACTCAAACTCCATATTTGGGTCCATTGCCCTTAAGATTTTTACAAGTTTCATTCGGAACTCAAGAGGTCTATCAGTAGAAGAGCTATATCTAGTTTCCTCATACTTCCTTTGTTGAGCCATCCTAAACTTGGAGCCACCAAATTGAGCTTTAATCAATTTCTTCCAATCTTCCCATGAGTAGTCATTCCTATCCAAGACAACAGATTCATACCACATTAGGGCTACATTGGTAAACAAAGAAATTAAATTAGACACAAGTTCTTCATCTGGGATTTTGTAAGAATTTTTCAAGTTATCAATTCTGCAAATGAATTGCTGCCAATCAGAAGAAGAATCACCATCAAATGTTGGATACTGGTCATGTTTTGGCCAATACTTTTGATTTGAAGGAGCCCCCTTAGTATTAGCTTGTTTTTGAGTAAGAAGCAGCTGTAAATTCTCCAATCGTGCATTAATCTCTTAATTTTTGATCCTTCTGTTGAAGATTCTGGTGCATCATCAATTTTTGATTGAAGCTCAGTGGTATCAACAGGCATTTCTGATACTAATTTTACTTTAGATGAACTAGCAACAGGTAAACTTGGAGCATCCTGTACCATATGTTCCTTCAAAGAAATTTCAGAATATTTTTGATCATTAAACAATGAATTCAATTTCTCTTCAATGGTTGTTAGTCTGGTTTTCACTCTTGGAAGACTAGATACACTCTCATTGATTTTTGCAAAAGATAACTGGTTTTTATTTTGAAAAGATAAATAATGATCACTCAATCTTTTCAGGTTCATCTTATCTACCTCTAGCTCCTGGCAACAGATAGAAACAGTATCTTGTATTTTAGACAAATCATTTTTGATATTTTTCCATAAAGCAAATTTCTTTTCGTGAGTTACTTTTTAATGAAACAAATCATCAGAAACTCTCTGTAAATCACTACTCAATGCTTGATAACCCTGTTCAGTTAACAAAATTTTATATTTCTGAGTCAATTTCATGTTGTTCATTATATGATTTTGTTTAGCAATAATATCCCTCAAATATTCATCATTTATTTTTGCTACATCTGGAGTGTTTCTCAATAAAGAAACAGAGTAACTTTCCAGATTCTCATAAAACTCAGGATCAAGTGTTTCATCAATAATAGCCATATCAGGATTTATCATTGAAGTAGCAATTAAAACTAAAGGATTTGATACATTAGAATATTGAGTGATTTGTCTACTCTTATCAGCCTCTACTGGTCTCACAGTTTCATCTCCTCTTCCAGAATTACCTGAAGGAACTGAATCAGCAGCAAGAAATGGTACTTGAGATTCAATAGATGGGCTTACCAAGGCTTGGGCAAGATCTGAATATTGTTTTTTTTTCTTTTTCTGCCTCCTTGATAAGGGTGAGGATGTTAGGGGTTGAATTGACTGGCTCTTGATGGACCTTCCTGAGGCATTTGAGGCTGCTGATGTTGAGACAGATAATCCCACTGCCACTTTGATACTTCCTCCTTTTCTGGTTGCTGGGGAGCCAAGTGTGGAAGATCCCTGGGGGGAGGAGGTCTCCTCTTCTCTTGATGAAAGGCATCTATTTTTCTTACCTTTTCTACTAGTGAGTCTGTTCTTGCTCTCAGTTTTAAGTTCTCTGTCCTCAGTTCCTTTATGTGGGTGTAGAGATTCTTTACTTGCTGAGTTAAAGGCATTATTTTTATTTTGAGGCCTTTGGGAAGTCCTTCTGGGGGGTTGATGGAGGGATTTTGTTCCTGAGCATTTGTCTTCACTAGTATTTCCACCTCCTCTTTTTCCACATCCTGATTGGTCCAATGATTGATTAATTTGAGCCTGTTTGGTAGTCAAGGGAGAACTTACAGAAGTAGCTTCATCATAATCAATCAGATCCAATTCCTCTTAATGGGTAGCAGAAACACCTTGATCAGTCATTTTTTAAATTTAACCTGAACTGAGGGAACAAAATATTAAGATGTATTAGTTTTATTTTTGCTTTTATTGAAAGAAAAATAATAAAAATATTCAAAAATATTCAGGACAAAAAATCAACTGAAATAATAATCACAATTTTTATTAATTCAAAATAATTTTATAACCAGGATTTAAAAGAAATCAACTGAAGAAACAAAATTAATTTTTAATCAACCAATTAAATTTTTATAATTATCAGGATTAAAATCAACTGAAGGATATTTAATTACCAGGACTTGATTTCAACTAAAATAATTTTAAAATAATTTATTTTTATTAATTTTTAATATTTTATTGTAAGGACAACTTGTCAACTGGAACAATAATATTATTTTAATTTATCAGGACAAAGTCAACTGAAAAAAATAATATAATAATAATAATAATAATAAAATTTTATATTACTTCTAGGACTAAGAACACTATAGTTCTATCTTTGTCAACTAGGAAAAAAATAAAAAATTCCAAATTACCAGACACCTTGCCCTGTAAAATGAGAAAATTAATGCCACTTACAGAGTGATGAGTAAAAGGAAATACATAGAGTATGAAGAGTGCAAAGTGACCCACAAATAGTAATCAATATAATTACCATGAATATATATGACTATAGTCAATATATAAACTTAAGTTTTGGACCGAGGTTTGATTCCCCTTCACAGCAAACAAATAAGTCACATGACTGATGATGTTTGTGCTTTTTGTCTTCCACTTAATCCTTATAGGTACCTTGATGGCAATGGTCCCACAGCATCCAGCCTCAAGATATTGATGTGCCGTTGACAATTTGGAAAGGGTCCCAACTGTTGATGGGTCTCTTGGTCTAGAAGATTTATCTGGAGGTTCTACAAGGATTTTAAGTGGATTATTGGACTTTCAAATGCAAGGTAAATATTTCTTTATCATTTTGACTATTTTACTCAATTTATAAGAGGTGGTTTCAAATATTATTATAAATTATATCTTTAGATTTACAGTAATGTAAGTACTAATATTATAAAGTATAGCAATAAAGGGTTTATTCAATTGATGAATTATAAAAATGGTAAGTAAGGAATGAATCAAAAAGTAAAAAAAGGGAGGGCCTTTTATAGGCAAAATGTGAGAGATAAAAACACAGAGTTAACACCACCTAATAAAAGGGTGTGAGAGGAAAACCCAAATATAAAGAGAGTATGTGAAATATAAAAAGATATACTAAATGGTGCATCAATAAAAGGTATCATTTTTATTTGAAATAAAACTTGAGCTCCCATAGATTGTCACACTTAGTATAAAACATTTGATTTAACATGTTGTTTTAACGGAAATTTAAATTTCTTAACAAAAGAATTTGAATTTTTTTAGATTTTATTATATTTTTAATACTATTTTTATTCCCTTCTCAACTGTATTATTGAGCATGGTGTTAGGGAGTAAAAATGTATGGGAAATTTTTTTTATTAATTATTAAAATTACTTAATGTACTTAGCTAGTTAATTGTAATTAATATGTAAGTAAGCAATAAATAATTAATTATTAATAAGGATTTAAAAGGCATGGCTTCATCTCAGTAAGATAATTAATTATTTTACTGGATAAGTCTAGTAGCCTAGCTGACAGAGGAAGTATCAGCCAGGCTACTAAACTTACCCAGTAAATTATTAATTATTTACTAGTGTAGAGATATGGATTTACCTCTCAATTTATTAGTTATACTTACTTAATAAATTACTTATAATATTTTAACTAATTAATAAGTAAAATTAAGTAAATATATAATTAATATGGTTCCTCAATTTTTATTCCTTGACAGTATCCTCATGACAGCTGAAGGGTAGACTATGATATAAAAATACTAAATATTAAAATCAAATAATTTTATTTTACATTGACATATACAGAAAAAATAAATCAATCAAATAATTATAACTAATTTTGACATATACAGATAAATACTGTATATGAGAACATTATTTATAGAACAAACTTTAATATTGGAAATTTCTATTCTGTGGGATTGTTCTCTCTGAGATACTCTTGTATGTAGACTTGTGGTTCCATATTTTCTCTCATTTTTTCATATATAAGGCCTCTCAAACTCTCTGTTTTATTTCATCTCATACTTATTTCCTTTACAAACAGACTATCATATACACAAATTTATTAGTACTATTTACTCTCTTAGTATTTACAAATATGTATCTCTAGGTTTTTAAAAGTAATCATAATAATAAAACTACTTACCTTTAAATTAAGTAATAAGTTAAAAAGACTTAAATATGTAAAAATATTGAAGTCTTGAGCTTCCTTTACCCTTATTGCTGTTGGACCACTGGAAATACCTTCTAGACCAAAAGCACCCCTTGAAAGAGGATCTCATAGCCAGAGCCATGTTGACAAAACAGATTCTAATATGCTTACTTTTTGGATTTTTTGTTATATCAATCCTATTACTGAAAGACTGATCCCTTCACCTGCTAAAATCAAAGGCCATGGTTTATATTTTCTGTATCATAAATGTGTCATGGAATTTGGATTAGGAAACAGGATTATGGAAGTGATCCCAAATTTTTCAAGAGATAATCATCAAACTACAAAGCACCTCATGGGTTGGAATCTTGCCAAAAGTTTACTCATTTTGGATGTTCTTTTCAGATTAAAATTTTTTTGATAAACCAGTTATGTAAGTTAAGGGGTGAAGAGCCAATGGCTACTAAAACATTAGGGAGGGGTTCTAGATAAGGTAATTAAATGATTTCCAAATTTTAATTTTTTTTCTTAAATTTTTAATTTATCAGTTATTTAAAATAATCAATCAAATTAAGTATTGTACCATTGAGCCCTTGTGCTGTATGATGGTGTTCATTCAATTATATTCTATAAATGAGTTCTTAATACCATACTTGCCATATCTTTTCTTTGACTTTTCTCATGAAATCATTAAAAGATAGTATTTGGGATTCCTTTACTTGGTTGATTATCTTTTTAAATTGGTTTACTAAATTATTTATTAAATAGAATTTAAACACGGCAATCCTCACCCCCTTCCAGAGTAAATTTCAGGGGGGATATTGCCAAATTTTCAAATAAGATGTATAAATATTTTGACTTGAAAAAAATTTGGAATGAAATATGAACAAAAAAATAAAAAAAACTAGTCATCAAACATTTTTATTTAGCAGTCAATTTCCTCGACAGATTTAATAGCTTTAATGTACTTTATCAAGAAAATGTTACAAAAAAAATTGGATTGAAATATGAACAAAAAAAATAAAAAAAACTAGTCATCCAAAATTTTCATTAAGCAGTCAATTTCCTCAACAGATTTTTTAGCTTTAATTCACTCTATCAAGATAACTTTCTAAAAAAAAATTTGGAATTAAATATGAATGAAATAAAAAAAAGTAGCCATCAAACATTTTCATTAAGCCTTCAATCTCCTCAACAGATTTATTAGCTTTAACACATTCTATCAAGAAAACTTTCTTTTTTGAACAATCTTCATGTTGATACTTGAGTTTCATTTTATCCAATTGGAAATTGTACTCAAGAGCCTTATCTTCTTTCTTTATCTCAAATTTCTTCTTATCCAAGTCATGTGCTTTCTCATCCCTCTTTAAAGAAAGCTCAAATTTCTTCTCCTATTCTATCTTCAGACTCACTTGCTTGAGGATCCTCATTTCAATCATTAGCCTTTTTAGAAATAAAAAAAAGAGATGTGAATAAAAAATAAAACAACTAGACAAGAAATAAAAGCTCACTGGATTGAGATCAGGTTGGTTTATATTGCCATAAGGATCTATTGAAAAGATATCTTGATTGGTGGAAGTCAAATGAGGGGAGGCTTGAGTAGAAGCAGAAGAAAAAAGATTTGTTTTGACATCATGTTTAGAGATAGCATCTTTACCATCCAACATGTTTGCAGGATTAACATCAGGTTTCTCTCCAAAAATAGCATCCATCTCTTTAAAGCAAGGACATAAAGATTCAAGTTAATCATCTATGGATTTTATGCCCTTACTGATATCAATGTTGGTAATACCAAAACCAGTGAAAGATCAAAGAGTCTTTGCCTTCTTGTATTTGGCTTGGTAATGCTTGAAACGTTCAGACATCTGTTTAGGTAAAAGATCTATCCTTCCCTTGGTCATATTCCATAATTCATTGGCCATTAGTAGATAACCATTAACTTTTGATGTGGGGGGCTGTCTTACTTTAGTTGCATTTTCAGTACGAAAACAAGAATCATATTTAGATTTAGTTTTCATCCAGTTGATAAGAATGAGATGATCATCTTTTTTTAGTTGAACAGTCTTTGATTTCTCAGCTGAGCGGGGAAAAGAGGGAGTAATGGGATTTGAAGAACAACTGGGGGAAGGCTGCCTTTGAGAAGATCTATGATGACAAGGCATGTTGAGATATTTGAAGATGAAAAGGAGATGAAAAACAAACAGATGAGATGGGGAGGGGTTTTGAACAGATAGAATGAATAGACAGGATGGGAGTGTGCAGCAAGGTAGGTAGGCTGGCACATCCAGAAAGTTGTCCAAGATGTGGTTATGAAATATTGAGGATAAAAATGTTGGATAAGAGGTGAACATTGACATGTAAAAGGTCTAATAAGTGAATTATTAGCCAAAATAATTGTGGAAGATAATTGGGGTATAATGATTTTTATCTGCAATTAATTTAATTGCGGATCCCTGAACATTGATACCCCCTATTTATTACATTTTATTAAGTCTTATTGATCTGTATTTTACTACAAATCAATTTTTTACGACCATCATAACTCTAAGCCTTTTTACATTCAAGTGATTGAGGATGGTCTTCTTGACTGCAATACAGAACCACATGTCATCTGAATGTTTGTTGAGATAAAATGTGGCGGATGCGTTGGAGTCCACTCAAAAGTCATTTACCTCCACTTCATTCTCCCATCTATTCCAGCCATGACTAGCCGTGCTCCAGCAAGAGGAAGAGCTCGTCCTCGCAATACAAACCAGCCTGCCCTTCCTGAAGATGCCCCGTCTCAGCCTCAGAATGAACCATCTGCTCCATCCACCACTCGCCGTCCCATCACTGCTGGGGCTGCTAAATTCAAACCAAGAATGGTCGCTCGTGTAGCTGATCCAAATCCATCATCCTCTTCATCCACTCTTCATTCTCATACATCATCATCATCTAGAGGTCATAATGTGGGAAGAGGCGCAAGAGGTCGAATGGGTAATCCTACTCCTAGACCTGAAATACAAATGGTTGCTAGTGGTCCATTTGCCCTTGGACCTGCTGTTGCTGCTAGAAACAGTACTCCGATTGGTCCTAATCGTAGTGCAATGCGTCATATCGACAATTCTATCCCTGTACCGTCTTCTACCAATCCTAATGCTATCGGCTCAGGGCCCGGGGTCGGTGGAATTATTACACCGGGCGATCCTTCTTTAAGTGATTCGAAACAAAATTATTATAACGATTATGGTAATAATCAGGATGATGATGATGATGATCATGATGATGATATGAATGGGAACCGAAATAGAGGAGGAAGATCCGGTGTATTTGATTTAAATGATATTTCAAATGAAAACCCAATGGCTCCTATCACTTTACCTTTAGATCCTCGTAAAATTCAAGAGCGTTTAATTCAATCTCAAAAAGAAACCTTATTACCAAAAAAAAAACCCTCTCTTTTAAATTCAAATCTATCTCCCGATTTGAAGATGGATGCAGGTATATCATCTGATCTTGAAATCGATGTTAAACCTGATGTAAGTGGGTTATTGGGAAAATCCGATATTCATGGAATTCATTCTGGAGAGGAAAAATTGAAGAATTTGGATATGATTGATAAAAAGAATGATAATGATGATGATGATGAAAAAAAAGTGGGAATTAAATTGTTAGGACAATCTGCTAATTTACAATCATCTTCAAAAAAAGTGAGTCATTTTGGTATCATATATCGTTTCACTATTATATATATCCTTTTCTTTTCTTAGGAAAAAAATATTTATGTGGTTGTTGATATTTTTCTTGATAATCTTGTTAATGATGATCACGATAGAAGGGACACCATCCACCACCACTTTTCATATTCCAGTTCCCTCGTCATTTTCCAACCTTTGCATATCCACATCCAACAACAAATGACAATGATACCAATCCTAGTCATATAAATAATAACTCAGCAAACTCAAGTCATCCAATTCTCATAGATGATGATAAAAACAAAAAACCTATCAAACTTGGACAAGAAACCACGAAGAATAAGAAGAAAAACAGGGATGGAAACGAGTGGGGTGGGTGGGGTAAAGGTGGAATTAGAAATGAGATTCCTGGTGTTTCGGTTCATGATCAGTTGAATGATGGAATTGGGAAGAGTAAGAAATTGCAAGGTCAGATTGGCGAAATGGTTATTAGAAGGAGTGGCAGGGCTCAGGTGGTGATTGATGACATTGTTTATGATGTAAAGTTTTTTTTTCATTTTCTGTGATATATATATATATATAGTTTTGATCCATGATAACTAACAACTAAACCAACTTGAATGATTGAATGAACAGGTTTTTCCAGCTACTCATGCCACATTTCATCAAGAAATAGCAGTAGTGGATCCTCAACCAGAAATATCATCATCATTACCGTCTTCTAGTTCAGGATCTGCTTCTACTAGTCATTGTTTAAGATCAATGTTTATCTTAGGTCCAGTTCATGAGAAATTTATTGTCACACCTGATGTATCTAGTTTATTGAATAGGGAAAAGGTGGAGAGATTTGGCAAGTGAGGATGGTGGGGTGGAGTGAATTGTTTTAGTACAAGGAAGTGGTCAGTGGAAGATGCATTTGAATGGATGATCCTTTTTTTATTTCTTCTTTTTTAATTTTAATTTTTTTTTTTTTTTGAAGTTGTTTGTTGTTGTTGAAAATGAAAATGGAGATGGTGTTGGTGTTGGTTGTAGTGATGGTTGCAGTAATGGTGATAATGCTGAAAGGACCTTATAACAAAGATAAAATTTCAGAGAAAAGTAGCTGAAGTAAATCTTCAACTGGAAAAGTCATCATTATCATCTCATATAACCCAATCAGTAAGCCCAAGTACATTCACCTCCAGAAATGTGATTGTCACTTTTATGCATTAAGCCCTTTGCCTGCCAAACTTTTGAATATGATTCTTGCCACCTATATCCCCTTTATGCCACTTTTTCCATATTGTTTTTTTTACATTTTCCTCTTGAAAAATCACAATGTATTTTAAGATTAATGTTTCATGTCATTTTCATTAAGTTATGTGCAACTGATTTTCAATAATGATTTTTCATGATTTTGACACACAATGCCTCATGCTAAAACAGCCAAGAAGGAGCTAATGACTGATGAAAGGCTACAGATTGTTGGCTTATCAAAGGGGGGGGACATAGTGCAACTTTAATTTCCAAAACATTTGGAATACCCCAAACAACAGTGGCATCATTACTCACAAGGTATCACATCAGAGGAACAGTTCTGTCAGCCAACCAAAGTGGCCACCTTTGTAAAATAAGCTGTCAAGGGGTCCTAATGGTCTAGAAGATTTTAACAGAGGTCCAACGGCAGTGATAGGTGGATATTTGGGGATTTCAAAGTCAAGGTACATAGGGTATTATCCTTTTGTTTTTATTACTCAATGAAAAGGTAAAGATTATAATTATTATTATACTTAGATGGATTAGAATTATGCAGATGTAAGTACTAAAGCAAAAAGTAATAGTAATAAAGATATGATTTTTGGTAATTAAATAATTTTGTTGTGTTTGTGGACTTGGTAGCAAGTCCACCCCCTATATTGCATAGTGAATAATTATATATTTTTATTTTAAATAATTTTGAATGTATTTGAGTTTTATTTTGTGATTTTTGGGTGATATGCTAGTTCATTTTTTGCTTTTCTATGAGAAAGCCAACAAAAAGTCTCAGGTTAACATCCCATGCCCCTTTCAGAAATATGTAACCAAAATTAGTATCCAAACAATCAGCCCTCTGACATTTTTATGAGATAATAATTTCAATTGACTAATAAATTTTATAAATCTCATAAATAAGACATAAGAAAGTAAAATAAAGAGTATAAGGAAAGGGAATTCTCATTCCAAAAATAAATAAATAAATGAAAATGAAAAGAAAATGAAAATGAAAAAAAGAGAAGCAAAAAAATAAAATACAAGGAAAATATTAAAATATTGATTGGACTTCACTAGTTGATAATTTGGAATCAAGTTACTTTTTTTTAATTTTTTTTATTTTTTGACCATGATACTTCATAGATTAGTCTACCTATTTGTCTATTAGAGATATTTTGGCTGTATACATAGCTACTGGATAATTAATTTTTTTTAACTTGGAAGTGATTATTACTACTAGCATTGTGATTTTCAATTATTTTTTAACAATAAATTAATCAGTTTGATTTTATTGAAGTTAATTGATTTTATTTGGCTATAAATTAACTGACCATCTTGTTGGTGTACTGATGAGTTAGCTAATAGAGCAAGTAATCTCTGAGTCATTTAGAGTCTTAAACATAATTTTCTTAACATTAGTTTATATTATTTAATAGTTTTTTATTTTTAAATTACATTAAGTATTATATTTTTGGTTCAATTTTGTTATTTTTAGTTTCTTGTTTCTCAGGTATAGGTATTTTGATTAGTTATTGATATTAATTTTTGGGTAGTTTTAACTTTTTTATTTAGCTATAACTCAAGAAGTTGGTTTTTTTTTTTTTTTTTTGGTTATCACTTACTTACTTTTTTCATTTTTAAGGTTTGTGAGCCAAAAAATAAGTTTAGGGGGTAGCAAGAAAAAAATATGTGGAGGAGAAGGGAGGGGAGGTAAGTAAAGAAAGAGGTTGGGGAGAGATGGGGAGAGAAAAGAAGCAAAATGATTGGGAGGGGAGGGTGATAAAAGCGAGAGGATTGTGGAGGGAGGAGGAAGAGGAGAGGGGAGAGAGATGGAAGCATGAGGATAGGGAGGGGAGAGGGAAGAAAGTGAGAGGATGGGGAAGAGAGGAGGAAAGAAATGAGATGGTGGGAGGGGAGGGAGCTGAAATGAGAGGAAGGGGATGAAAGCCAGGGGATTTTAAGGGGAGAGGGAGAGAAGCAAGAGGATCGGGACGAAAATTGGATGGAAGTGAGAGAATTGGGAGGATAGGAAATAGAAATGAGAGGATGGGGAGTAGAGGGGAGGGGGATGGAAGCGAGAGGATTTGGAGGGGAGGAAGAGAAAAGGGAAACAGGAAGAAGGGGAAAAGGAGGGGAGTGAGGGACTGAGGAAGAGGAGAGCAAAAATATATGTGAAGGGAGGTACATGTGTGGTAAGGAGTGGAGGAGGGAAAAGGCATGAGGGAGGCATGAAAAATGTGCAAAGAGAAGTGAGAATAAATTTGCAAGCATGTATCATTACTTTGGAGGAGGAATGTAGCAAGTGAAAGTAAAACTAAAAACACACATTTTCTAAAAAAACAAAAGAAAATTAAACTACCAGAAGAGGGTACCAAAGAAAATACATAGGAAACAAGTAACCAATATAACAAGAAAATGCTTATGAGCAATGAGGTAAAGTAGGATGAACATATGGGGTTTAGAAGTGGAATGAAAGGAAAATGATAACGACAGACAAACAAAAAAGAGGGATCTTGGGAGAATTAACTACTGAAGTCATGCCCTGGACTCAAAAAGAGTCACTCCCTGAATCACACCCATAAGTTAACCCTGAAGCCAAAAACTGAACCAGATGTCTGGTTCACCATTTTTCCCCCTGTGTGTGAGTGCCTCATATGGCGACATCATGTTTGAACCTTTGCTAACTATTAAGTTTCTAGATATATGGTAGTGATTACTGCTTCTCCCCAATAGCTGAGTGGTAATTCTGACTGAAACAACATAGCCCAAGCTTTCTCTGTGGTAATTCTGTTACCTCTTTCACTGATTGGATTTTGTTCAGGTGTATAGGGCACTGTGACTTGGTGAATGATACTGTTTTATTTAAGGTATGTTTCAAGTTTGTTTGAACAGTATTTTCCTCCTCCATCAGTTACAATGCTCTTAATTTTTGACCTGCAAATATTCTCATATTTAGCTTAGAATCCTATTAACTTGGATAGTGCTTAATCCTTGTTTTTAATAATAGATAAACTTCTTGTGTTGAAATTAGGAAATCTGTAATTTTCATTTAATATTTGTAACCACTGTTAGTTGGAGGTTTTATTCTTCCACTAAGGTCAGTGTGTATTACATCCATGGCTTTCTTTGGTGTTGGTAAGTGTCCTTTGAATGACAGTTTCTTTGCTTTAGTTAGTTCACATATTTTGCAGAATAATTGATTGTTTTTAAGTAGTTCACCTACAGTCAATTTTGTGTATTTCAAGTTTGGGTGTTCTAGTCTCTCATGCCATAGTTTAATGGAGAAAGTTAAAGCAGTCTCAACAGGTTTGAATTGACCACACATTTTGCAGAGATCATTCTTGATATCAGCTGTAAATTTAAAATTTTTATTACTGACAATACATCTTTCAGGATTATTTAAGTAGTTTATTTGAAAATTCTTTCTCCAGAATACTTTAGTTGGAACAAGATCATATGGGTGTTTTGGTACATGAAGAGCACCAAGAAAAATAATGTTTTCACCTTCCACTAATTTAACTGTCCCCTTTCCAACAGATTTTGTATTCTCATTTCCAGTGACTATTTCAGAGTTGACATTCTCATAAGTCCAGAAGTTCCTGCAATCTCTAATCATCATTGATGTGGCTCCTGAGTCAAGAATTGGTTTTAGGTTGACACTATTGTTAATAGAGGAAAAAAGAAGATACTAATTGCATGCCATTTTTGCTGATTCTTCATTTTTATTTTTCTCAGCCAACTCTTTTTTCCATTGATTATGTTGTTCTACCCAACTTGGTTTGCCAATTTTCTCCCAACATTCCTTCTCAAGATTTCCTGTTTTGTTGCAGTGAGTGCATTTCTTTCAAGTTTTTCTTTCTTTGTGCTTGGAGGTTTCAGCCTTGCTCATCTCTGCTACTAGAGCCTTGATTGTTTTTGACTTGCTTGTTTGATTATCCTGAAGATTGTTGAATTTATTGGTTTGCTTGAGTATTGCAATTACATTGGTCATGTTGACTCGTCCAGATGCAAGTATGTTTTGTGCTGTAGTTTGATATTGATATGGAAGTTTCATGATTATTTTTTTCTCCAAATTATCACCCTTATAACTTATGTTGGTGTTTCTTAGCTTTTGTAGTACTAATCTAATATTGGTGATGAAGTTTTTTAAATCCGTGGTGTACATTAGATCATTTAGTGATTTAAAAGCAGCAGCCTTTGTAAACTGATTGACTTCAGCATGCTTTTCCTTCAGCTTTATCCACTTTTTATAAGGATCAACTTTCAGCTCTGGAAAATTTCAGATTAGCATTGTGTTTTCATGATCAAGGTGTTGAAAGATCATAGAGTAAGCCTTCATGTTTATCTTTTGACACTTTTTAATTTTATTGGCACTTGGAGTAGTTATTGTTGAGCCATCTTCTTTTTCGGTAGTAATTATGATGAACTCATCTTCAGTTGCATTTCATAGATCATTTTTGAAAAGAAGACCTTCCATATGAGCTTCCCAAGTGAAGTAGTTGTCACCTTTTAGTTTGGTGTCATTTTTGTTTTTAAGTGCTGAAATTAGTTCACAAATGCTATTGCTGTCCATTTTAAAAGTAAGTAGTTAATGTTTTCTTTGTGTACACGAGCTGGCACTGATAATGTATTAGAATAATAAGAAAATTTAATCAGGGTAAGTCTTCTCCTCTAGTAACTTTGGGATGAAGCTGAAGGCTTATTTAAATGTGTGCTTACCTGCAGTATAGAATGAGAATGTGTACAGAAGAGTTTACGAGTTTGATGAGCAAAAGAAGTGATAAAAGATATGGGAATCAGACTCAAAATGCTAGAGCTTTTATATATATTAACAACTTCTCACGCTAAAGCAATACAGATTCAGTACCTTCTACATTCAGCTAATATTAGTCTACTTTGAGAAAAACAGTGTCATAACTACGAATATACATAAAGAAATCAAAAATTGTGTATTATCCAAAGATAACACTCAAAATAAAGATGAATTCACCAATATCATATATGATTGAGGAACTAGCAAAAACAAGATTTTTAGGAGAAAAACCATGAATAGCAGTTTTTCACAGATATTCATAATCATGCATGTTTTCTTTAAAGATGCAACTTAATAGTAAGTGATTAAAGAATGAAATGCTAAATTCGTGAAATTAGAGCATCATACATTAAATCAACACGAAGTAGACCTTTTAGAGAATTGAAAACAAAGCTAGGTAGATATGTTTGATTAAAAAAATGCAAAGTATGAATCAACTATACTACAATGGGCATGGGCGGCAACAATCCAACATTCGACAATGGACTGCTCTGAGTTTGATGAAAAAGTAAATTGAGATGGACTTTCTGAAACACATCCAAATCAATTGCCTTTAAGCTTCCAGTAGCAATGTCTTTTGCCCACCTATTGTTAGAGTTCTTCCCTGGCCTTTTTTTTAAATAGTTACTCATTGATGGTTTGAACCTAAGAGAATTCAATTTTGATTTAAAATGGAAAAAAAATTAAAAATTAGAAAATAGTTACAGAATTTCAATTATCAGTCAATGATACCTTTAACTTTATCATATCTTCAATATTAGAAATATAAAATTAGCATATCTACATATTAGTAAATTTATATACTTTTTCTTTATTTCAAATATTAAGAAAGTGTTTCAAAGGTATACTTTATTAAATTATACATATAAAGAGTAGAGCTTTATCCTGTATGCGTTCAGCAAGTACGAGATTTGGCTCTACACTTAATATTAATAATATAATGAAAGTATAACTCCAATACACTAGTAATATTAAAAAATTTACAGAATTATCATACCCACATATATAAAATGAAAAATCTTGCTCTGACCAATATATTGACTTAGAAAGTTATACTTCAATAAATTATTAATTTTTAAATTGTAGCATTGTCCTGTATTCTTTCAGCAAGTACGAGACTTTGAAACAACTTAAAAATCAATAAATTAAAGGTAAAGTACAAACAATCTAATTATTATTATGAAAAGCAAAACATTATCCTGTATGCTTTCAGCAAGTATGAGATGATGTTTTACTTTTCATAATAATAATATAATGGTTGAGATAGTATTAAATAAATATAGAAAAATGATAAGCAAAACATGAACTTACGTGTCTATAAAATCTTCTTTCATTTTTAGCTTATTGATCAAAATTAATTATAAAGTTTACTTTATAATCACTGTTTTAAAAAATAAATAGTTATATAAATAAATTGAACATTTCTGATAAGGAATAAAGAAAAGTAAATTGACAAACAAATAAAAAAACTTTAGGTTAACTGAAAAAGAATTTTTTGATAATGATATGAAAGGTTACAGTAAAAGATACCTTAAAAATAAATTCAGAATTAGAATCATTAGATTAACTTGTCAAAAGTGTAAAAAAGAGTAACAAACCAAAATGATATGAAATGGAATAGCAAGAAAAATTTGCTTACTGGTAATCGGATAAGGTCAAGAAAATAGTACCAATAATTCAAAATGATAAAGCAAAAATATGATTGATAATATTTGAAAAAGGTAAGTGAGACAGAGAAAGGAACAATTAATTTGGTGGGAAACAGATGTGGATATCATGAATTTTCACTGATCTCTTTTTCAAAATAATGCAGCTCTCTCAGTCATATGATAAACTTCATCTAAATTCCAAGAATGATGTTGCCAAGGCACTGTACACAGCATGATCATTTTTTCTTATGCATATACTAATTCCAGCTAGAATTTACTTGGCTGCATGTTGTACAGATGAAGGTTTGTGGAATGCTGAATTTCAAATCTTAAAAAAATTGATGCCACATAATTCTAGCTACCATGTTTCAAGTAGCTAAAAAACATACACTCATCACATTTAAACTTACATTGCCTCAAAATTATTTCATTTTCAAATTTTTTTAAAGGGAACTATAATGTGCACCACCTATTTCTAAAATATGAACCTCCCCACCTTATTAAATTGGTAGATTTTTAATTGTGCAACTTTTTTGCCTTGACCTTTTTCCTGATCTTACTTGGCTCCAAATATCAAAACATGGCCGATGTTGCTGAAAGCAACATTTGATTTTGTTTCTATGTGTAACAATGGAGCGCTGTTTCTAACTGTCTGCAGAGCGTTGTATATCTTATTTGAACACATTTTTATTTATTTAAGTATTTTAATTAGAAATTTTATATTTTATTGCAGCCAGATTACTACTGGCTGCTTTTTGGAAACCTTAATTTATGACCCAAGCCTTTGAAATTGGCTTGAGTCCCTTACATTTCAATTTAGTACTTCCAGCCAGGGGAAACCTGGCTGGAAGTGTTGCTTTCAGGAAACCAAAGTTGCTAAAAGCGACTTTGGTTGCTTGCTTTTACATTTGCCACCCTCCCAGCCAATTTACTAGGCTGGGAGGTGGCCAAATCTGTATGCAACGCGCTTTTCAAACTTGCTTCCATTTTTCATGCAGCTGACTTGAAATCAGCTGCATGAGATATGGGAAGCACATGCAACGCACACAGAGAAACCAAAGTCCCTGCAAGAGACTTTGGTTTCTAAAATGAAAGCAATTTTCCCCACCAGGTGCAATCTGGTGGGGAAGTGAGAGACAAGTTAGACCAAAGTTGTTTGAAAGCAAATTTGGTCTTAAAAAAATTAAAAATTATAAAAAAAACAAGAAAGGTAGAAAAAAAAAATTTAAAACGTGAGTATAAGAGAAAAAATAAGTGCTAGTGATACCAAAAACCCAAGCTAATTTCACTTGGCTTGGTTATTTAATAATAATTTTTTTAATACATTAAATTTAAAATTCAAACACCATAAAATATATGAAACTTTTTTATATGAATATCATTAATTTAATTTACCCCTTTCTCATAATTATATTTATAATTTTTTTTTTTTAATTTTTGACTTTTAAGTTAATTTTTTGGTAATCCAAAATTAAATTTTCTACTAAATTTTTTAGTAAGGTAAAATAAATTATAAATTTGACATTTTGTAATTAAATAATGAAAAAAATTTTAAATTTATTTAAAAAATGTTTTTGTTAGAGGAATACCAATATTTGAAGGCTAGAAATACTGTGAAAATTGTAAGTAAAAAAAATTATATTTTTTTGTGAGCGGTTATTACTATTTTTGTAAATTTTTTTCAAAAACATTCATTAAATACTGAATTAAATTACTTTTTAACTCAAATTTTTTTGTAAAATAATAAAAATCAAAATAATAATATTGTTATATTTGATATAAAATTTGAATTGGTAATATTAATGTCTCTTTAAGTAAATTTGAAAATCATTAAAAAAGGCCATGTTAGTAAGTACTTCATTTTTGATATTCAATGGTTATATGTATATATTATATATATTTCTTGAGTGTTATTTTTATAAACAGTCAATAAAATTTGTAATGTACAATGCCATTTAATTATTAATTATTGGTCAACTTAGTTATAACAACTTCATATTTAATACCAGCCACTAGTATTTAGTTTTTAATTTAAAACTCAAATATAATATGAGAGTATCCTTATTTTGTCTGGATGTAATTAACAACAATAACAGACCATAAATGAGTAGGTAATTAATTACAATAAATAGTTGAAGAATAACCTATAAGAAATGATAAGTTTATCAAAAAGAGTAGATTAAAAAAATATACTTTTGAATTTATTTTGATATAATTTGGGTAGTTAAATGAAAATTTAAATTATCAGACTTCAAAATGGAAAAAATCTAAAAGTGGTGGTTATATAATAAGCCTCATATAAAAAAAAGGATAAAAGTTCTACTATGTAACTAAATTATTAAGTATTAAGGTGTTATTAATATTATTTAAAAACTTTTTTTACAATTATAATGAAATCTAAATGTGAAATTAATGGTGGGATAATAGTAAGACTATGTTGAAACACTTTAATTTATACATACTTTCAGCTATGTTCAGATAAAAAAATTGGTAAAATTTTATAATAACATCTAGTTTATAGTGATGAAATTTTATTTAGATCAAGAATAAATTTTTCTGAGGAAAAACTAATTAAATTGAGATATGGCCATCTCCTTTCAAGAGATAGAATAATAATAAAAATTTTTAAAAATTATAATAAGTATTCTTAATCATCGTTTTTGAAAAGTCTCTAGAAAAATTCATTATAATATATCATTCATTTATTACATCATATGGAGCTTCAACTTGAAGTAGTGATGGGCAGCTTTGAACTTATGTTCTGAAAAACAAAAAAGTTAAAAGATATATAGTTATATTAATGAAAAAGCCAAAAATAAAAATACTATTATAAATTAATAAAATAAAACTACATAATTTTTATTCTGCTCTCATGATGCAAGGGTACTATGTATGAATTTCCACATGTTAAATATAAACCTGCTTTAAGGCTAGTTAACAGGTAGAGCTATAAAGTTTCCTTAAATTCTAAAAATAACTTGTGCATTTTACTAATTATTTTTTTCTTGTTTTCTTTCCAAAGTTTTTAGAGTTGCTTAATTAATACTGCTATCTTGATTGTAAGATATATAACTTTTTTTTTGAAAACATGATTTATTGTTTTAAAAATTATATTAAAAAGTTAAATCATTTATTTCATTTTTTAAAGCTTCATTGTCAAAGACCCTACTCCATTTTCTATTACTTAACAAATATATAAAATGTGATGGCAATATTTTTAGAATTTTCATTTTGAGAGGGTCAAACTATATTGTGAAGATTTTTATCTAGAAATTCTTGTACTCTAAAACCAAATAATTTTCTCCCTTAAGTAAGCCTTTTTAAAAATATGAAAATATAAACAAGAATATTAACTTATCTTATTTATATTTTTTGAACTGAAATTTTTAGTTCAATCCCTTTTTTATATGACATTAGTATAAAACCATGGTTAAATGCTACTATATAATTAATTTTTATTATATATATATATATATATGAAATATTTAGAAGGTAATCGTGAAGATCAATTCGAAGTTTTAAAAGAAAATTAAAGATCGTAGTAATGGGTTCTTGTAACTCTTCAAACCCATCTGAGATAGAAATCACAGAAATGAGAAGTCAATATATGAAAATCACATGTAGAGTGACAATTTTCAGAACACTCACGCAGACAATATTCAATTAACTCGATATTGTGGGTGGAAAGAATGGCAATGATTATTTTTTGAATTCCAAGTAAAAGCTGATTGACTTGATCAATCAAATCCAGCTAATAGAACAAACAGCAAGTTAGATCCGGCTTTGGTATCAGTTCTTCAATACATGACTTACATGTCCTTCATATATAATAATTCAGGCTTCGCATTCACAGCTATTTTGTTCTGCTAATTCAGTCAGTTGAATTCGGAGCTTGTTTATCAAGGTAAAAACATGCTCTCGAATATCAAGATGTGAATCAGATTCCCGACATAAATTTTCAACTTCTTCACTAATAATCATGATATGATTGATGGCTTTTGAGTATGCCTCCTTCATTGTTGTAACTTGATGGGGAGCCAGAGATACGGGCTCCGAATCGTGAGGCCTAAAAATTTTGATGTTTAGTTTCAGAAATTAAAATGATTATTATCTGGTTCGCTCTTACCGTGAATGGATTGATAGTGCAAGAATAGCTAGATAGTATAATGAAATTTAATGAATCAGTCAAAATAAAATAAATGATCTCAAAGATAAAAACCTCACCAAGGGTAAAATAGCTGATAAAAGCATTAAAAAACATGATAAGCAAGAATTAAAGATAAATTGAGTTCAAACAGATACAGATTTGTACAGTATGATATTGAGGTTACTGAGGATGAGGATAATGTTTAATACCGAGACTAAATCTCCTCTCTTTATAGCTACCTCATGTACGTAGATTACTGTGCCACACCCACTGTTAGTAGCTTCATGCCCTTAGGGCGAGCGATCCTACGAATAAATAAGTAAATATACGACTATGACAATCTGTGAGAAACTATTACACATGCAGTGCCTCTTTAAAATGCGTCGTTGGTCAGTTCCTTTTTACCATTTGTCATCCAAATGGAAACATATTTTTACATTCAGTGAAAGTTGTCTTATTGAAAAATAAATATCATTTACCATAAAGATTTTATTTATCTAGTTGATGTTGATGTTGGTGTTATTTCCTAGAACCAAGCCATTTAAAATACGTAATTTTCTCAAGATGAGACTTGTGATAGATAAAAATGACGGGTAAGTTAAGTAAGAATGGACACGAGTACTTTGGGAAAAATGGGACTTGGGATTAGAGAGGAAAATGAGAGACTAGAAATATTAGAGATAATAATAAAGGAAAGTACCGTTAATCAATTAAATAGAGGGAAGAAAGTGGATGTGGAATCAGAGAAGATTTTGCATCCATAAATAATGCTAGATTATCACATAGTTAGGTTAAAGAATATCAATAATGTGGCAAGTTAAGATGCCTGCTGGACTACTTATCAAGTAAATTAAAAAACAGTGAAGATAAAATATATAGTAAAATGTATCTACATTGACAACTTGTCCTATCAATTTAAATACTAACTACTTGTTTGCGTACACAACTTTTTTTCTTCTTTTTTTTATTAACAAAGACCATTTTTTCTCTTGTTTTTGTATGATTATAACACAAAAAAACCTCACTTTACATCTTTTTGTTATCACCTATTATCATACTCAAATGTACATAAAGGATGACCATCAACAATATGTTTTTTTATCCGTTTTAAAAGATCTTTAATTTAAACTTATCTCAATTGATTTTGATATACTTTGTGTCCTTTTCACTTGTTCTATCATCTTTAAGCTCTTCGTTCTAAATTTTAAAGTTTTGCTTCAAAAAAAAAAAAAAAAAAAAAAAAAAAAAAAAAGACTTGTTAGTCTTTTTCTTCTCACAGTGTCATTCCTTCTAATCTAACAACTCTTAATCCATTAACGTGATTATTAATTGGTTTCAATACTTTCTTTTACTTCAATTGATAATCCTTTCTGCAAAATAACCTCGCTCCCTTCATAACTTTTCATAGCTTATATTATATTTCAACAATGCGAAACTAAAATTCGAATCCTCTTTGTTTTTCCTTCCTGTTCATCAGAATTTTCCGACATTATCAAACTTTTGAAGTGAAATTGATGAAAATAAGTTAGTAAGTTACTCAGATTTAGCCTTTATTATTCAGCAAAAAAATAGCATGAAATAAATTATAAATAGAATGTTGCTGCCGGGACTAGCAGGTAAGTGCCAGTTTTTGTTTCTTCTTCTTGTGATAATTGTCATTATTATTGATATTGTTAAACTATAGCTCTTGGTTATTTGGATACCTAGATCTCATTGGGTATTAGTGATTTTTTTTAATTATACAATTTAATGTATATGAAATATCTTTGAGTTTCTCTTTTAAAGTGAGAATCACATGTAAAGCCCTTGGATAGTTATACTTAGCAGTTGTTTTTGAGGGGTCTTTGTTTTTCCACGTTTTCCATTTGTTCTTTGTTTTTTTCTCAATCATCATGCCAACACCCTTAAGATTGATATCTTTTATTGTTCATCGAATTCCACTTATACTTCTAGTGTCAGCCAGGCTATTCCAGGAGTCCAGTAAATGATATATAAATTATAAAACCTTAAAGAGTGGGTAAAACTTGTATTTAATGAATATAACTTAATATTTTATTACATAATGAAATTATATAAGAATTTTATTATATACAAATGTTACATTAAATTTATTGGTTATATATATTTTTATATACAATTAAATTGAGCATAATATAATATATTCTACAAATAATGGCGCATTTTTATATATTTAATAATTATAAATTTATATTTAATTAATTAAAAAACATATATTATAATTACAAGTGTAAATTTGATTTATAATATATTTAAATTAATTACTTAAATTTATATATTAACCAATACCTCTCATATGACACTAAACAATTATTAAGGACGCTTCTTTTGACCCTTAATTGTGTTAGAAAAAACAAATAAATTAATTTGAACTAAATTGAGATTAATTGATTGTTTTGTTGCGTCAAATTATTTTTTGTTTCACTTAAAATGTCCTCTAATCAGGATGGACCATCTGTTGGGAATTATATTTCTCATAGTTCCTATGTTTCCACTCTTGTTTAGTTATTTACTATTGTCACTTACTGATTTGGGGATTAATGACGGGGAAATTGGATTCTTAATTGGGCTTTTAATTAATTGTTTCATGTTTTTCTCTATATTGTTATGTTTCATTTACTCTTTTTGATATATTTGTTTTCTTCCTTTCTAATCATTGTATTTACTGATATAGTAGCGCTTCAGAGGACCCATTGCCTATAAAAGGGCCTTGGATAATCCCCTGTAGCCTTATCACTTATTATACACTCAACAATTTAAATACAATTTTTATATTACGTTTATATTCTTTTTATTAGTAATAAAATTCTAATTAAAATTTTATATAACAATTTAAAGGTTGCTCTAAGTCTGATAGTAATTATTTTGGTTGCCGCGCAGAACTCTTACTTAAATAATATTAATATTAATAAAACCAACTTGTTGTCACCTCCCAGCTCACTTATCGTTGTTTTTCTCTCAATAAATTAAATAATTTTATTAAATTTTATTTTTTTTTATTACCCATACTTTTCTTCCTCCTTCTCCTCCTCTCATTCCTTCTTCTAGACGACCGGCCGACAACTGAGGGCCTTTCCAAACGACGACGACGACGATCGAAGCCTGGCGACGAACGACAAAACGAACGGACCACCTAGCAAAACGAAACTTTTTTGCCGCGACTGTGTTTCGAACTTGGGTTCGACATATTAGGTTTATATAATATTAATTTTTATATTATTTTGAAGTGATTTTTCGATCACTATAGTAAGTTCACCTTTGCGCCTCTCACTCATATTACTATATTTTTATTGCAATAACAGTGATTGTGGCTTAATTGCTGATTCACTGAGTGTAAGTGTTCAATTTTTAAAATTTTTTTTTTTTCCTAGTTGACCATTATAGAGTGTTAAATCCTCTTAGTCCTAGAAGAATTGACATTATTATTAATACAAATTGAATTATTAATTTAATTTTTTTTTTATTAATTATTGTTAATTTTTGGTTGACTTAAAAGTACATTGTGCTTAGTCCCAATATATTGCCATATTTAATATTGGTTATTAATTGGTTGAATTAACTAACTTGTTATTCCCAATTTAAACTTGCAATCCATTTTTTTTAAAAAGAAAATTAATTTTTTAATTATTACTTTATATTGAAATTTATTTTTTCTATAATTTAATTAATTAAAAAAATTTTTTTTTTTTATATTATTTGGAGCAAATTATTGACTAACTTTGATTATTTTTTTTATAAAGCACAAAGTAAATTATTAATCTTCCCACTAGTATGTCCAACAATTTGACAGAAAAAATGGATAACATGCAAGTGGATGAGATAGAAATTGACTATGATGCTGACACTGTAAGTTCTTCTAAAGTTGGTCATAAAAAATCTTATGCTAACACAAAGAATTCTCATACTGCAGGATGTGGAAATGACAGGAAATGCAAACAAACCAAACCCCCTTCCCCCAGTACCACAGAAGGAAGTAAAGCCTCTAGTGCCTCAAGAAGGTCTTCCAAAAGGCTTCAAAATAAAAAAGCTTCCTCTGCCACAACAAATCAGCAACCTCTCCAGTCATATAAAAGAGTTGAAGACAGAAAATATGACGTACAAAGCAAAGGTAGACACATTGTGGGATCAGGTCCAAGAACTCAGGAACCAGATTCAGGCCCAGGCCCCTCCTCAATTGCCTCCCAATCAGCTTCAATTTCAGGCTCAACCTTCACAGCCACCCAGCTCAACCATCCAAAATCCAAATACTATGGAAGTAGAGCAATGGAAATGGGATTATCTAATGAGTCACTACCAACAGAATGTGCAACACCCTCCTCATCATCAGCCTGGCCCATCCAGAACACCCAATTTCCATCCACCTCCTCATCCCTACCAACAAAGCAGGAGAAAGAAGGCCCAAGCACAATCCCAAACCCAGTCCCAGGGGAAGTTTCCTCCTCTGCCATGGTAAGTAATTTGGTTGATAGTCACTTGGGTATGTTTTCTAATAAATCTTCTTCTGCAGGTAATATTATTGAACATGGTGAAAGAACAGTTAAACCTGTTAAAAGACAGCTTCCTGTAACTAGTAGCCCTATTGATGTAATTAGCAAATTGTCATTTGATGAACCTTTACATTTAACTTCTACATCTTTAATTAATCCTTCTCTTGCAATTAAAAATGATTCTGTTCCCCCTGAAATCTATAACTTAATTGAAAAAACTTCTGAGGAAATTTTGAAAGATACCCTTGATTTTAATATTGTGAAAGACAAACATGTGAGAGATGTGTTAATTCATGAAAATGATAGATTAAATAATTTACACTTGCAATGTAAAGTGAGTTCTTCTGTACAAGATACAGCTTATTTAAAAATCAAAGAAACCTTGAATATTGTTCTTAGTCAACAAAAACAAATAAGAAGTGACCATAGAGCTATCTCAGATAGAAATATCAGTCTGCATAAGACATTGAGTGAATTGAAACCCCTTATTGAGGAAAATTATTCATTCAGAAATGAAATAAAATCTCTACAAAATGAGTTGAAGAAACTAAAAAATGACTTCCATGCACTAAGTACCAAACACTCAGTTTCTGAGGACAGAAATGTTCTATCTCTTGCAAAAGTGAATGACCAGATGTCTGAAATTCCAAGAATAAGAAACTATGTGTCTGACCTACAGGAAAAGTTCTCAACCTTAACAATCAATAATAAATTAAATGAGATTTCTGCCAGTAAGCTGCATAAAAATAAAGGGAAAAAACCTGAACAAAGTTCATCCTTTCTTCCTCATATTTCAACCATTAAACAAACTGACAATGAGTCTGTAAAATCTTTTGCTACTAGCAAAAAATCTTGTGATAGTCATGCACCAGCTGTTTCTGTAAATAATGAAATTTCTGAACACCTGGCTAAACTTCAGGAATTATTACTAATGAATAATTCAAACCAAAAAGTGGACCATCCCAGTAGTCAGAAAAATTGGCCTAAATTAGACCAATATCCTACCTTTGATGGTGATTCTTCCTCTGATTGGCAACACTTTATCCAGAGAATTGATAATTTAAAGAGATCTTATAAACTACCTGATGAGGAAATTGTTTCTAAGTTAATTTCTTTATTTTCCAATGTAGCCTTGATGTGGTATGAATCTGTCCTCTTAGATAACAATCATTATACATGGAATGATTGGAAATCCTTGATTGAGAATCAATTTGGTGGTTCAAAATTCAGGTTAGCTCAGCAGAGACTGTATGAGAATACTAGATATGTATCCTCCTCTGTTGAAAAGCCCATTGTTTTTCTGATGAAAATAACTAAAATCCTTAGAGCAATTGATCCAAAGATGGATTATGATATTTGGAGAGATAAAATCTTGTATAAATTACCAAATTCTCTTAGGGATTTGATTGTTGCTAGAACTGAGCATGTAAGGGAAAATTCTTCTTTCATTAATATCTGTAATGAAGTACTACTCAACCATAGATATGAACCAAAGAATTACCTTAGTAAATCTTATAATGATCAGAATAAACCTTCTATAAAGCTCCCAGAAAAATCTGGTAAACCCTCTGCCCCAGTTGCACCTAAAAAATATGCAACAAATACTTGTTATAAATGTAACAAACCGTGGCAGAAGGGTCATGTTTGTGACAAGAAAATTCATCTTGTTGAACAAAATGAAGACACTGATGAACTTGAACTTGATGTCAATAATTCTTCCAGTGACTGTGAAAGTAATATCTCCTATGACAATGAATCTGTTAAAGATGTTTTAATGTTGGAACATGATGTCCATTATTTAAATAATATATCTGAAGATTGTGTATTGAATTTATCTTCAGTAGAAAATGCTGAGATAATTAGAGATATTACTAACAATTCTATTCCTATATCCCCTTTAAAGGCACCTGTTATCATTAATGGTAAAAATGTTGATGTAGTTCTTGATTCTGGTGCTGGAGGAAGTGCAGTATCTGAAAAAGCTTTGGCTTCAGTGGATAAGGAATATTTGAGTAAATTATTGCCTATAACTTCTGAAAAATGGAGAGGGTATGGTTCTACCTTATTTCCTATTGGCAAATACAAAACCTCTGTATTCTTCAAATATAATGGTGGTTTTGTCAGAGCTATTTGTGAATTTGTTGTCATGAAAAATGAAAATTTGAGCAATTGGTTTATTATGGGAAATGATATTTTGACCATGTTTGGTGTGAAACTGGACCCAGCAAATAATTGCTTTACCTTAGGAATAAATGGGAAAAGAAAATTCAAAATTTCTTCTCCTAAACCTTCTGGGCATTTGTTGAAATCTTGTAACTCACTGATCCAATGTAAAGGTAGAACAACAACTGAAATGGATGATTTATTACATGAAATAAATACCGCTTCTTTTGGTGATCATTTGACTGATGAACAAAAGGATTCTATTGTTGCCTCTATTACCTCTTTCCCTATGGCTTTTGCTCATGGTTCTCATGTCTTGGGAATTGTTCAGGAAGAGATGAAAATTACCTTATCCTGTAATTTGAGTGATATTCCTCCTTCCCTTAAGAAAAAACCATATCCTGCTTCTCCATCAAAAAGAAAAGATATTGAAGATAATATTGAAACATTATTGAAAATGAATATCATTGAAAAAGTGGATGTCACCCCCAAATATTGTGTCATCCCCCCAGTCTTAATTTCTTATGAAAAAGATAAAGCTAGATTATGTGGAGATTACAGAGCTTTAAATACTTATACTGTTGATGATATTTATCCGTTACCCAGAATTAATTCAATACATGCTACCTTGCAAGGTGCAAAATTTATTAGTTGTCTGGATGGTAATAAAGGGTATCATCAAGTTCCAGTTGAGAAAAATTCTCAAAATTTTTTGCTTATTGCTACTCATATGGGAATATATAAGTATGTTAGGATGCCATTTGGCCCTAAAAATGCTCCTTCAGTTTTCCAGAAAGTCATGGATAACACTTTCCATCAAGAAATTATTGAAGGTTGGCTCATGGTTTATATTGATGATATTATTGTTTTTTCTAAAACTTTTGATGAACATATGATTCATTTAAATAGAGTTTTCCAAAAAATGGATGAAATCAATATGACCTTATCTTTAAAAAAGTGTAAATTTGGTTTTCAATCTTTGAAAGTCCTTGGCCATGTTGTGTCAGGCTTACAAATTTGTGTAGACCATAATAAAGTTGCTGCCATTCAAAATGTGAAAGCACCAACTTCTGTAAGAGAAATCCAAAGTTTTTTAGGTATGTGTGGCTATTATAGACAATATATTAAAAATTATCAGGTCATAGCTTTGCCTCTTACAAAACTAACCAGAAAAGATGTTGCTTTTCTCTGGAATGATGACTGTCAAAAAGCTTTTAATACATTGAAAAATTGCTTAATGTCAGCCCCTATATTGGCTCTTCCAGATTTTAACAAGCCATTTGTACTTTATACAGATGCTAGCTTTATTGGTCTGGGTGCTGCCCTTCACCAAAAGCAAATTATTAATGATAAATCCTCAGAGGTTGTAATTTGTTATATTTCAAGAACCTTAAGAAATAGTGAATTGAAATATGGTGCCACTCAATTGGAGTGCTTAGCAGTTGTTTGGGCTCTTGAGAAACTTCATTACTACTTGGATGACCAAAAATTTGAGTTGGTAACTGACTGTAGTGCTGTGAAATCTCTCTTAAACCTCAAAACACCTAACAGACATATGTTCAGGTGGCAACTTGCTGTTCAAGAATACAGAGGAAGGATGACTATTATCCACAGAGCTGGAAATGTTCACTCTAATGTTGATATGCTCTCCAGATTGCCTCTGCCAAATAATGACTCCAATCCTGCTTATGTACCTGAGGATGACACTGTTCATATACATGGTATATTTATAGTTGATATGGAAGAAGAGTTATTACAGTTAATACTGGATTCATATGATAAAGTTTCTGACTTAAATAAATTAGTTACTATTTTGAATGATCCTAAGAATGCTTCAATTCAAGCATTAATAAAAACTCTTCCTGCAAAATACCAAAATGCTTTAAATAAAGGAAAGTTTTCTATTGAAGATGGTTATATTTATTATAGAAGGAAGCTTACCAATGTAATTGTTATTCCTCCTTCAATGAAAGAAACTATCCTCAAACTTTGTCATGATGACATATTAGCTGGTCATTTTGATCTTGAAAAAACATTGATTAGAATCAAAAACACTGCATGGTGGGCTAATATGTCTGAAGACACAAAATTATATGTTGAATCTTGTGATTCCTGCCAAAAATCTAAAAAGTTAACAGGCAAGAGAGCAGGGTTATTACAACATATTGAAGCACCTAGTGCTCCCTGGCAAATCATTAATATGGATTTTGTCACTGGTCTTCCTGTTGCAGGTAAAGACAGCTTTAACTCTTGTTGGGTAATAGTTGATAGATTCACAAAAATGTGCAAATTTATTCCAACCCACAAAGATGTATCCACCAAAGAATTAGCTTTCTTATGGTGGTCTTACATGTTTAATATTATTGGTTTTCCAAAAGCCATTATCTCTGATAGGGATCCAAAATTCACTTCTGAGTTTTGGACCTCTTTGATGGATATTTGTGGCTGTGAGTTAAAATTATCTACAGCTCACCATCCTCAGACTGATGGTCTAGCTGAAAGAATGATTCAAACTCTGGAAGATATGATTAGAAGGTATTGTGCCTTTGGTTTAGAATATAAAGATAATGACAGATTTACTCATGATTGGGTCACTCTTTTGCCTGGTCTTGAATTTGCATATAATAGCACTGTTCATTCTGTCACTGAGAAAAAGCCTTTTGAGCTTTGGTTAGGTTATGTCCCAAACACTCCTGCTCAGATTCTCAATAATAAATTACCTAAGTTGGAACTACATCCTGGTGTAAAATCTTTTATGCAAATGCAACAGCTATGCAGAAAACATGCTCAGAGTTGTATTGATAAAGCATTTGAATATGAAAAGAAAATATGGGATAAATCCCATAAAGAATACACATTTAACAAGGGTGATGAAGTGTTGATCTCTACTGTCCATTTCAATTTACAAGGTAACCACAAATTAAAAGATCCTTTTGTAGGACCATTTGTTGTTAAAAGAATGGTTGGTGATAATGCAGTAGAAGTTGTATTGTATTCTCCATATGATAGGAAACATCCTGTCTTTCCCATTTCTTTGCTTAAACCTTATACTTCCAACAGTGACTTATTTCCAAAAAGAAGAGGAAGACCTAAGAAGAACCCTCAGGAAGTCACAGAAACAGCAGAAATTGATAAAATTCTCAATGATAGAATTATCACTTCTGAAAGAGGTACTGAATATTTATTGAGATATAAGAACAAATCATCTGAACATGATGCATGGATACCTGGCAAAGAAATTTCAAATCTGCCTGCTCTGTTGAAAAAATACAAAAAGAAAAAATCTTAGCATTTTTTTTATTGTTTTTTTAGAGTGAGGGAGTGTCAGCCAGGCTATTCCAGGAGTCCAGTAAATGATATATAAATTATAAAACCTTAAAGAGTGGGTAAAACTTGTATTTAATGAATATAACTTAATATTTTATTACATAATGAAATTATATAAGAATTTTATTATATACAAATGTTACATTAAATTTATTGGTTATATATATTTTTATATACAATTAAATTGAGCATAATATAATATATTCTACAAATAATGGCGCATTTTTATATATTTAATAATTATAAATTTATATTTAATTAATTAAAAAACATATATTATAATTACAAGTGTAAATTTGATTTATAATATATTTAAATTAATCACTTAAATTTATATATTAACTAATACCTCTCATATGACACTAAACAATTATTAAGGACGCTTCTTTTGACCCTTAATTGTGTTAGAAAAAACAAATAAATTAATTTGAACTAAATTGAGATTAATTGATTGTTTTGTTGCGTCAAATTATTTTTTGTTTCACTTAAAATGTCCTCTAATCAGGATGGACCATCTGTTGGGAATTATATTTCTCATAGTTCCTATGTTTCCACTCTTGTTTAGTTATTTACTATTGTCACTTACTGATTTGGGGATTAATGGCGGGGAAATTGGATTCTTAATTGGGCTTTTAATTAATTGTTTCATGTTTTTCTCTATATTGTTATGTTTCATTTACTCTTTTTGATATATTTGTTTTATTCCTTTCTAATCATTGTATTTACTGATATAGTAGCGCTTCAGAGGACCCATTGCCTATAAAAGGGCCTTGGATAATCCCCTGTAGCCTTATCACTTATTATACACTCAACAATTTAAATACAATTTTTATATTACGTTTATATTCTTTTTATTAGTAATAAAATTCTAATTAAAATTTTATATAACAATTTAAAGGTTGCTCTAAGTCTGATAGTAATTATTTTGGTTGCCGCGCAGAACTCTTACTTAAATAATATTAATATTAATAAAACCAACTTGTTGTCACCTCCCAGCTCACTTATCGTTGTTTTTCTCTCAATAAATTAAATAATTTTATTAAATTTTATTTTTTTTATTACCCATACTTTTTTTCCTCCTTCTCCTCCTCTCATTCCTTCTTCTATTTTCTCCTTCTTCTAGACGACCGGCCGACATACATAGTATGGGAACATCATATCTATTTTGAAGATTATTTTAACTATTTTAATTGTTGAGTAAAGGATATGTATATCGTGTAAGTAATGAAAGTCAGAAGAATGAGATCTTAGTGGCAGGTAAACGGTTTGAAAATCCAACTGAAAATCTACTGAAATGAATAAATGACACAGGCAATGGATTGTGAGTGGGGGCGAGCAGGAAGATGAGTCGTATTATGCAATATCAATAGAGCCACCAAGTTCCAACCAATTTGGATGGTTTATTAAAAGTGCATTGGCTTCCACACTCGCCCACCACCACCACGACAACAACAAGGAAAACCAGAAGATTTTAGCTTTAAATTGACAAGGAGGATAATCAAAGTTGAAGATTATTCGCCAACTTTGATAGTCATCCGATGTCTGACCATCAGTCTCGTCAGCCCATAACCGACTCTCCGGTTCCTCGGCTTTTCGGGAGCAAGTCGATATCTTCGTTTGTGTTCGATTTTCTGGCGACTCCGTTTAAGCGATTTAGTGCCGCTGTCAGATCTCCAAGTAGCAGTCCAGATTTAAAGTTTCCGGTGTGTGTCAGTGGCGATAACTTTAGTGGAGATCAGGATGTCATTGGCGAAAACTATGAAGATGATCGTCACATCAGCGATGGAAATGACGGCGAAAATAATCACCAAGAGATGAAGATTCCTCACGTCAGCAACATCCCCACCGCCTCGGGTCGTTCTCGCGATTACGTCAGCAACATCCCCACCGCCTCGGGTCGTTCTCGCGATTACGTCAGCGACATCCCCACCACCTCGGGTCGTTCTCGCGATTACGTCAGCAACATCCCCACCACCTCGGGTCGTTCTCGCACTCGATATTCGTCATCCCCATCTCATTCGTCCACTCCCACCAGCCAGATGACTCCCTTCTCTGCCCAACACATTCTTACTCACAAAAGTGACACCCCCATCGCTCAAGACAAACCCCAACAGGCAATCACCTTCGTCAGCAATCAGCCAGAAACCCCCCCATCTTCAAAAAAAACCCACCCTCTGCCTCGGCCTCCCAAACGCGCTCTCTACACTGGTCCTGGTCGCTCAACTCTCTTCTCCACACCTGCTCGTCGTCCGAATAATCGCTCAAATGGCTGGTTTGGATCCACTTATGATCTCGTCAATCAAATCAGTCCAGAACCCAACATCCCTCCTTCTCTCGACAATTCTGCTAAAAAACTCAAACTCAACACCATCCAACTATCTCCCTCTCCCTCCAAACCTCTGCCCCAATCTCACTCTAATAATCTTTTGGCTGATCAGTCTCCTTTCAAAGGCAGCCCTGTCCCCTCACCCAATCTGTCGTCACCTAAACTTGGATCTATATCCAAATCATTTTTGAACAATCACATGTCATCATTCAATACCCCTGTTAGGCCCAGTCCTCTTCGTCATGTCACCTCTGCTGGTCGGTTTTTTTATTTTATCTTAATTTTTTTTTTCTCCCCGTCGATTTTTTTTCACTCTAATTTATACATGTCTATTTGGGCTATTTAGTCAGTACGCCATCCCCCCATTCAAATGTACAAAATGCAACTCCGTCTCGAAATGACAGTCCCTCTACGCCCATCAGACCAAAATCATCCTCTAAATTGGCGTCTTCTATCATTAATTCAGTCATCAAACAAGTAGATGGCAATCTGGCCAAAAAATTGAGAATCGAGCATGACCGCAGTGAGGCCTTAAATCCTTATGATATCGCCGGCCATTCTCTCCCCAAGAGACATGATAGAAGCAGGAGTAGAATGGCTGGCGTCAGAAAGGTTATTCAAGAACAAAGAATCATGGTAGAGCAAGCTAGACAACAAACTAGAGCAAGAGAATCAGCTCAAAGAAATATCAGAATGTCTAACAGGATCAGGCCTGTTGAACAACCTGCCATATCAGTTGAAAATCTGGTGGGTGATGGCCCTCCTCCTTTAGTTCCTCCATCTTCTCAGTCTCGCACTCGCCGTCCTAATCGCGGTAATCACATGTTGGAAGCCATCACTAATTTGGTAAGCGTAATATTGCTAAGCATACATTGCATGGTTCATTAAGACGTTTGTTTTGTTTATACTTTTAGAAGCGTCAAGCACAAGTGTTCGCCACAAACAATTTGAATCCCCCAGTTAATGGTCAGATATTTAACAATGCAACCTTTCAAGAAAATAACATTCCGCATGGAAGTGTTTTTAATAATCAATTGACTTTGGTAAATTTCGTTAGCTGTTTCATTTCTAAAAATTAATAAGTAATCGTGGTGTAACTAATTTGAAACTTTTTTTAAAAAAATAAAAAAAATCTCATAATCCAATTTTATCTCTTGATGGATGTGCGCGTGCACCTAAAGGCTCAAGCCAACGAGCCTGCAGCTATCACTCACACGGATGAAGAATTGGAAGCCGATGCTCGACAGAGAGCGTTGATCATAGCTGATAATGATTTACCGCAATTTGGCGACTGGATTGACCACCACTCTAATCCTGGTAGTGTCTCGTCAGAGCCATCGAATGAATCCGTGGAAGCTCAGAAGATAGGTAAAGCAACATCCTTCCGCGATGAATTGCCAACTTTTGATTTGTTATAAAAGAGAAGCTAAAGTTAACAAAAAATCAAAGAAAAAAAACCCCCCTGATATATATTTTTTTTTAAAAAAAAGGAATGAAACTATAAAAATAGTATCATCTCTATTTAAAATATTCTAATTGTTTCAGACTTGAGTACTTTTTTTAAGAAATGAGATGTCGAATTTATTTGTTAATGGTTATTATTCTTTTTCATATATATTTCTACTGGGGTAGGGGGATGATTGGAGTTGACTATAAATGGCTTTTTATATGATATTTATTATGGGTTTATGTTATAGGTTGACTCTCTTGTGACTTGTTTTTGTTGGTTTGTTAATTGATCAATTACATATATGGTTTATATGCTCTATGACTGAAGTTAGAGGTGGGATATTAAATTGTGATGATGACCATGTTTTTATGGGAGGTTGGAAATTAATGAACTGTAGTGACTAGGGGAGTTTTTTTAACAAAGATAAAAAGGAAGAATGAAAGAGATATAAAAAAACACAAAATTCACACTTGAAAAGTATTGGAGAATTTGCCATTACAATGGTGTTATTTAAGGGACAGTACAGCTATGTCACAAAAGGTTGGTGGTTTTTGCAAGAATATTTGCTACTTTTCACACACAGCTGCTACTTTCTTCCCTTGCCATGACACCCCCCATTCAGCCCAATTTGGCTGTCAAACTATAATTTTACAAATCAGTTTCCATGCTCCTCCATTGTATTTTTTTTTTTCATTCATTACATCATTCTTACATGCATGTCTATTACAGCCAAACCCATACACAATTTACCCCACTCTGCATCTTGTGCAAACACAACTTGGCCCACTGACCTTGTCAGCCTGGTTATTTCCAGGACTGAGTCAAAAGTACTTATAAATTATGTTAAACACATTAAGTATACATGGGAACAATAAATAAAGGTACACAAGTTGTATACAGTAGTGAAATTCATGAGAAAATACAATATATGCCATTATAACACCTTATATACATGCATATATCCACCTTTATAAATTTTATGTACTTAATAGTAAGTTGGAATATGCTAGGGAAACCTTAAGAACCTTAAACATAAGGCTACATAATTTTTACGTAGACTTAAAGCTGTTGTTTTCATTGTTTTATGTGAAAAACAAGAAATGTGCTTTAAATCACTTAAAAGTTGACTATATGGGCTATAAATTTAATAATATTAAAAATGTGCCTTGACTGATCAATTTGTCTTAAAAATAAGGACTATTGATTTGGCTAATCAAATACATAAAATTAACACCTTTCAAATTTGGTGTTTTTTATGCCAGAAATGGCTTCTGTGTACTGGCCACATACTGCCTGCTTTTTCCCTGTGTGAATAGCTTCATTTTTAGCAAAGTTAGCTTTTTCACACTATAATTACCCCACATTCTATGCCCATTGTGGGGAAACACACTAAAATAGGCAACAGGTGCTTATTTAGTGTCCTAATTTAATTATTGTTATATGCACTAATTTCATTAATAACCTCAAGCTTGGCGCCTTTAATTCACTACCACACTTAAATTTGTCTAAATTAGTAAAGGATTTAATTGTGCAAGTGCTTTCCAAGGACGGCATGTTGTTACCCCACATCTCACACCCTTTTTGGGGTTATTCAGTGGTTTCTCAGTCAATATTGGTTATTTTTGAATGGGGATTTCATGTAGTTTATTGTTATAATTTGCCCCATCATTCCTACAGTTAATTCACCTTATTATTGTTTAATATTTAGTGTTATTATTTCTCTTTTTAGTCTTTTATTTTAAGGTATTACACACAGATACTCTCTTTTTTGCTTATTCTTTATTTTTGATGGATTATCCCTATTACTACGTGATTTTGGCAGGTGATATCATTATAATTATGTTATTGGTCACTCTTTATGTTGTTGGACTGGTGTATTAGCTGGAATGAGGCTTCATTAGCAGTTTATAGGGCTGGTAAATCAAAGGGTTTATTGGAAGAATTATTGGGTATAAAAGGAAGGGGTTTTTAGTCTTGTTTTCTACATTCTTTATCATTACAATCAAATAGATAACCAATACAATTAAAATAAATATCAATATTACTTATAAAGTCTTTGAATAGTATCTGAATTATTACATCTATTTTTCTACCAACTATAAGATTGTAATCCATATATAAGTAGTGATATTTAAATTATTGAGACCCTTATATTGAGTTATATTTTAATACTTATTGTATTTTTACTACATTATTCATATAGGACCATTAAAATCTTCCAGAAAACTGACTATTCAAGCTAGTTCACATCTCTGTACTCTATCTCAGCCTGACAATTGCGGACCTTTTCTCAAGAATTCTGTTGGTTATCTTCCAGTAAGTAAAAATTCAAAAAGAGGCTATAAGTAAATAAAATCCCTATAGAAATATTTGGATAATTACAACAGGTTGGGGTCACTTATATAGTGATTTCAGAAAAAGAAGCCCTGCTATATAATAAAATTGTGATATTGAATCTAAAATTTTACCACTAATTTAACATAAAAATTGTTCTTAGTGAGAGTCTGTCAATAGACCAATTTATTTTGTGATCTTTGCAGATGATAAACCAGATAATAAAAACTGATTAATTTTTTTCTTTTAAACAGGACTCTTAATCCCTTTTTATTGGTTTGTAAAACACATTTTATTTTTAGAAAGAGTATCACTGAAAAATTTTCTTTTTTAAATATAAAAACATGGATACATATTGTAGACCAGTTATATGAAGTGACCAGATAAAAACATATCTGACTTTTGGCACTTATAAATTCACTTAATACCTACAATTAAGCAATTAAATTGTCTTTAGTAGTGTTACATAATACTGATAAAACTCTTTCTTGAAGTTTTAATTAACTCATATTTAAATTCCACATAAAAATGTGTGACAATGTAGACAATGTGAGTAATAAGGTAAAGCCTTATAATAGGGGGTGTCAGTTCTGGCAAATCCGCACTTAAATAAGTGCAGATTTCCAAAACACACTAGCCCCAATACTGGTGGATTTCAAAATGAAATAAGTCACTTATTTCACTCAAATCCGCACTTTCTCAACCAAAAGTGCTGATTTCACCATCAAGTCCCATTTCACTGATTTGTCAGCATCATCCCATTCATATGCAGCACTCCGCAGCATAACACTTCATAACTCAAAACATCGTACATCATTTACATCTTCATATCATATCATATAAGAGTTATGCCTTCCTCACTTTCAAATTGTGATAAATTACATAAAGCAATGACTTTCATGGCTCTTGAAATGCTCTTGGACTCTGATTCTGATTCTGATTCTGATCTAGAAGAAGATTTTGTCTTTTTATCAAAAATGGCCATGAAACATTACCTTCTTCCCAGAAAGCCTCAAGTACACCATCCAAACACTTCTTAACCTATCTACACCCAGTTTTAGAAAGCTGTTAAGGACTTTTCAGGAATTTTTCCTTAAATTGCTTGAGCTTATTCAGGATCATCCCATATTTCACAATAATTCTCAAAAAGAACAATGACATCCTTCAATTCAATTGGCCATCACACTATGTCGTTTGGGTTCAAATGGTAATGGAGCCGCTTTGAAACATTTAGAAAATGTCTTTGATTTAGGGTATGGTTCAGTTAACACATATACCAAACAATGTATCACTGCCATCAACTCCTTGGAATCTAAACTTCTCACCTGGCCAACAAAAGAAGAGCGACTTGAATCATCTCAGGTTATGCAAGCAGAGGGCTGCCCAGGATGTATTGCTTTTCTTGATGGTACTACTATTCCTTTGAGCCAGAAACCTGCTCAAGGTGGAAACAATTACTTTGACCGTAAAAAGAGGTAGATTATTTTTAACTCCTTTCATTCTCTTTGAAACTAACACAAACAAATATATCTTCTTTATAGATATTCAATTTCCGTTCAGCTTATATGTGACATAAACAAAAAATTTATATCATTCTTCGCTGGCTATCCTGGCTCATGTCATGACTCCTATGTCTTCCAAAGAATGCAAATTTCAAATGAACCTGAAAAATTCTTTGATGAAGATCAGTCTCTTCTTTCAGATTCTGCTTATGTGAATGGAAAGTATGTACTTCCTGCTTTTCGGGGAGCAGCTTCAGAAGACAGTCAAAATGCCAAGTTCAACAATCATTTGGCAAAGTCAAGAGTCCGTATTGAACATTCTATTGGAATCTTGAAAGGCCTTTTTTCTAGTTTAAGGGAATTAAGAAGTCCTCTTAGAAATAAATCTGAAATGGAGGCAGTGATCAACTGGATTCTGTGTTGCACTATACTTCATAACCTACTTGCTGACCTCAACGATCAATGGTTAGAGCTGTATGAAGATGAACAAGTTGATTCACCTCCAAATATATCCAACACTTTTATTTCTCAATCAACTAGTATAAGGGAAAAAATTCTTCCAATAACACTCCAACATTTTTCAACACAATTTTAATTTTTTTTTCATTCTCTTCAAATGATCAATTTGCATGTGTTATTCACTGAGAATGGTAAATTTTTTTGAATATTTTTTTGGTTTTTGAATTTGATGTTAAAGTCTTATTTTTTTTATCTCTCTGTGTTTTCTTTCATCAACTCAACATGAAATCACATATTTTCAGCAAATGCATATTTTTTAAGTCACTCTCTTTTTTTTCTTCACTCATATCCGTTTTCTCCTCTCTTCTTACATCACTCAAACAATTTCACTTATATTTCTTTTTTCTCAACTCATCCCTCCAGGTAAGTCATTTTATCTTTTTTACTTAATTTTTTGCTATTTTTTTTTTGGTTTTTTTGGGGGTTTTTTTTTTGTAAGTGGTTTTTTTAAATTTATAGGTAAAATTAAACTTTTTTTTTCTCTCTCTCTCTCTCTCCCTCTTTTCTCTCATTTATCCTATTCTTTATCCCCCCTTGGCCTGGGCTTTTTTCCACCTTTACCCTCTCCTTTGAATGGATACATCCCCCTTTTCTGCCCTTTGGTTGCTTATTCCCCCCTCCTTGGCTCACTCTAACCTCCCTTTTCTCCCTCTTTGGTCTCATCTCTCCCTTTCTCCCCCTTGTTGGTGTCCTCATTTCCTCCCTTCATTCCTCTCCAACCCCCCTCCAAATCCCCTCCAAACCCCCTCCTACCCCCCTTCCAAACCCCTCTTCAATCCGTTCCTAACCCCCCCTCCTATCCCCCTCAAAACCCCCCAACCCCCCCTAAAAACCCCCCCACCCCCCTTAAAGGTTCCTTAACGATTTGCTAACAAATTGTTAAGTAACATTGAGGGGGGGGGGTAGGGGGGTTTTGAGGGGAGGGATTGGGGGGGATTGGGGGGGTTTGGAGGGGGTTTGGAGGGGGTTTGGAGGGGGGGGGGGTAGGGGGAGGTTAGGGGGGGTTAGGGGGGGTGTGGAGGGGGGGGGGGAATAGAGGTGGATTGAAGGGGGGGTTGGGGGGATTGAAGGGTGGTTTGGAGGAGGATTTGGAGGGGGGTTTGGGGCAGATTGAAGGCGGTTTTGGAAGGGGGTTTGGAGGGGTTTAAAAGGGGATGTGAATAGGTTGGAGGAGGGTTTGTACAAGGGTTTTGGGGAGGTTGGAGAGGGGTTTGGAGTGGGGAATTTTGGGGAATGGGGATGTCAGGCTAAGGTCAAGTACAAGGACGTGAACTAGCTTGAATAGTCAGTTGTCTAGAAGATTTTAATGGTCCAATATGAATACTGTAGTTCTAATCCACTAAGTTGTAAAATATAATCAAATATAAAGGTCTCAGTAATATAATTCTCACTATTCTTATATATGGCTTACAATCTTTATAGTTGGTAGAAAAATAGATTATATAAATTCAGATACTATTCAAAAGTCTTATAAAAGTACTAATTGATATGTATTGTAATTGGTTTGGTTATATTGGTTAAATTGTAATGATAAAGAATGAAGAAATACAACCCAAAAACCTCCTCCTTTTATACACACTGAGTTCCCCAATGATTCCCTTGATGTACCACCCAATACACAGTTAATCACGCCTCTAAACAACTAATAGACATTCCCATCAACATTCCCAGTGACCCATGACATAATTAGAAGAGTAATAACCGCCAAAATCCTGAAATAATAAGGGAAATCCATCAAAATTAAAGAAAAAGACAAAAAGAGAGTATATGCGTATAAAACAATAATATTAAGGACTAAAGGAGACTTTTTAAGGTTAATAATAGCTTAATAATAAGGGGGATTGACTGTAGAAATAATGGGGCTAATCCTGACATTATACTACGTGAAATTCCCATTCAAAAATAACCAAAATTGACTGAGAAACCACCCAAAAACTTAAAAAAGAGCGTGAGATGTGGGGTAGCTACATGCAGTTCTTGGCAGGCTCTTGCACGGGTAAATCCTTGACTAAAATTAGGCGAATTTAAGCGTGGTGATGAAATAAAGTGCCAAGAGTGAGGTTATTAATGAAATTAGTGCATATAAACAGGGTCAATGCATTATTAATTAAGCTAGGACACTAAATAAGCGCCTGTCGCCTATTTTAGTGTGTTTCCCCACAGTGGGTGTAGAATGTGGGGTAATTATAGTGTGAAAAAGCTAACTTTGCTAAAAATGAAGCTATTCACACGGGAAAAAAGCAGGCAGTATGTGGCCAGTACACAGAAGCCATTTCTGGCATAAAAAACACCAAATTTGAAAAGTGTTATTTTTATGCATTTAAATAGCCAAATCAATAGTTCTAAATGAGCCCAATTGATCTGTCAAAGCGAAATTTTGATATTCTCAATTTTATAGCGCATATAGTCAACTTTTAAGTGAAATAAAGCGCATTTCTTGTTTTTTGCATAAAACAATGAATATAACAGCTTTAAGTGTACTTAAAAGTTATGCAGCCTTATACTTAAGGTTCTTAAGATTACCCTAACATATTCCAACTTAATATTAAGTACATAAGACCTATAAAAGGTGGATATATGCGTGTATATAAGGTGTTATAATGGCATTTTTTGTGTATTATCATAATTTTACTTATGTATACTATTTGTGTACTCTTATTTATTAGTCCCATGTATAGTTCATGTGTTTAACATAACTTATAATCACTTTTTACTCAGTCCTGGAGATATACAGGCTGACAGGGGAAGTGATAAAACAAATTTCACAGTTTTTTGAATTTTTTTTTGAATTTTTTTTTTTAATTTTAGAGAAAAATATCCATCAAGTTCAAGTGAAATAAAAAAAATTCTTATTAGTCTTTTAAGGATTTTTATTTTCTTAATTTAAATTAAGTGAGTTTTTTTTAATGTATAATTTTGGGTGTTTGAAAAGTAACAAATTTTTAAGTAGAAAAATACATGTCTTTAACTTCAGATTCACCACTTACCTCATTCTCATCTTCTTTAACTTCATTATCACCTTCAAATTCAACTTCTTTTCAATCATCATCTAAAACATTGACAAAAAATGAACAGTATCGAAATAAAAGAAATTTAAAAATAAAAATTCACTTGGATCAAATATTTGGCCATATTTCAAAAATCAAGTACTATAAAACTAAAGTTGAAAAAAAAACAATATCCGAAAATGTTACCTGAAAATATACATTATTTAACTGAAACTGGAGGTGATAAAGTTAAATCTGTTATTAATAATACTTTCAAACCTCAATTTATTTACAAAAACCATTCTTTTAATGGTTTAAAAGATGAATCATTTAATCAACTCTGTGATCTCATCATAACACTCAATCAAATGGCTTTGGTTTTCTTACCTTTAAGGAATAAGAATTTGTTGGGTGGAATCATGATTGGTATTGGATGGAGACCAGGATTTGATAAAGGTCTTTCTCTTGGTATGTTTAAATATTTTTCTGGATTTTTTAATATCATTTTACTGAATTTAATTCAAATAGGCATATATTCTTTACTCAGATCTTTATCTAAAGCTGAATTAGATAATGATTTTAGAAAATGGAATACTTTACCTTCATTTAATTCATTTCTTGCTCTTCGACTTAAAAAACTCTGTAATAAAGCTTTTGAAACAAATCATGAAGTTGCTACGAGACTTGGAATACCAAATTGGTGCAACTCTGAATGGGAAGATATTAGCAGTGATTATCTAATGTTTTCAAATGCTATAATCACTCATTCTGGATTTCATAACCAAATTCACACCGACTCAAATGATGCCAATTACCTCACTTATGGAATTTTCACATATATTAATCCTATCACTGGACAACCTATTCCGTTACTTGCAAAAATTAAAGGACATGGATTATATTTCCCAGATCATAGATGTATAATCGATTTTGGATTAGGAAATGGAATCATCAAAACAGTTTGGAATTCTTCTTACAATAATCACCAAGCCACAAAGGCTCCTACAGGTTTGGAATCTTGTTAAGACTTCACACATTTTGGTTGCTCTTTCCAGATCAGTAAAAAGTTAATCCAATGAATAAACAAGTTAAAAAACGAAGAAAAAGGTAATAAATTTAAAAATTCTTTAGGTAGATCTAAAAAGTATGGGGATTTGTAGAGTCACCAAATATTTAATATTCTTCCATAAATTTTTAATAAATAAATATGATATTTCAATTTATGAAATTAAAGTAATGGGCCAACAACCTTGTGTTGTATAAAAGGTAATCATGATAAAATTAATTTGTTTCATGGGGTTCCTCTAGCCTATACCTGTGGAAAGTCCCAAACCTAGTTTCTAGACTTGATCTGCATTTTGGCATGAGGAATTGTCATTACTTTAAAAGTAGTAAATTTGACATATCTTATTTATATATTAATTAATTTATGTAATTATATTAAATTTTGATGACTTTCACCCTTTACTTCAATAAAATGCAGAGGAGGGTATTGCCAATTTTTTAAGTCTGACATGTGAAATTGATGACTTAGAAAAATTTGGTGGTACCCACCCCTTGTTTCAATAAAATTCAGGGGAGGGTATTGCCAAATTTTCAAAAGAGATATTGAATTTTATTGACTTAGAAGTATTTAGATAAGCAAACTTATTGACATGAAAAAAAAAAATAGAAAATTTTTATTATATTTTCAAATTTTTGTCAAAATAAAAGTATAAGCAAACTTATTGACTTAAATGTAAAGATAGAAAAATTGTATGATATTTTCAAAAATTTGCCAAAAATAACGTACTATATTCAAGACCTTTTATAAGTCAGCATATAAGAAAATATTACCAAAAAGAAATCAAACAAAATTAAATTAACTAGAAAAACAATTTATCAATTTAAAAGGTCAAGTAATTTTTTAATGTCCTCATAAGATTGGCCATTTTTTACACATTCCATAATGAAATCTTTTTTTTAAAACTCTCTTGTTTTTCCAACTCACAAGTAGCCATTTCTCTTTGAAATTGACTGTCATTTAATCTTTCCATCTGCTCTGCCTCAAATTTTTTTTCTTCCAAATCTAAGGCTTGCTGATCTTTCCTTAGCATATGATCAAACTTCATCTTCTCAAAGTCAAGGGCATTTTTTGCAATAGTAGATTTTGCTGAGAAAATTAAATTGAAATAAATAAATAAATGAGTTAATGATTAAGATATATAGTAAACAAATCTTACTTATATCTTTTTTTTCAAAATAATCCTCAAGGGAGCCAAATGAGCTTGTTGAAGTATTACCACATTTTAATAGATGGTTCAAGTTCATTGAAGTTGAGGCTCGATGCTTTAGTTTGGAGTTTGAACAAGAGGCTTCAGGAAGTTCATCTAAAGCAGCTTCTAAAGTGGGATTCACATTTCCAGAATTGAGATTATTTAATGGAGATTGAGTTTGAGTAGGAGGAGACTATAATGAAAGAGAAATTCAGAGAAGAATTGAAGAAAAAACAAAAAGTAAACATACACTTAAATTTTGGGGATCTGAGGATTCAGATCTGCTGCAATATAATTGTTCTTCTTGATAGTCGGGATCATCTTCAGATGAACTATGGTGAGGGGATTGATCCTGTTGATGTACAGGTATTTCAGGAGGATTAAATGATGGTTGAGATCCAGAGGGTATATTCTTAGTAGTATCTTGTAGAAACTAAGGGTTTACATCAACTTGGGAGCCAAAAAGATTATCCATTTCCTCATAGAAAGGACACATGAAATTGAGCTTTTTGGAAACAGTAGTAATTCCAATCTCCAAATCATCATTGTCAATACAAAATCCAGTTTTATTTGCAGCATGATGAGCCTTTTTATATTTTGATTGGTAACTCTTAAATCTCTCCTTCATTTGTTTAGGATTGATATCAATTCTCCCCCTTGTTTTCTTCCTTACTTCATTGGCCATCAATAAGTAGCCATTAACCTTTGAAGAAGGTGGACGTCCAATATGACTGGACTTTTCACATCCAAAACATGCTTCAAAATTTGATTATGATGAGATAATCATCCTTTTTAAGCTGACATGAACCTGACTTTGATTTTTCAGGTGTAGGGCTTGCTTTACAAGGAGACTTTTGTGACAAAGCAGATTTTTGAGTTACCTTTTGAGATTTGGAATGTCTGGGAGCCATTATGAAACTGGCACATAACAAGAAAAAAGATTAAGAGGTAGAAGAAATAAGTAAAAAAGAATGTAAACATTCCTGGTCAAAATGTTGAAGATGTCAGTAAGGGGTGTGTGCCAAGGATTGATGGGTTGGTAGCAAGGAAGGTCAGTGTGTCACATGTGACAGGAATGGGGTAAGAAAGGAAGGGATGTTTTGTGGCCAACATGTGGTTGTGAAAAAAAATGGGAAAAAGTGCTGATTTGAGGTCATAACTGACACCCATTTTTGAAATAAGTGACTTTTTGCAAAATTTAAGTGCTGATTTGGTTTGAAATCTGCACTTAAGTTAAGTGTGGATTTGCCAAAACTTACACCCCCTAATCTAAGACCTAGAGCTTACAAAACCATTTCAGGACACTCAAATGGACGATGTCTGTCAGTCAGTCATCTAGAAGAGATAAGAGAAGAGGGAAGAAAAGAGAGGAGGACAAGAAGGAAATAGTAATTTAGAAATAAAAGAAATAAAAACAAACGAAATTATTTAATTTATTTGAGAGAAAGCAATGACGAGTGATTTGAGAGGTGACACCAAATTGGTTTTATTAATATTAATATTATTTAAGTAAGAGTTCTGCGCGGCAAACACTATGATTACTATCAGACTTAAGGCAACCTTTAAATTGTTATTTAGAATTTTTAATTAGAATTTAATACTAATAAAAATAATAATAAGCGTAAAAAAATTATCTTTAAATTGTTGAGTGTGTAATAAGTGATGAGGCTACAGGGGATTATCCAAGGCCCTTTTATAGGCAATGGGTCCTCTGAAGCGCCACTATATTTGTAAATACAATAATTATAATAGGATAAAACAAGTATATCAAAGAATAAGGGAAACATAACAATGTAGAGAAAAATATGAAACAAATAATTAAAAACCCCAATTAAGAATCCAATTTTCCCGCCATTAATTCCCAAATCAGTAAGTAAAAATAGTGAATAACTAAACAAGCCTGGAACATAGGAACTATGAGAAAAATCATTCAAAACAGATAGTACAGTCTGATTTAAGGATTTTTAAGTGAAACAAAAATATTCTGATGCAACAAATATGTAATTTATTTCAATTCAGTATTAATTAGTTTTTCCTGACACAATTATAGGTCAAAAGAAGCGTCATTATTTATTGTTTAATATTATAAAAAATGATATTTAATATATAAATATAAATAATTAATTTAATTATATTATAAGTAAATTTTACACTTATAATTATAATATACGTTTTTAATTAATTAAATATAAATTTATAATTATTAAATACATAAAAAATGCGCCATTATTTGTAGAATATAATATATTATGTTAAATTTAAATGTATAAAAAATTTATATAACCAATAAAATTAATATAACACTTATATGTAATAAAATACTTATATAATTTTATTATGCAATAAAATATTAATTTATATACATTAAATACAATTCTTACCCCCTCTTTCAGGTCTTATAAGTTACATATCATTTACTGGACTCCTGGAATAGCCTGGCTGACACTCCCTCACTCTAAAAAAAAACAATAAAAAAAATGCTAAGATTTTTTCTTTTTGTACTTTTTCAACAGAGTAGGCAGATTTGAAATCTCCTTACCAAGTATCCATGCATCATGTTCAGATGATTTGTTCTTATATCTCAAAAAATATTCAGTACCTCTTTCAGAAGTGATAATTCTATCATTGAGAATTTTATCAATTTCTGCTGTTTCTGTGACTTCCTGAGGGTTTTTCTTAGGTCTTCCCCTTCTTTTGGGAAATAAGTCACTGTTGGAAGTATAAGGCTTAAGCAAAGAAATGGGAAAAACAGGATGTTTCCTATCATATGGAGAATACAATACAACTTCTACTGCATTATCACCAACCATTCTTTTAACAACAAATGGTCCTACAAAAGGATCTTTTAATTTGTGGTTACCTTGTAAATTGAAATGGACAGTAGAGATCAACACTTCATCACCCTTGTTAAATGTGTATTCTTTATGGGATTTATCCCATCTTTTCTTTTCATATTCAAATGCTTTATCAATACAGCTCTGAGCATGTTTTCTGCATAGCTGATGCATTTGCATAAAAGATTTTACACCAGGGTGTAGTTCCAACTTAGGTAATTTATTATTGAGAATCTGAGCAGGAGTGTTTGGGACATAACCTAACCAAAGCTCAAAAGGCTTTTTCTCAGTGACAGAATGAACAGTGCTATTATATGCAAATTCAAGACCAGGCAAAAGAGTGACCCAATCATGAGTAAATCTGTCATTGTCTTTATATTCTAAACCAAAGGCACAATACCTTCTAATCATATCTTCCAGAGTTTGAATCATTCTCTCAGCTAGACCATCAGTCTGAGGATGGTGAGCTGTGGACAATTTTAACTCACAGCCACAAATATCCATCAAAGAGGTCCAAAACTCAGAAGTGAATTTTGGATCCCTATCAGAGATAATGGCTTTTGGAAAACCAATAATATTAAACATGTAAGACCACCATAAGAAAGCTAATTCTTAGGTGGATACATCTTTGTGGGTTGGAATAAATTTGCACATTTTTGTGAATCTATCCACTATTACCCAACAAGAGTTAAAGCTGTCTTTACCTGCAACAGGAAGGCCAGTGACAAAATCCATATTAATGATTTGCCAGGGAACACTAGGTGCTTCAATATGTTGTAATATCCCTGCTCTCTTACCTGTTAACCTTTTAGATTTTTGGCAGGAATCACAAGATTCAACATATAATTTTGTGTCTTCAGACATATTAGCCCACCATGCAGTGTTTTTGATTCTAATCAATGTTTTTTCAAGATCAAAATGACCAGCTAATATGTCATCATGACAAAGTTTGAGGATAGTTTCTTTCATTGAAGGAGGAATTACAATTACATTGGTAAGCTTCCTTCTATAATATATATAACCATCTTCAATAGAGAACTTTCCTTTATTTAAAGCATTTTGATACTTTGCAGGAAGAGTTTTTATTAATGCTTGAATTGAAGCATTCCTAGGATCATTTAAGATAGTAACCAATTTATTTAAATCAGAATCCTTATCATATGAATCCAGTATTAATTGTAATAACTCCTCTTCCATATCAACTATAAATATACCATGGATATGAACAGTATCATCTTCAGGTACATAAGCAGGATTTGAGTCATTATTTGGCAGAGGCAATCTGTAGAGCATATCAACATTGGAGTGAACATTTCCAGCTCTATGGATAATTGTCATCCGTCCTCTGTATTCTTGAACAGCAAGTTGCCACCTGAACATATGTCTTTTAGGTGTTTTTAGGTTTAAGAGGGACTTCACAGCACTACAGTCAGTTACCAACTCAAAGTTTTGGTCATCCAAATAGTAATGAAGTTTTTCAAGAGCCCAAACAACTGCTAAGCACTCCAATTGAGTGGCACCATATTTCAATTCACTATTTCTTAAGGTTCTTGAAATATAACAAATTACAACCTCTGAGGATTTATCATTAATAATTTGCTTCTGGTGAAGGGCAGCACCCAGACCAATAAAGCTAGCATCTGTATATAGGACAAATGGCTTGTTAAAATCTGGAAGAGCCAATATAGGGGCTGTCATTAAGCAACTTTTTAATGTATCAAAAGCTTTTTGACAGTCATTATTCCAGAGAAAAGCAACATCTTTTCTGGTCAGTTTTGTAAGAGGCAAGGCTATGATCTGATAATTTTTAATATATTGTCAATAATAGCCACACATACCCAAAAAACTTTGGATTTCTCTTACAGAAGTTGGTGCTTTCACATTTTGAATGGCAGCAACTTTTTTATGGTCTACACAAATTTGTAAGCCTGACACAACATTCCCAAGGACTTTCAAAGATTGAAAACAAAATTTACACTTTTTTAAAGATAAGGTCATATTGATTTCATCCATTTTTTGGAAAACTCTATTCAAGTGAATCATATGTTCATCAAAAGTTTTAGAAAAAACAATAATATCATCAATATAAACCATGAGCCAACCTTCAATAATTTCTTGATGGAAAGTGTTATCTATAACTTTCTGGAAAACTGAAGGAGCATTTTTAGGGCCAAATGGCATCCTAACATACTTATATATTCCCATATGAGTAGCAATAAGCAAAAAATTTTGGGTATTTTTCTCAACTGGAACTTGATGATAACCTTTATTACCATCCAGACAACTAATAAATTTTGCACCTTGCAAGGTAGAATGTATTGAATTAATTCTGGGTAAAGGATAAATATCATCAACAGTATAAGTATTTAAAGCTCTGTAATCTCCACATAATCTAGCTTTATCTTTTTCATAAGAAATCAAGACTGGGGAGATGACACAATATTTGGGGGTGACATCCACTTTCTCAATGATATTCATTTTCGATAATGTTTCAATATTATCTTCAATATCCTTTCTTTTTGTTGGAGAAGCAGGATATGGTTTTTTCTTAAGACTAGGAGGAATATCCCTCAAGTTACAGGATAAGGTGATTTTCATCTCTTCCTGAACAATTCCCAAGACATGAGAACCATGAGCAAAAGCCATAGGGAAAGAGGTAATAGAGGCAACAATAGAATCCTTTTGTTCACTAGTCAACTGATCACCAAAAGAAGCGGTATTTATTTCATGTAATAAATCATCCATTTCAGTTGTTGTTCTACCTTTACACTGGATCAGTGAGTTACAAGATTTCAACAAATGCCCAGAATTTTTAGGAGAGGAAATTTTGAATTTCCTTTTTCCATTCATTCCTAAGTTAAAGCAATTATTTGCTGGTTCCAGTTTCACACCAAACATGGTTAAAATATCATTTCCCATAATAAACCAATTGCTCAAATTATCATTTTTCATGACAACAAACTCACAAATAGCTCTGACAAAACCACCATTATATTTGAAGAATACAGAGGTTTTGTATTTGCCAATAGGAAATAAGGTAGAACCATACCCTCTCCATTTTTCAGAAGTTATAGGTAATAATTTACTCAAATATTCCTTATCCACTGAAGCTAAAGCTTTTTCAGACACTACACTTCCTCCAGCACCAGAATCAAGAACTACATCAACATTTTTACCATTAATGATAACAGGTGCCTTCAAAGGGGATATAGGAATAGAATTGTTAGTAATATCTTTAATTATCTCAGCATTTTCTACTGAAGATAAATCTAATACACATTTTTCAGATATATTATTTAAATAATGGACATCTTGTTCCAACATTAAAACATCTTTAACTGATTCATTGTCATAGGAGATATTACTTTCACAGTCACTGGAAGAATTATTGACATCAAGCTCAACTTCATCAGTGTCTTCATTTTGTTCAACAAGATGAATTTTCTTGTCACAAACATGACCCTTCTGCCATGGTTTGCTACATTTATAACAAGTATTTGTTGCATATTTTTTAGGTGCAACTGGGGCAGAGGGTTTACTAGATTTCTCTGGGAGCTTTGTAGAAGGTTTATTCTGATCATTATAAGATTTACCAAGGTAATTCTTTGGTTCATATCTATGGTTGAGCAGTACTTCATTACAGATATTAATGAAAGAAGAATTTTCCCTTACATGCTCAGTTCTAGCCACAATCAAATCCCTAAGAGAATTTGGTAATTTATATAAGATTTTATCTCTCCAAATATCATAATCCATCTTTGGATCAATTGCTCTAAGGATTTTTGTTATTTTCATCAGAAAAACAATGGGCTTTTCAACAGAGGAGGATATATATCTAGTATTCTCATACAGTCTCTGTTGAGCTAACCTGAATTTTGAACCACCAAACTCATTCTCAATCAAGGATTTCCAATCATTCCATGTATAATGATTGTTATCTAAAAGAACAGATTCATACCACATCAAGGCTACATTGGAAAATAAAGAAATTAGCTTAGAAACAATTTCCACATCAGGTAGTTTATAAGATCTCTTTAAATTATCAATTCTTTGGATAAAGTGTTGCCAATCAGAGGAAGAATCACCATTAAAGGTAGGATATTGGTCTAACTTAGGCCAATTTTTCTGACTACTGGGATGGTCCACTTTTTGGTTTGAATTATTCATTATTAATAATTCCTGAAGTTTAGCCAGGTGTTCAGAAATATCATTATTTACAGAAACAGCTGGTGCATGACCATCACAAGATTTTTTGATAGTAGCAAAAGATTTTACAGACTCATTGTCAGTTTGTTTAATGGTTGAAATATGAGGAAGAAAGGATGAACTTTTCTCAGGTTTTTTCCCTTTATTTTTATGCAGCTTATTGACAGCAATCTCATTTAATTCATTATTGATGGTTAAGGTTGAGAACTTTTCCTGCAGGTCAGACACATAGTTTCTTATTCTTGGAATTTCAGACATCTGGTCATTTACTTTTGCAAGAGATAGAACATTTCTATCCTCAGAAACTGAGTGTTTGGTACTTAGTGCATGGAAATCATTTCTTAGCTTTTTAAACTCATTTTGCAGAGATTTTATTTCATTTTTGAATGAATAATTTTCTTCAATAAGGGGTTTCAATTCACTCAAGGTATTATGTAGACTGATATTTCTATCTGAGATAGCTCTATGATCACTTCTTATTTGTTTTTGTTGACTAAGAACAATATTCAAGGTTTCTTTGATTTTTAAATAAGCTGTATCTTGTACAGAAGAACTCACTTTACATTTCAAGTGTAAATTATTTAATCTATCATTTTCATGGATTAACACATCTCTCAAATGTTTGTCTTTCAAAACATTAAAATCAAGGGTATCTTTCAATATTTCCTCAGAAGTTCTTTCAATTAAGGTATAGATTTCAGGGGGAACAGAATCATTTTTAATTGCAAGAGAAGGATTAATTAGAGAAGTAGAAGTTAAATGTAAAGGTTCATCAAATGACAATTTACTAATTACATCAATAGGGCTACTAGTTACAGGAAGCTGTCTTTTAACAGGTTTAACTGTTCTTTCACCATGTTCAATAATATTACCTGCAGAAGAAGTTTTATTAGAAAACATACCCAAGTGACTATCAACCAAATTACTTACCATGGCAGAGGAGGAAACTTCCCCTGGGACTGGGTTTGGGATTGTGCTTGGGCCTTCTTTCTCCTGCCTTGTTGGTAGGGATGAGGAGGTGGATGGAAATTGGGTGTTCTGGATGGGCCAGGCTGATGATGATGAGGGTGTTGCACATTCTGTTGGTAGTGACTCATTAGATAATCCAATTTCCATTGCTCTACTTCCATAGTATTTGGATTTTGGATGGTTGAGCTGGGTGGCTGTGAAGGTTGAGCCTGAAACTGAGGCTGATTGGGAGGCAACTGAGGAGGGGCCTGGGCCTGAATCTGGTTCCTGAGTTCTTGAACCTGATCCCACAAGGTGTCTACTTTTGCTTTGTACGTCATATTTTCTGTCTTTAACTCTTTTATATGACTGGACAGGTTGCTGATTTGTTGTGGCAGAGGAAGCTTTTTTATTTTGAATCCTTTTGGAAGACCTTCTTGAGGCACTAGAGGCTTTACTTCCTTCTGTTGTGCTGGGGGAAGGGGGTTTGGTTTGTTTACATTTCCTGTCATTTCCACATCCTGAATTATGTGAATTTTTCGTGTTAGCATAAGATTTTTTATGTCCAACTTTAGAAGAACTCACAGTATCAGCATCATAGTCAATTTCAATTTCATCCACTTGCATGTTATCCATTTTTTCAGCCAAATTGTTGGACATAATAGTGGGAAGATTAATTAACTTTTTTTAAAAAAAATAATAAAATTTAGTTAATAATTGCTCCAAAAATAAAAAATTTTTTTTATTAATTAAATTATAAAAAATTTTTTTTTAATATAAAGTAATAATTATAAAAAATTAATTAATAAAATGGATTGAAAGGTTAAATTGGGAATAAACAATCAAGTTAATTCAACCAATTAATTACCAATATTAAATATGGCAATATATTTGGGACTAAGCACAAAGTAATTTTAAGTCAACCAAAATTAACAATAATTAATAATAAAAAAAATTAATTTAATAATTCAATTTGTATTAATAATAATGTCAATTCTTCTAGGACTAAGAGGATTTAACACTCTATAATGGTCAACTAGGAAAAAAAATTTTTTTTAATAATTGAACACTTACACTCAGTGAATCAGCAATTAAGCCACAATCACTGTTATTGCAGTAAAAATATAGTAATATGAGTGAGAGGTGCAAAGGTGAACTTACTATAGTGATCAAAAATTCACTTCAAAATAATATATGAATTAATATAATATAAACCTAAGAAATCGAACCCAAGTTTGAAACACGGTCGCGGCAAAATTTTTGTTTTTGCTAGGTGGTCCGTGTGTTTGTCGTTTGTCGCCAGGCTCGATCGTTGTCGTTATTTGGAAAGGCCCTCAGTTGTCAGTCAGTCGTCTAGAAGAGATAAGAGAAGAGGGAAGAAAAGAGAGGAGGACAAGAAGGAAATAGTAATTTAGAAATAAAAGAAATAAAAACAAATGAAATTATTTAATTTATTTGAGAGAAAGCAACGACGAGTGATTTGAGAGGTGACACCAAATTGGTTTTATTAATATTAATATTATTTAAGTAAGAGTTCTGCGCGGCAAACACTATGATTACTATCAGACTTAAGGAAACCTTTAAATTGTTATTTAGAATTTTTAATTAGAATTTAATACTAATAAAAATAATAATAAGCGTAATAAAATTATCTTTAAATTGTTGAGTGTGTAATAAGTGATGAGGCTACAGGGGATTATCCAAGGCCCTTTTATAGGCAATGGGTCCTCTGAAGCGCCACTATATTTGTAAATACAATAATTATAATAGGATAAAACAAGTATATCAAAGAGTAAGTGAAACATAACAATGTAGAGAAAAATATGAAACAAATAATTAAAAACCCCAATTAAGAATCCAATTTTCCCGCCATTAATTCCCAAATCAGTAAGTAAAAATAGTGAATAACTAAAAAAGCCTAGAACATAGGAACTATGAGAAAAATCATTCAAAACAGATAGTACAGTCTGATTTAAGGATTTTTAAGTGAAACAAAAATATTCTGATGCAACAAATATGTAATTTATTTCAATTCAGTATTAATTAGTTCTTCCTGACACAATTATAGGTCAAAAGAAGCGTCATTATTTATTGTTTAATATTATAAAAAATGATATTTAATATATAAATATAAATAATTAATTTAATTATATTATAAGTAAATTTTACACTTATAATTATAATATACGTTTTTAATTAATTAAATATAAATTTATAATTATTAAATACATAAAAAATGCGCCATTATTTGTAGAATATAATATATTATGTTAAATTTAAATGTATAAAAAATTTATATAACCAATAAAATTAATATAACACTTATATGTAATAAAATACTTATATAATTTTATTATGCAATAAAATATTAATTTATATACATTAAATACAATTCTTACCCCCTCTTTCAGGTCTTATAAGTTACATATCATTTACTGGACTCCTGGAATAGCCTGGCTGACAATGTCTCTCCTAAAAACAGCAACTTCCAACAGATGTCTCTGGAAGAAAGAGAAAGGCTTTTAAAACAAGTATCAATAAAAAAAACAAAAAAATACCTTAAAAGAACAAATTCACTCCCTCTTAACCCTTCTAGATACCCTAAAAATAAAAGTCAACAACATGTTGGACCAAATGAACAATTTGGAAAAAAGAGCAGCACAGGGTTTCATAGAAGTCAATCAAGCTCTAGTAGGATTAAAAGCCCAAAAAACCACAGCTGTATCAGCCACTTCCATGGTGGAAACAGCAGCATCTCCATACCAAGAGGAGGATCAAAAGATCACAGTCAGCAAATGGAAATGGGATTGGTATTTTTAAAACTACAAAAACCCTCCACAGCAGGGTTCCAGAAGTCACCCTTACAGGGGAAAGACAAGGGGAGGCAGAGGAAATGAAGTAAGACCTTGGTAAGTCATCCATCTTCTCATGATCAATTATTTGACACTAACAATGAATTACTCATAGGTAATGAGATTGATAGGGATATACTGAATATAATTGATAAGGATTTAAAAGATTATTCATTTGAAAATAGCATTTGAAATTTGTCTTTACATGATGACAATGTACATAGTTTTATTGATCACAAAGATAATAATAGTAATATTAAAATGGAACCAAATGAAGTTAATCTTTAGCCTGATGATGAGTCTCTGAGTTGGAAACAGAAAAAATTGAATATTTCTTAAAAGAAAATCCAATGGAATCAAAATTCATTAGCAAATTGTTATTAAGAATTGAAAAATTGGAAGGACTCTCTTGAGAGTCAAAAAATAATACAGAAACTGTATTATTAAACCTTACACAATCATTGAGTACTACAGCCAATTGATCAAAAGTCATTGAAAATTCAAATAATGAATTAATAAATGAAAATAAAATATTAACCTCTGAGATTAAGAATTTACAAGATAAATTAGAACATTCTCAGAAAGTTATGGCTACCATAGAGGGACATGTAAAATTGTCTTTTTCAAATGTGAATGATACTTTAGCTCATGTACCTTTAATAAAGGACAGGTTACAAAGAGTGGAAATTGAAGTAGCAAATATTTTGAGAATACTTGAAAAATAAATAACAACATCTCTTATATGGGAAAAATACCACTTCATATGGAAAATTCATATGAAAAACAAATGATTGAAAAATAAAATAGTGTCATGGTCTCTGAGAGTAAAAAATCACTAAAAGATAAAATACATGACCATCTATCAAAAGCAAGTGAATTACTTAATATTACTCAGGTTAATGAAGTAAAAAATAACTAAAAGAACTGGAATAAGCTAGATCAGTACCCTTCTTTTGATGGGGATTCAAAATTTGATTGGAAACAATTCATTCTGAGAATTGATAACTAAAAATTTTCATACAAATTACCTGATGAAGAAATTACATCAAAATTTTTATCTTTACTTACAGATGGGGCCTTATTATGGTTTGAATCTGTATTGAGTGAGGGAACTAACTACTCCTGGATTAAATGGAAGGCACTAATTGAAAGGCAATTTGGTGGCCCAAAATTTAGAATCACTCAACAAAGATTGCAAGATAAAGCCAGATATAATCCAAATTCTAAGGATGAACCAATGGTATTTTTAATGAATTTAATAAAAATCATGAAATCCATGGATCCAAAAATAGATTATGATGAGTGGAAAGAAAAAATAATATATAAATTGCCTATATCAGTCAGAGACATTATTGCAGCTAGAACTGTAACCATAAGAGAAACTTCTGGGGCTATTAATATATGCAATGAGATATTACTGAACCACAAATATGAGATAATTTATAATAATTATAAGCAAAATGTTGAGGTAGTAAAACCTACTAAAAATAAGTTACCAGTTGAGAAGAAAAAACCTTCATCTCCCCTCGTCCCTAAGAGACAAGAAAGAAACACTTGCTACAAATGTAATGAGCCTTGGGTAAAAGGTCATACTTGTAAGAAGAGAATAAATGTTGTTGAAAATACACAAGATTCTGAACCGAGTAATCATGAAGATAAAAAGGAGGAGTTTAGTGAGGATTGTAAAAGTAACATTTCTTACAGTGATGATGAAAATGAGATATATGTATTAGAACAGGATATTATGTTCCTGAATGATGCAATACCTCCAACAGATACATCTTTCACTTCCATTGAGGAAGCTAAAATAATAAAAAATATAGCTCATGATACTTACAAAATCACACTTATTTGAGCACCTGTTATTATATGTGGAAAAGAAATGAATTCCATTCTTGACACTATGGCTTCAAGTGGTAAAGTTTCTATTTATACATTAATGAAACTTGATAGTAGGTATAAAGTAAAACTGGAACCTGTACAGACAAAGAACTGGAGAGTTTTGGGTTCAGTATTAAATCCAATTGGCAAATACAAAACTGCTGTATTCTTTAAATACAATAATGAATATGTAAGAGCAGTATGTGAATTTGTAGTAATGGATAATAATAATTGAAGTGATTGGTTTATTATTGACAATGACTTATTTACCAAATTTGGCATCAAGCTAGATCCTGAAAATAGTTGCTTCACTACAGGTGTGAACTAAAAAAGAAATTTCAAGATTTCTCAGAAAATTCATTTAATTACATTGTTCCTAAAGAAGAACAACTCCAAGGTTGAAGAACCACCTCTGAAGTGGTTGAATTGGATAATGAAATCCAAAAAGCCTCCTTCAGTCCTCAACTCTCAAATATTAAAAAAAACAATATTTTGAGATTGATAAAGTCTTACCCTATGGTATTTTCTCACAGCTGAAATGAGCTAGGATTGGTCAAAGAACATGAGATGAAAATCTCTTTAAGTTGTGTTTTGGATAATATTCCTGGAAGCTTGAAAAAGAAACCTTACCCAGCTTCTCCAGAAAAAAGGAAAGACATTTAAGACAACATTAAAATGCTGTTAGAAATGGGTATTGTTGAAAAAGTAGACAACACCTAAGTATTATGTTAATTCACCAGTTTTAATCTCTTAAGAAAAAGATAAGGCAAGATTATGTGGTGATTACAGAGCTCTGAATACATTCACTGTAGATGATATTTACCCTCTACCATGGATAGCTTCTATCCATGCTACCTTACAAGGTGAAAAATATATTTCCTGTATGAATGGAAACAAAGGTTACCACCAGATTCCTGTGGAAAAGAATTCTCAGAATTTCTTACTCATAACCACACACATGGGGATATATAAATATGTGAGAACACCTTTTGGCCCAAAAAATGCCCCTTTAGTCTTCCAAAAATTGATGGATAGTGTTTTTCATCAGGAAATGGTTGAAGCATTGCTTTTAGTCTACATTTATGACATCATAGTGTTTTCAAGAACATATGATGAGAATTTAAATCACCTAAGTAGAGTATTTCAAAAAATGGATGAAATTAATATTTCAATTGCATTAAAGAAATTTAAGTTTGGGTTTTAATCCTTGAAAGTACTTGGACATGTCATATCTGGATTAAAAATTTGTGTTGACCAGAATAAAGTGGCAAAAATAAAAAACATTAGTATACCTAAAAATGTGAAATATGTCCAAAGTTTTCTAGGTCTCAGACTGGATATCCCCAGTACTGTGTAAAAATTACTTATATATTATGTTAAACACATGGAATATACATGGGAACAATAAATTAAAGTACACAAGTTGTATACATAAGTAAAAATTATGATAAAATACAATATATGCCATTATAACACCTTATATACATGCATATATCCACCTTTTATAAGTATTATTTACTTAATATTAAATTGTAATATACTAGGGTAATCTTAAAAACCTTAAATATGAAGCTACATGATTTTTAAGTAGACTTAAAGCTGTTGTTTTCATTGTTTTATGTGAAAAACAAGAATTTTGCTTTAAATCACTTAAAAGTTGAATATATGTGCTATAAATTTAATAATATTAAAAATTCCCCTTTACAGATCAATTTGTCTTAATTAGGACTATTTATTTAGCTACTAAAATGCATAAAAATAACACTTTTTAAATTTGGTATTTTTTATGCCAGAAGTGGCTTCTGTGTACTGGCCACATACTGCCTGCATGTTTCCGGTGTGAATAGCTTCATTTTTGGAAAATTAAGCTTTTTCACACTATAATTACCCCAAATTATATTCCAATTGTGGGGAAACACACTAAAATAGGCAACAGGCACAATTATATAGTGTCCTAATTTAATTATAGGTGCATTGACCTTACTATATGCACTAGTTTCATTAATAACCTAAAGCTTAACACTTTAATTAACTACCAAACTTAAATTTTCCTAAATTAGTAAAGGATTTATCTGTGAAAGTGCCTTCCAAGGACTGCGTGTAGTTACCCCACATCTCACACCCTTTTTTGGGTTTTCAGTGGTTTCTCAGTCAATATTGGTTATTTTTGGATGGGGATTTCATGTAGTTTATTGTCATAATTATCCCCATCATTTCTACTTTTAATCCCCCTTAATATTGTGTAATATTTAGGCTTATTATTTCCATTTTTAGTCTTTTATTTTAAGGTATTACATGAATACACTCTGTTTTTTGCTTATTCTTTATTTTTGATAGATTGTCCCTATTACAACAGGATTTTGGCGGGTAATATCATTCTAATTATGTTATTGGTCACTCTTTAGGTTGTTGGAAAGTTGTATTAGCTGGAATGAGGCATCATTAGCCATGTATAGAGCTGGTAAATTAAGGGGGTACATTGGAGGAATTATTGGGTATAAAAGGAGGGGGTTTTTGGTCTTGTTTTCGACATTCTTTATCATTACAATCAAATATATAACCAGTAAAACTACAATACATATCAATAGTACTTATAAAGTCTTTGAATATTATCTGAATTATTACATCTATTTTTCTACCCACTATAAGATTTTAACCCATTTATAATTAGTGAGATTAAAATTACTGAGACCCTTATATTGAGTTACATTTTAATAATTATTATATTTGTACTACAGTATACATATAGGACCATTTAAATTTTCTAGAAAACTGACTATTCAAGCTAGTTCATGTCTCTGTACTTGATCTCAGCCTGACACTAGGTATGTGTGGATATTATAGGCAGTAAATAAAAAACTACCAATTCATTGCAGCTCCTTTAACAACATTAATCAATAAAAATGAGGCTTTCATTTGGAATAATGAAAGAAAATATGCTTTTGATAAATTAAAGGAATGTATAATGTCAGCTCCAATATTGGGACTTCCATATTTTAACCTCCCTTTTATCTTGTATACTTATGCAAGCTTTACAGGTTTAGGTGCTGTTTTACAGCAAAAACAGATAATAAATGGTATATTATCTGAAGTAGTTATCTTTTATATATCCAGAAACTTAAGAAAGACAGAATTAAGGTATGGTACCACCCAGCTGTAATTTTTAGTGGTTGTATGGGCCCTGGAGAAATTTCATTACTATTTGTAAGACCAGAATTTTGAATTAATAACAGATTTCAGTGAAGTATAATTATTACTAAACATGAAAACACCTAATAGGTACATGTTTAGATGGAAAATAGCTTTACAAGAGTACAGAGGTAGAATTTCAATCACTCATAGAGGAGGAAAATTCTATTCTAATGTGGATTTATTATCCAGAAGTCCTTTGCCAAATAATACTGACAACCCAGCTTATGTGCCTGAAAATGAGGTAATACATATATTTTGGATCTATATAGTGGATTTAGAGGAATAATTTAGTCAAAAGTATTGGAAAATTATTTACCTGATAAAGATTTGTCTAAATTATCTACCATCTTAAATGATCCAACAAATGCCTCTATGAGTGCATTAATTAAAACTTTACCTCCAAAGTATAAAAATGAATTGTAAAAAGGTAAAATTTCAATTGAAGATGGATATATATATTACAGAAAAAATCTAAGTAATGTAATATCTATACCACCTTCTATGAAAGAGTTAATGTTAAGTACTTTGCATGATGAAATATTAGCTGGTCCTTTTGACTTTAACAAAACTTTAACAAGAGTTAAAAATAAAGCCTGGTGGATAAACATGAAAGAAGATGTACAAAAATACATTGACACATGTGACTCTTGTCAAAAATCTAAAAGATTAACTGTGAAGATAGCTGGGTTGTTACAACAAGTAGAGCAGCCAAAAGCTCCATGGGAAATTATAAACATGGACTTTGTCACTGGATTTCCATCAGCAGGAAAAGAAAGTTTCTATTTTTGCTGGGTAATTGTGGATAGACTAACAAAAATGTGTAAGTTTATCCCTACCCATAAAGAGGTATGTGCAAAAGACTTGTCATTGATATGGTGGACTCAAATGATGAATAATGCTGGGTTCCCCAAATCTATAATCTCTGACAGAGACCCTAAATTTACTTTATAGTTCTGGAAATCTTTGATGGAAGTATCAGGTTGTCAATTGAAATTATCTACAGCACACCATCCACAAAATGATGGGCTGGCTGAGAGAATGATACAGACTCTGGAAGATATGATCAGAAGATATTGTGCCTTTGGATTAGAATACAAAGACAATGAGAAATTCACACATGAGTGGGTAACATTAATTCCTGGCCTTGAATTTGCTTATAATAGCACAACTCATTCTGTAACAGAGAAAAAACCATTTGAAATCTGGCTGGGATATGCACCAAATACCCCAGTAAATCATTTAAATAAATTACCAAGGTTAGATATACACCCTGGTACTAAATCTTTTATTCATATACAACAAATGTGTAAAAAAAATGGACAGGATTGCATTCAAAAAGCATTTGATTATGAAAAAAAAAGATGGGATAGATCTTATAAAGAATTTGAATTCAAAAAAGGAGATGAAGTCCTAATTTCAACACTACATTTTAACTTACAAGGTAATCATAAATTGAAGGATCCTTTTTTAGTCAAAAAATGGTTGGTAATAATTCTGTGGAAGTCATATTATATGCCCCATATGATAGGAAACATCTGGTTTTCCATATCTCAATATTAAAACCTTACCATGCAAATGATCCTGACTTTTTTCCAAAAAGAAGAGGAAGGCCTAAAAAGCAACCTGAAAAACTTTTGGAAAAATCAGAGATTTAAAAAATACTCAAGAAAAGAATCCTTACTAAAGAGAAAGGAACTGAGTATTTATTATGATGTAAGGGAAAATCAAATGAATTTGATAAGTGGATACCTGAAAAAGAAATTTCAAACCTATCCTCCCTTAGGAAATTTAAACAGAAATAAAATTCTTTTCAACCAGCTGAGGGGTTAGAAAACAAAACTCATAATATTTTATTATGTTTTTTTTATTTAAAGAATTAATCTTAATGCTACAGATTTTCTGAATACCAGGAAAATGAAAAGAAAAAATAAATAACTTATAATTTTTTTTATTGTTTTTTTGGGTGGGAAAGTGTCAGCCTGGATATTCCCAGGACTGAGTATAAAGTACTTATAAATTATGTTAAAAACATGTAGTATACATGGAAACAATAAATAAAGGTACACAAGTTGTATACATTAGTTAATTTTATGATAAAATACAATATATGCCATTATAAAACCTTATATACACACATATATCCACCTTTATAAGTCTTATATACATAATATTAAGTTGGTATATGCTAGGGTAGCCTTAAGAACCTTAAACATGAGGCTAAATAACTTTTAAGTACACTTAAAGCTGTTGTTCTTATTGTTTTATGTGAAAAACAAGAAATGTGCTTTAAATCACTTAAAAGTTTAATATATGCACTATAAATTTAATAATATTAAAGATGCGCCTTGACAGACCAATTTTCCTTAATTAGAAATATTGATTTTTCTACTCAAATTTATAAAATTAACACCTTTCGAATTTGGTGTTTTTTATGCCAGAAATGGCTTCTGTGTACTGTCCACATACTGCCTGCATTTTTCCTGTTGTGGTCATCCAACATTGGCTGGGGCCTTTGTTGTGTAGTTTGTCATGGTTTGGGGATGTCTTAAATGGAATTGATTTGTTTTTATGGTGTTTTCTGGATTCACTGTCTGAATATTTGAGCTAAAGAGACAAGGCCATTATCATTGGATAGCCCTGGTTTTACTTTATATTTTACGTTTTGATGATATTTTAATATTTAAAGTTTTAAGGGTTCTTTTGGTCACTTTTTATTTTTTACTATAACTATTTAATTTTGTTTTTTTATGTTTTCTGGGCTAAACTTAAGTCTTAGTATTAAGTGATTAGTACCATTAGATAGCCCTGGTATTTTTCTACGTTTTATGTCCTGTGATTTTTAGTATATTTTAAGTTTTAGGGTGTTTTTTGTTGTTTTGTGGTTTTTTAATTGTTTTTAGTGGTTCTCTGGCTTCAGAGGGCCAGCTGCCTTCAGGCGGGCTTGCCCACTTTACCATAGCATTCTGGGGAGGACTTCTAGAGGGTTTTTATGCAATTTGGGTGGCAGAAGTGCCAAGTTAGTTGCCGTAGAATAGATTTTTAGATGGGGGTCTGTGTGTACACACTGAATAAGACAGTTTAGGGAACTTAAATTATCCCACAACCATCTGGTAATTAGATGACTGTTTCTTACTTTGTTTTCACTGTTTTTTGGCCACAATTGTCTGAGTTTTTTGCAAAGTTAGTTCTTCATTTAACTCAACTTTGGCAAATTTTTTTCTCTGGTGTAGCTTTGCAACCTGCATCAAGTATTATTTCTGTTTTCTGTGCAACAAGTGCACAGTATTTTGGGTTTCTGGTGCAGATCTTTCTGCATTTTAGGTTTTCTTTGGTCTGTGGTCTATCTAGGCTACTTTCTTGACTTGTTAAGAAGTCAAGAAGTGTTTTGGAAGAGGTATTGTAACAGTCTTCAATTTTCTGTAGAAAATTAATCTCACTTGGTATTTATCAAAGGGACAGGGGATTTTCACTCTGGTTTTTCTCTAACATCCATGGTCAAGGCCTATCACTATTACTATAGGATTGTCTACATTTCTGTCACCCAACATGGGGTAGAATTTTAGTCTCTCTTCTTTGGTTGTAAATTGGGTTTCTGGAATCTATTGGACCATGGCTTCTGGACCCTCATTCCCTAGTGTTGGTAGTGGCACTGCCAATGCTTCTAAGGATGCTAATCCTCCTATTTCTGTTTGGCTCTCTGTCAGGATAAATTCCTGGAAAGGGCCTATGATTATGGAGAAGATGTGAAGTTGTTTCTGGAGCTGTTTGAAGCTGCTGGGAATGTGGATTGTGATTCTCACTTGGACATGGTGAAGCAAGTCATCTTCCACATTGGTGACAGGAATCTGTTGAAGGAGGATTCTGCTATGGAAGGCTATAGGAGGAAGGAATGTAAAAATTGGTTTCTGCAGATGACAGACAGGTGGGGATCCAGGTACTCTATGGTGGATCTCAATATGATTGAAAGTGAATGGCAATCTTATGGTGGGGTGGATAATCTTCATTTTTATAGGAAGTTTGTGGCTCAGTTAGAGCCAGTGGTGAATTGCTTGGTGGATATGCAAGACATGGAAAGTACTGATTCTGAAAGGGATATTTTCTGGTCTGGTATTTAAAGAGAGGTCAGAATTGATGTGTTGAAGGAGTTGGCAAGGAAGGAAAAAATAAAGGTTCTTCCCAATGGGAACCAGAAGATTCCTTCTCTTTCTGTAGTGAAGGAGTTTGATAGGACCACCTCAAAATATTGGAACTGGATACTTGCCAAGAAGCTAGCACCAAGTATTTTAGCAAGGTCAGTGAAGACTTTGCTGAAGATGTGGAGGATTCAAGGAGGAAGAAGGAGAGTATGAACAAGGAGAAGGCTCCTGAGAAGCCTAAAGAGGTTGATCCAGTAGTAGAGAAGTTGGATGATCTGACAAAACAGCTACATATTTTTGTTCAGGAGTCTCAGAAGGCCAATAAGGCTCCTTCTCAGTCTAGAGATTTTGAAAGGAGGGCTGGTAGGAGTGATCCTTGGGTCTGCTCTTATTGCAGCAGGAGGGGCCACAAGTACAATGATTTTTTGGAACTGAATAGGGATGTGTCTGAAGTGAAGGTGGAATTTGATGGGAAAGTGTTCAAGCTCCCTGATGGTTCTCTTTTGAAGCCTAGTGATTGTCAGGCTCCAGTGAATTTGGTGAGGAGGAGACAAAATGTCAACTCAAGGAGGCCAAGGTTTGATGATTTACCTACTGAGGCTTCCTCATCTGGTAAAGGTGTAGATTATGGCGAGGGAAAAGGTAAGGAGGCTTATAGAGTCTCATTCACATCTTCTTTTGGTTGTTTGGAGTTGTCTTATTGTGGTGGACAGTCAAGTGGGGAATGCTTGGCTGGTGTGTATGATGTGGAAGCAGGAATGGTGTGAATTCCTAAGAGCATTTCTCAGACCCAACCAAATCCTAAGGCTTCAAAGGTGGATGCTAAGCTGAGTGCAGCTAGGAAAAAGTACAGATAAGAGGAGCTGTATAAAATGCAGAAGGGTATGGCTGATATGGGCACCCCTAGGTTTGGAGAATTGGACATGAATGGTGGGCCAATGCCTATGGAGGTTGATTCTGACTCTGAAGCCTTCTGGAGTTAGAGGGTCTGGAGAGGGATCTGGTTTGATTCCTGTTGAAGGTAAATCTGTTGGTGGTTCTGGTTCTAAAGAATCTTGTAGGACCAAGGTAGTGAATCCAAGGGCTCACTTTGAGAGGCCAGTTGTTTCTGGTCAAGTTAATGTTATGGACTCTGTGTTGGATAGGATGAATCAGGGTCAGGTTTCCCTTACTTATGGGGAGTTGTATTCTACCAGTCCTGGGTTGCCTGGTAGACAAAAGAAATTGTTGACCAGGAGAAGGGCTTCTTCTGGGGAGGTGGAATACATATGTGACTCTGATTAAAGGTTTGGTGAAGGGCTGGAAACTCATTTTTCTGTTCCTCTGGGTCATGTCAATGTCACCCTGAATGGTAGGGAGGCTAAGGCATTGGTGGATTCAGGTTCTCAAATTAACCTAATTTCTTTTTATAAGGCCACTCTTTTGGGCCTCCCCATCAAGACTGGTATTGGTGGAAATTTAAGAGGAATTGTTGGCCATGTCACTGAATTGGTGGGAAAATCTTAATTTGTTAAATTAGATGTTGGTGGAGCCTCAGTGAAGGTTTATTTTTACATTTCCAAGGGGGCAGCTAAAGCAGTTTTGGGTGGGCCATTCTTGATAGATTTTCAAGCAAGAATTGGTTATAAGTTTGATGTGGGAATCAGTTAGGAGTTTACTCATGAGGATGATAGAAGGCTTCACATGAGTTTATAATCCCCAGGAGAGGATGTATGGGAGACCAGGCCTGACTTGTCGTCTATGTGCCAGTGTATGGCTGGTTACATGAAAAGAAGAGAAGTGGGTGCTGCCTCTGGTTTTTTGGAGTGTGGCTCAGGCTCTAGTAGGAGTCTGTCTTTTTTAGAGTAATGAGGGCTGATCACCCTAGTGCTACAACCTCTCCCCAAGTTGAGGAATTCCCAGGTTGTAGTAGGTCGTCTCCCTTGGAGATATACCAAGTGGATTTTCAACTTTGTCTTTTTTTATTCAAGTTCAAGAAGGAAGATGGGTTACATATCTTTATTGAAAGATATGAAGAAAAGCTTTGGGACAGTGAGATTGGGGTCTAAAAGTAAGTCCTCCCAATTGTGCACCAATAGGCTCTCTTCTACACCCTTCAAAAAAATTACCTTGGCCACACCTGTGAGAATTCTGGAAACCCCTGGTTATTTTGCTAGGTCAGAAGGAAACTAAAGAAAAGAAGAAAAAAATTTCAAGATAATTCAAGATAATAAACAAAAAAATCTGAAGATAATGAAGAACAAAAATTAAATCAATTTTTATGAAGATCAGCCAGATCAAGCCCTCCAGTATGAGGTTAAACTGCACAATTTGGACCACCAGAATGAGGTTAAATTGAAAAATTTTAGTGGGCTTGATTCTAAAGATGGTTTAGGCCTCCAGAATGAGGTTAAACTACACAAGTTTAGAAGATGTGACTCTGTGGATGAATCAATATTTGAAGATTTGGAAGATTTGAGTGAAGATGATGCAGATGTGAGGATATCTTTGGAGAGGTGAGTTTGGGGTTTAAAAGTAAGTCCTCCCAATTGTTCACTGCCAGGGTTTCTTCCACAAATTTAAAAAACATTACCTTGGCCACACATTTGAGAAATGGGGAAGCCATTGGTTTTTGTTCTAGGTCTTTTGAAGAAGAAGTCCTGAAGATTCCTCAAGTTGAAGGTGGAGTGGAAAAATATAAGAAGGTAGCTCAGAAATTAGGCCTGTCAATGAGCCTATTCCTGTGGGTTTGAATCCTCCTTTGAAAAGACCTCTGTTTTCAAGAGATCTGTACTGTACTCTTCTGGTGAAGAATCCTTGTAATTTTTTGGAAACTGCTAGAGTGACTGTGGAAAGGATGAAAGATGTTATTTTTGGTCTTTATGGGTGGTTGTATGAAGAGGAAAAGAATTTGTTGTTGCATTTTACTTTGCTGAGAGAGAAGGCTGTGGAATTTGTAGAGGAGAAAGGGGGATGTTGAAACACTCTTATGGGGAACCTTACTTGATTCCTGTGGTTTGTCATGAACCTTGGTAAATCAAACCTATTCCAATTCTGGCTGCTATCAGAGATGATTTTTTAGAGATTGTCAGGGAAAGGGTCAGGACTGGGTTATATGAACAGTCAACATCCAGTTATTCAAGTCCTGTTCTCTGTATGAAGAAGAAAAAGGGGAAGTTAAGAGTGTTCCATGATCTTAGAGCTTTGAATAGAGTCACTATCAAAGATTCTGATATTCCACCAAGTGTAGAGGATTTTTTTAAAGCTTTTTCTGGAAGAGTGTGTTATGTTTTTGGTGATATTATGGGTGGTTATGATGAGAGGGAACTTCATATGGATTCAAGGCCTCTCACAACTTTTGAGAATCCTCTGGGAAGATTTCAGCTCATCAGGTTGCCTCAAGGAGCAACTAATTCAGTGGCGGTATATCAAGCGCAGATGGCTTGGATTTTACAGGATGAGGTTCCTATTCATATTTTTATTGATGATGGTGGAATCGAAGGACCATCCAGTGATTATGGTAATGAGGTGTTGAAAGAAAATCCTGGTATAAGGATGTCTGTTTGGGAATATAAAAAAACTCTAGAGAGAGTGTTGTTAAGGATTGAAGAGGCTGGTTTGACCATATCTGGGCCAAAATCTTGTTGTTGTGTTCCTACTTTGGAAATTCTAGGTCTTTTGGTGTGCAAAGAGGGAAGGATTATGGAAAAGAAGAAGATTAATAAAATACAGTCATGGTGATGACCTAAAAATACTACTAAAGTCAGAGATTTTTGGGAGTGTGTATGTATGTCAGAATTTTTATTAAGGATTTCTCTTTGTTGGCTTCACCTTTGAGGAAGCTGACCAGAAAAGATCCAGACTGGGAATGGACTGAAGAATCTGAAGGGCCTTTTCAGAAGTTGAAAAAGGTGGTAGGTGAGGATATTATTCTTCACAAGTTGGATTATGATGTTGGTTCTGGAAAAATTTATCTGGAAGTGGACTCAAGTTATATTGCTGCTGGTGCTATTTTGTCTCTGGAAGATAGAACTGGGAGGGTCAGCCTAGTAAGGTATGATTCTGTGGTGTTTAATGAGGTGGAATCTAGGTATTCTCAGCCTAAGTTGGAATTTTGTGGGGTAGCTAAAATCTTGAAGAAGCTACAGGTTGTTTTGTGGGGTCAGAATTTTGAGCTGCAGGTGGATGAAAAATCTTTGGTTCAGATGATCAACACCCCTAGTCTTCCAAATTCTCCAATGACTAGATTGGTGGCATTCATTCAACATTTTTCTTTTGACCTGGCTCACAAGCCAGGTAAAACTTTTACTATGCCTGATGGGTTGTCAAGGAGGCCACCTACAGATGATGATTCTGATTCTGAAGAGTTTGATGAAGATGTTTCAGTGGTTAGGGCCAGCACAAAGGGTGCTGAAGATTTTTCTACCCTCCCCCATGAGGTTAAACTGGCTGGTTATATTTGTGTTTTTGCCAAAGATTTTTCTTACCTCCCCATGAGGTTAAACTGACTGGTAATATTTGTCTCTCTGATGAAGGTTTAGACCTCTCCCAAGAGGTTAAACTGGCTGGATCTGATCTTGATTCTGGTGATCAGGATGCTTTTATTGATGAAGAAGGGGCTTTTGTTAGGGATGGCTCACATTAAGAAAATGGTGTTTTTGTTGGTGCACTGGATTCTCAAAAAATTCAGTGGAAAGAGAAGGATGTGCCGAAATTTAAATATTGGTGTCCTGAATGGGCTGGTTAATTGGCCCATATGCATTATGGTGATTTTGATGACAGGGTTGTGCCCTTGGAGGTTATTTTGTTGGATTTTGAAGATGAGACCTGGGATCAGTCTGGGTTTTATTTTTTCATGGTGGAATATCTGTTGACCTTGGAGAGGCCAGATAGTTGTGATGATGATACTTGGTTAGCAATAAAGAAGAAGAGTCCTGGCCTTTATGTTTCAGAAAGAAGGTTGATGAGGAGAAGGAATCTGAATCCTCAAGTTGTGGTGACTTAGAAGAATGGTCAAGAGGTGGTGTTAAAGTCTTTGCATGAAAACCTTGGCCATAGAGGCTATGGGGAGACATATAGAAGAGTGGCAGACAGATTTTGGTGGCCTGGTATGAAGTTGGCTGTGCAGGGTAGGGTCCAATCTTGTAAAGAGTGTCAAAGAAGATGTCAATTTAAACCAAAAGAAATTTCTCATTCTACTGGTAAATAAACTATGTTTGGAAGAGTCAGTCTGGATGTTTTCCATATTAAAGAGGGCATGTATAAATATTTTATTGTTTCCAGGGATGATTTGTCTGGTTGGGTTGAGGATGTGTCTCTGGTTAATTTGACTGCTAAAAATGTGGCAGAGTTTTTGAAAAAGGAATGGGTTTACAGATATGGGTTAATGAAGTTGGTGAGTATAGATGGTGAGCCAGAGTTTGGAGCTGAATTCAAAGAAGGTGTGGAAATCATTTATTCTAAAGTCAGGGTGGCTACACCTTATTATCCTGAAGCTGAAGGCATGGTTGAAAGAGGCCATCAAGTTTTCAAGAATTCATTGGTGAAAATGTGTGGAGATAGTGCTGAAAAGTGGAGGAATTACTTACCTTTGGTGTTGTTTGCTGATAGGGTCACTGTGAAAAGGAAAACTGACTATTCTCCTTATAAGTTAATGTTTGGGAAGAAGGCAGTTTTACCAGTGGACTAGGAAGATGTTTCTTATCTTGGACATGATTGGGAAGAGGTTCACTGAGCAGAAGATTTTCCCTGTTCTAGGATGAAACAGTTGGAATGTAAAGAAGAATGTAAAGAGAAGGCATATTCTAGAATGATGAATATTAGAAATCAATCAGTCAGATACTGGGACAAGAAGTTGGCTCAAAGACTCAGGAATCCCTTAAAGCCTGCTTGTTTGGTTTTGGTGCATAATAGAAGTTTGGAGATTCAGTGAGGAAATTTTTTTTCTGACAGATGGAATGGACCTAAAATAATCAGAACTCAGGTAGCTGGAGGCTCCTATGTTTTGGAAGAGTTGAATGGTGCAGTCTTAAAGAAAAGAGTGGCTGCAGATCAAGTGAAGAGGTTTTATCCTAGAGGCACAAGATATGAAGAAGACTGACTCCACAATGAGGATAAACTACAGACCATTCTTTTAATTTTTAATTTTGTTTGCTGCAGAGCAGCTTCTGTGTTGGAAACTTTTTGTTAGAGGTACCCATAAATGGTGCTCTAGACTTGATCTTGCCAAGTTTGGGGGTAACAGATGAGCTGGCTACTTGGTAAAACAGTTACACCAGATTTTCTGTTTCCAACCCCTTCTCTTAATTTGGTTGAACCCTATTATTGGTTTCTTTTCACAGGTTTTTTAGTCCTCAATGACTTTAAACTGGATTTATCTTTGGTCTACAAGTGCTGGACTCTTCATTATTAATGGTTTTTGGTTTATTGTGTTGGATGTTTGTTTTTGTTTTAAGGTACCCAGGGGGCTTCTTGATTTTATTCTGGAAAGTGTGGGGGTAACTGATGAGCTGGCTGCTCTGTAGAAAAACAACCACAGAATGTTAGTTTCAAGTCTTTTGTTTTTCCTAGTTGAATTCTAGTTCTGTTTTTGTAATTCAGGTTTTTAGTCTTCTATGACTTTAAACTGGCATGGACTGGTTCCTTAATCTTTGGTTTCTTGGGAATGGTGGTGGATCACTGGTGGTCTCCCATAATTATTACTTATTTGAGGGAGCTCACACAGTGATCTTTTCTTTGAACTGGACTTGACCTTGTATTTTGCTTATTTTTTATTTTGTGTTATGTGTTATGTGTTTATGGATGTGTTTTTAGATTATTTTCTTTTATTTCTCTTTTTTTATTTTAATTTTTTATGGGATTTTATTACACCACACAATATGGGGGGAAGACTTGCTAGAAAGTCTGAAACCTTGGATCCGAACTCACCACAGATTGAACACACATTGAGCTCTTGACAAAGGAACCATACAATCAGGGATGAACACCACTCAGAAGAGCAGTTTTAGGTGGGTTTTCAAGTAGAGTTCAGGTTGGGGACTTGCTAGCAATTCCACCCCCTATATTGCATAGTGTTAGGTAAAAAGGTGGAGAATTATAAAAATCAAAATTATAGGGTGTCACCAAATCAGGGTCATCTGGATGTGGGCAAGCATTGGTTGGGAATGGCTCATCAATTTTCAAGGAAATGCTATTTTTCTATTTTTTATTATTTTATTATAATTATTATTATTATTTATCAGTTTCTTTTATTTGTTTTTTGTTTTCCATTTTCAGTATTTTTTTATATTTTATTTCAGTTCAAAATTATTCAAAAATTATTTAAAGGTGTGTCTACATCAAGGTGAACTTGGATGTGGGTAAGGTATCAGGGGATCAGCTCATCAATTGGCTGGGGGATACCATTTGTATTTATCAGTTAATTTATTATTATTCATTTTATTTTCTCAGCTCTCATATTTTTTGTGCATTATGGTTTTAATTTTTTTCAAGTTTTTTTTAGTATGTTAGTATTTATAGGTAGTAAACTGTAAAAAAAATATAAAAAAATAAAACAAGCAAAAATAAAATAAATAAATAAATAAAAATATAAATAGTTTTTTTTAATTGCTAATTATTAATTGTTTTCTTAATTTATTTATTAATTAATTTTATTTTATTTTCTGTTTTAAATAATTTAATGTCTGGGAGAAGAAGCTTCTGGAATTTGGTTTGAATTGTGTTGACACTTTTGTTTTTTGTTGAGGGTTTTAGATGCACTGTGCTCTTTAAAGTGCATTCTGATGGAAAGATGGTATGGGTTGTAATGGTCTGAAACTGGTTTGGAAAGTAGTTTTTGGGAGAAAGCAGAAGAGGCTGGAATAGAATTTTGGAAGGTGTGCTTGATGATTCTTGGCATCTTCCAGTGGTTTTCCAGAAGTTGCTTTCTCAGAGTCTTTTAAAACTCATTCAATGGTCCATGAAGAGCAAAAGCCTTTAGCATGTTTGAAAACATGAGGCTTAGGTTTTTCTTTGTATCCTCATAATACAGGGTTAAAGAAGTTTCAAGAGGTTGGTCAACTCCAATAGTAGGTTCAGGAGGAGGGGTGCCATCTAAAAAAGAAGAATTTTGATCAGAAGTTGTTTTGTTGTTGATGAAATTGGATGAAATATTATGGTACTTACAGATGGTAAGTTTGTCAAAATTGTAAGCTTTAGGGATTTGGACTTCTGAAGGAATGGAAAGGTGTGTGGTTGGAGGATCATACAGAGATAAATATGGGTTATCTTGATCTTCTTCCATTGGGTTCTGAGAAGTTTAAATGGGATGGAACTGTTCCTGGGGCCTATCTGGAGAAGGAGCATTGTTGTTGGTGTTGTTGTTGTTATAGATATCCTGCTCAGTTGGATTGGTTGCTGGTGCTTGATAACTAAAGCTGTTGTATGATGGGGCAGGTGAAGGTTATCTAGGGACTGACTGTTGTCTTCTGGATGAATATCTTGAAGAAAATGAACTTCCAGAAGAATAGTTGGCAGGCAGAGGAGAGGTGTAGTTTCTTCTTATAGATGGAGAAGATAATTTCAGGTTTGGAGCAGTTTTGGGAGTTCTGATTCTTCCCTGGAGGGCTCTAGCAGGTCTTCTAGAAGTTTGGGAAGTTTTGTAATTATTGGACTTTGAAATGGTTGTTTTCATTTTTCTGGGAGCACTAGGAGGTTGTTGCGTAGAAGTGTTGTTGTTTGTTGGGAAGTTTTGGCTGTTTACTGGTTGAATTTGGAAGTTTTGAGCCTGATTTTCACTTCCAAGTGAGGCAGGTGGACCGGCTTGACATGGTCTAGAAGCCTAGGTGCTGAATTTGCAGAGGTAAAAGCAGTTTTTTTGGAAGTTAAAGCTTCCCTTTTGGAGAGTTTTCTGGGGATTGATTTCCTGGAATATCTGGAAGGAGCTAAAGATAAAAAAGAAGAGGCTGGACCTGGTTCTGGAGATCTTTTAAGGGATCTGGAAATTTATTTGTGAGAAGGTGAAGATGTAGATATACCACATCTTTTCTTTTTGTAGTTACAAGATTCACAAGACCTTTTGTATAGTTTGGAGTCTGGAGTTTGTAGAGTGAGAGTGCAGGGTCTTCACATGTGAATGCACTGTTTACAAGCATAGTCCTTAGGAGCAGTGAAGCAAAGAAGAGTTTATGGGTAAAAATCAGGGGATCCATGGTTTACCATGATCTGTGGTGGAACATGAATAAAAATATAGAAAGAGATAAGAAAAAAAAATTTCTTTTTTTTATCAGTGATGGATAGAAGATGAAGAGATGTGGAAGTTCAGAAAGTTGAATGTGGGTGTGTATGCATCAGAACAGGTGAAAATTCTTATTCAAAACTGCTGTTAGTCCCTCAAGACTTTAAACTGAGGTATGATAGTCCATCATGACTTTACAATGGAAATGTTGTAGTCTATCAAGACTTTAATCTGAAACTTTTTTTGTCCCCCAAGACTTTAAACTGAGGAATTTGAGTCCCCCAAGACTATAAACTGAGTATTTGTGATGGGTGAGTCCTTCAGGACTATAAACTGATAGTTTGGTATGATGATTGGGCAGAGGGCATCTAAAGGCGGAGTCTCTGAATTTAGTTAAGGCAATTGTGGGGGTAACTTATGAGCTGGCTGCTCCGTAGAAAAGTTACCCCAGAATGTTATTTTATTTCTTTGAGTCTTTAATGGTTTGATCTCTGGTTCTGTCTTTTTTATTTAGGTTTTGAGTCCCTCAAGACTGTAAACTGAGGGTTTTAAGTCCCCCAAGAGTATTAAATGAGAGATTTTAGTCCCCCTAGACTTTAAACTGAGGATGAGTCCCACAAGACTTTAAACTGAGGTATTTTTTTATGTTGGCTACACTCAGGAAGTCTGGAAAGTGGTCAAATTTTTTTATTTCTAAGTAAAGAATCAAATTACAGAAGAGAATCAAGAGATGAAACAAAGTTTTCAGCATTATATCTGAGCTGGTGGATGAGGTATCTTCTTTTCTCAATGTCATGTGGATCTTTAGCAGGAGTGGATTGGAAGTAGCTTAGTAGGAGATTTTTTTGTTGAGAAGATTTTTGTTGAAATTTGGCCTTAATTGTGGTCAAATAATTGGGTGTTTCTGTTTCAATGGTTCCCACATTGTCACCATCACTGTCTGTCTGGAGATTAACTTGAAAGTCATCAGTTTTATATTCAGTGCGGAGAAAAATTTATTTTACCATCAGAAGGACTAGGTATGGTGGAACTAGTGTTTGTAATGGTGTAGGCACTCTTTTTGGAAGGGTGTATTTTGTTGATTAATCTGGGTATCAGGATGAAAGGCCTAGATCTTTTGGCTCTGGTGCAAGATGGGCCAGGTTGAGGTGTAGATGAGGGCCCAGGTCTGTAGCGAGATTTCTTTCTGGAATATCAGGCATCACAAGCAATTTTGTATGGATGAGCTGGTGGTGTTATGGTACAGGTAAGGTTAAGGTCAATACAGTATTGACAGGGACCCATCTCAGGGGTTGATTTTGAAAAGTTTTTGAACATGGTGGTTTTTGAAGAAGAAAGAATGTGGAAATTCTTTATTGGAGGGAGGATTTGGGCATCCAACATTGGCTGGGGGCTTTTTTGTGTAGTTTGGTACAGTTTTGTGATGTCTTTAATGGCATTTATTTCTGCTTATGGTGTTTTTCTGTATTCACAGGCTGAATATTGGAGATACAGGTACAAGGCTATTATCATTGGATAGCCTAGGGTTTTCTTTATATTTTATGTTTTGATGATATTTCTGAATTCCAAGATTTATGGGCTCTTTTGGTCACTTTTCATTTTTTATTATAACTGTTTGATTTTGATTTTCACGTTTTTTGGGCTAACCTTAAGTCTTAGGATTAAGGGCTTATTGCCATTAGATAGCCCTGGTGTCTCTCTAACTTTTATGTCTTGTAGATTTTTAAGCATATTTTATCATTTAAGTTGTTTTCTGTTGTTTTCTAGTTGTTTAGTTGTTTTTAGTAGTTTTCTGGCTTCAGGGGGCCTGGCCTCCTCTACTGTAGCATGCTGGGGAGCACTTCTAGAGGGGTTTTATGCAATTTGGCTGGCAGAAGCGCCAAATTAGTTGCGGTAGCATAGATTTTTAGATGGGGTTCTATGTGTACATACTGAATAAGACAATTTGGGGCAACTTTAATTATCATACAAACATTTGGTAATTAGATCACTGTTTCTTACTCTGTTTTCACTGTTTTTTGACCACAGATTTCTGGGTTTGTTGCAAAGTTAGTTCTTCATTTAACTTAACTTTGGAAGCTGTTTTCTCTGGCGTAGCTTTGCAACCTGCATCAAGTATTATTGCTGTTTTTAGTGCAACAAGTGCACAGTGTTTTGGTTTTCTGGTGTGGATCTTTTTTTATTTCAGGTTTTCCTTGGTCTGTGTTCTATTTAGGATACTTTATTGAATTGTTAAGCAGTCAAGAAGTGTTTTTGGAAGGGGTATTGTAACTGTCTTCAATTTTCTTTAGAAAATTAATCTCAGCTGGTATTTATCAAAGGAAAAAGGGATTTTGCCAAGGGGTGCTTTTGGTCTAGAAGATTATGGTGGTCCAATGGCAATGAAAGGTGAAGAAGACTCAAGATTTTAAAAGGGGTACATATTTTATTCTTTATATTTTAATACTCAATAAAAAGGTAAAAGATTTTTATTATTATTAATTTAAAACCTTTGAAGTACACAGATGTAAAAACGAAGGTAGTAAAAGTAGTAATAGATTTGGTTTGTGTATATATAATAAGTTTTTAAAGTAAGAATGAAATGAAAGAAAAAAACCAGGAAGGGAGGCCTTATATAGGCAAAAAGGAGAGAAACAACAGATAAAAAAATTCAATTTACATGAGTAGAAGAGAAAGAAAAACTCAACAGATAGACATTTCAAATATTTAAAGTTGTTCTATAAAGAATATACCCATATTGAGTATTTATCTGTATATGTCCATTTTATTTTATTTATTATACATTTTGTTAAATTTAAAAGTAAAAATAAAAATATTTGATATAATATTTAGTACTACTAGTTTTCTTTTCAGCTGTCATGAGTACACTGTCAAAGAATAAAAAAATGAGAAACAATAGATTTATATCTTTACTTATTTTTACTTATTAATTGGTTAAAATTGTATAAGTAATTTATAAATAAAGTATAAATAATTAAATGAGAGGTAAAGGCATATATCTACTCTAATAAAAAATTGATTATTTACTGTGTAAGTCTAGTAGCCTGGCTGATAATCCCTCACTCTAAAAAAATTGAAAAAAAATGTTATGATTTTTTCTTTTTATATTTCTTTAGTAGAGCAGGAAGGTTAGATATCTCTTTCCCAGAAATCCAAGAATCATATTCAGAAGATTTATTCTTGAATCTCAATAAGTATGCAGTAACTTTTTCAGAAGTGATAACTCTGTCATTTAGAGTTTTATCAATTTCTGCTGTTTCATTGATTTCATTAAGGGTATTCTTTGGTCTTCCCCTCCTTTTGGGAAAAAAATCACTATTGGATGTGTAAGGTTTCAAAAGAGATGTTGGAAAAACAGGATATTTCCTGTCATATGAAGAATGCAGGATAACTTAAACTGAATTATCACCAACCATTCTTCTGACACCAAATGGACCTACAAATGGGTATTTTAATTTGTTATTACCTTTTAAATTGAAGTGGACTGTAGAAATTAGTACTTCATCACCCTTCTTAAAAGTGTATTCTTTATGGGATTTGTCCCACCTATTCTTCTCATATTCAGATGATTTTTCAATATATTTTTGAGCATGAATTCTGAAAAGTTGTTGCATTTGAAGAAAAGATTTTACACTAGGATGTAAATTAAATTTAGGTATTTTATTATTGAGAATTTGGGAAGGGGTATTTGGAACATATCCAAGCTAGAGCTCAAAAGGCTTTCTTTGAGTAACAGAATGAACAGTGCTATTATAAGGAAATTCCAAACCAGGAAATAAGTTGACCCAATCATTATTGAACCTGTCATTGCCTTTCTACTCAAGGCCAAAGTCACAATACCTTCTTATCATGTCCTCTAAAGTCAGAATCATTCTTTCAATTAATCCATCAGTATGGAGATGATAGGCAGTAGAAAGCTTCAGATCACAACCATAAACATCCATCAGGGACATCCAAATTTCAGAAGTAGATTTAGGGTCTCTTTCAGAGATTATGACCTTTGGGAAACAAGCAGTATTAAACATATGAGACCACCACAATAAGGCTAATTCTTTAGTGGTAACATCTTTGTGAGTAGGGATGAATTTACACATTTTTTTAAATCTGTGCACAATAACCCAACCAGAGTTATAACTGTCTTTCCCAGAAATGGAAAATCCTGTTACAAAGTCCATGTTTATAATTTTCCATGGTGCATCAGTAGATTCAATAGGTTGCATCAATCCAGCTCTTTTCCCAGTCAATCCATTTGATCCCTGGCAAGAATCACAGTATTCAACATATAGTTTGGTGTCTTCAAACATATTAGCCCACCAAGAAGTGTTCTTAATTCTAATCATTGTTTTTTCAAGATCAAATTATCCTGCCAATATGTCATCATGACAAATTTTCAAGATAATTTCTTCCATAGAAGGAGGAATAACAGTAAAATTACTCAACTTTCTTCTATAATAGAGGTAGCCTTTATCAATTGAAAATTTACCTTTTTCCAAAGCAATCTGGTACTTTGTTGGGAGGATTTTAATTAATGCTTGAATTGAAGCATTCTTTGGATCATTTAATATAGTACACAGCTTTTTTAAGTCATTGTAATTCTCATATGAATCCAGAATAAGCTGTAAATTCTCTTCCTCCATATCAACCACATATATCCCATGAATGTGAAATATTTCATCCTCAGGATCATATGCAGGATTAGAGTCATCCTTTTCCAAAGGTAAACTTTACAACATATCCACATTGGAGTGAAAAATCCAGACCTTTGAATTATTTTCATCCTTCCTCTGTATTCCTGAACAGCCAGCTGCCATCTGAACATGTGTCTGTTAGGTGTTTTTAAGTTTAAGACGGACTTCACTACACTGCAGTCAGTAAAAAGTTCAAATTTCTGGTCATCCAGATAATAATGTTATTTTTCCTGAGCTCACACAACTGCCAAAAACTCAAGTTGAGTGGCACAATATTTCAATTCACTATTTCTTCGGGTTCTTGAAATATAACAAATTACCAATTCTGATACTTTGTCATTCATAACTTTTTTTTGGTGGAGAGCAGCACCAAGGTCAATAAAACTGGCATCAGTGTATAAAACAAATGGTTGAGTTAAGTTAGGCAAGGCATGAATTGGTGCTATAATCAAACAATGTTTCATAGTGTTAAAAGCTCTTTGTCTTTCAATGTTCCAGACAAAAGCAACCTCTTTCCTAGTTAATTGGGTGAAAGGTAATGCTATGACTTGATAACTTTTAATATATTGTCTATAGTATCCACACATTCCTAAAAAACTTTGGAGCTCTCTAACTGTAGAAAGAGCTTTTACCTGTTGTATGACTTCCACTTTGTCCTGGTCAACAAATATCTGTAATCCTGAGACAACATGACCAAGCACTTTCAAAGAATGAAAACTAAATTTGCATTTTTTCAAAGCAAGTGTCATATTTATCTCATCCATCTCATGGAACACTTTACATAGGTGGTTAAGTGGTCATCAAATGTCTTCGAGAATATAATGATATAATCAATGTAAACCATCAACCATCCTTCAATTATCTCTTGATGGAATGTGTTATCCATAACTTTCTGAAAAACTGAAGTGGAACTCTTGGACCAAATGGCATCTTAATATACTTATATATACCCATATGAGTAGCAATCATTAGAAAATCCAGTGAATTCTTCTTAACAGGTACCTGGAAATATCCCTTATTACCATCTAAACAACTGATTTCTTTAGCATCTTGTAAGGTAGCATGGATAGAGCTAATTGTTGGTAAGGGATAGATATCATCTAAAGAATATGTATTTAATACTCTATAGTAACCACAAAACCTGTCTTCATCTTTCTCTTAAGAAATTAGGACTGGTGATATAACACAATGTTTAGGTGTTTCAACTTCCTTTTCAATAATATTCATTTTTAAAAGGTTAGAGATATAGTCTTCAATATCTTTTTTCTTTGTGGGTGAAGCAGAATAAAGTTTCTTTTTTAAACCAGGTGGTATTTCAGTTAAAGGGCAAGATAATGAAAGCTTAATTTCTTCTTTTACCAATCCTAATTCATGTGACCCATGAGCAAAGGCCATAGGAAATAATTTTATCAACTGAATGATGGAATCTTTTTCCTTGCCAGAAATTTGTTCTCCAAATGAAGCTGTGTAAGTTTCAAAAAGAAGGGCAGGTATTTCTTTTGTATATCTTCATTTATATTGAAATACAGAATGACATGTGTTCAATCCTGGTGTTAAAAATTTTTTTGGGGAGAAAATTTTAAATTTTCTCTTCCCATTCAACCCCATTGTGAAGCATTGGTTTGAGGGATCAAGCTTAATGCCATATTTTGTTTATATATCATTTCCCAAAATGAACCAATTGCTTAAGATATCATTTTTTATAACTACAAAGTCACACATAGCTCTTACAAAACCACAGTTATATTTGAAAAATATTGTAGCTTTTTATTTACCAATGGGGGACAAAACAGAGCCATAACCTCTCCAATTTTCAGAAGTGATAGCAATAAGTTTTGATTTAAAATCCTGATTAACTGAAGAAAGTTGTTTTTAGGATACAACACTTCTTCCAGCACAAGAATTGAAAACAACGTCAATGTTATTTCCATTAATCAAGACTGGTGCCTTGAGAGGGGTAATAATAATTGAGGTGTCCTCAAGATTTCTTATGATTTCAGCATCTTCAACTGTGGACAAATCATTTTTATTAATGTCAATATTATTTAAATATTGAATATCTTCCTCCAGAATCAAAATTTCCTGGTTAGACTCATAAGAAATGTTGCTGGCACAATCACTTGAAGTATCATCTAGTGTAAATGTGTCATCAGCAGTCTCTTCTGTTTTTTCAACAAGGTTTATTTTCTTGTCAAAAACATGGCCTTTCTTTGAAGGCTTGCTGCATTTAAAGCAAGTGTTTGTTGCATATTTTTTAGGTGCAACAGGGGCAGAGTGTTTACCAGCTAATTCAGGAAGTTTTTGTTGGTAGTTGGAGGTCTTCTCCACTGAAGGTCTTGGGAAGAACTTACTAGATTCATACCTGTTATTTAAAAGAACTTCATTACAAGTTTTAATAAAGGAAGAAGGCTCCCTGGAGAATTAAGTTCTTGCAACATATAAGTCTCTCAAAGAAATTGGCAATTTATAAAGGATCATGTCCTTCCAGAATTCATAATCCATCTTTGGATCCATTGCTCTCAAGTTTTTACCAGTCTCATCAGGAACTCAATAGGGGTTATCAATGTTCAGGGATCCGCAATTAAATTAATTGTGGATAAAAATCCTTATACCCAATTATCTTCCGCAATTATTTTTGCTAATAATTGGGTTATTAGACACTTAACGTGTCAATGTTCACCTCTTATCCAAAATTTTTCTACTCAATTTTTCATAACCACATACCAGACAACTTTCATTCATAACCACATCTTGGCCTACTTTCATTCATAACATCTTCAATTATATGTCATATGACTTTCATAAAAATCAATCATGGATGTGATGAGTTTGGGATCAGGAATAAGGAATGGAAACTGGGGTATAATAAGCAGGATAATGCATTATTGTGGATTCCTTACCCACTAGCCCTGGGGCTAGTGGATAAGAATCTTCTTCTATTAATAATGTCTGATCCTGGGAAAAAAACTTCCTGATCCCTAATTGCAGATCCCTGAACATCGATACCCCCTAATATGTTTTTCTGTAGAGGATGAGCTATATATTGACTCCTCACACTGCCTTTTTTTTTGGCTAACCTAAAATTTGAACCACCAAATTGTGCTTTAATTAATTTTTTACAATCCTCCCAAGAGTAATCATTATTATCCAAAAGGAAGGATTCATACCACATGAGGGCAAAATTTGAAAACAAAGAAATTAATTTAGAAACAATTTCTTCATCTGGTAGTTTATAAGAATTCTTAAGATTATCAATCCTAAAGATGAATTTCTGCCAGTCAGAGGAATAATCACCATCAAATAATAGATAATGGTCAAGTTTCAGCCATTTTTCTAATTTGAAGTAATTTCCTTCAGGTTTACTTGTTTCTGTGTAAGAAGAAGCTGAAATTTCTCTAATTGAGCTTTAAGATCATCATTTAACACATTTGCAGATGAACAGGGTGCATCATCAATTTTTGATGGAAACTAAGAACAATCTACAGGTTTCTCTTGCACAAACTCATCTCTAGAGGAGCTTGTCTCAGGTACATGTGGGGTAGCCTGTGCAAAAATTTCTTTCTCAGAAGTGACAGAGTATTTTTGGTCAAATTAAAATAAATTAAATTGTTCCTCAATGTTTTTTAATCTAGTATTCACCCTTGGAATACTGGTTAATGTTTTATTGATGGTTGCAAAAGATAATTGATTCTTATTTTGCAGAGATGAATGATGGTCATTTAATTTTTTCAAATTAAATTTCTGACCTTCTAGCTCTTGGCAACAGATAGGAATAGTCTCTTGCACTTTGGATAGATCATTATTAATATTTTTCCACAAAGTAAATTTCTTTTCATAATTTACTTTGTACCTAAGAAATTCATCAGATACCCTATGCAACTCACCTTTCAATGCTTAGTAACCTTGTTCAGTTAAAAAGCTATTAAATTTTTTAGTTAATTGTAAGTTATTCATTATCTGATTTTGTTTTGTGATTATGTCTCTCAATTATTGATCATTAATAGTTGCTACATCAGGAGAATTTTTCAGGAGAGAGATAGAGTAATTTTCAAGTGTCTCATAAACTTCAGGATCAATTGATTCATCTATAATAGCCATCTCTGGATTTATCATTGAATTAGCAATTAAAACTAAAGGAGTATTTACAAGTCTAGAAAATTGATTACATTTTCTGCTAGAACCAACTTCACCTGGTCTCAGAGTGTTATCTATCATCCCAGAGCTACCTGAAGGCACTGAATCAGTAACAAGTAAAGGAATTTGAGATTCAATGGAAGGCATTACCTTGGTTTTGGCATAATTTGAAGATGATTGTTTTTCTTTCTTCAGCCTCCTTGGTAAGGGTGAGGAGGGGTGGAATTGAAATGCTGGGGCCTGGAGGGTCGTTCTTGAGGAGCCTGCTGGATTTTCTGAGACTGAAGAGAGTCCCATTTAGTTTTCAGCCATTCTCATTGCCATTTTGAAACTTCAAATTTTTCTTGTTGTTGAGGAGCCAACTGTGAAAGTGGTTTTGCTCTCTGTGGATCTCTCTTCTTCTCTTGAAGAAAAGTTTCCACACTTTTTATTTTTTCTTCTAAGAACTCTACCTTTGCACTTATTTTGTGGTCATCTGAATTCAACTCCTTAGTGTGAGTTGACAGGTTTTTTACCTGTTTCTGAACTGGCATTTTTTTGAGGCCTTTTGGAAGCTCTTCTAGGGGGGTACCTGGGACTTGGAGTACAGGGAAGGATATTCCTTCTTGATTTCCACCTCCTGCATTTCTACATCCTGTTTGGTTTACTAATTGATTAATTTGAGAAAATTTTGTAGTCAAAGGAGAGCTTACAGAAATTGCATCATAATTAATAAGATCCAATTCCTCATCATGAGCGGTAGAAAGATTTAATTCATTCATTGTTTGTATAACTTGAGCTGAGAGAAAGAAAAAATATTAATATTTTGTCAGTTATTATTCTTTTTTGTAAAAAAAAAATAAGAGATAAACGTAAAATATTTAAATTTTATTATCAATTACCAGGACTACTAATCAACTGACATAATGAAAGTATATAAATTATCAGGACCAAAAATCAACTGAAATAATTAATTTATTATCAAATACCAGGACTACCAATCAACTGAATTTTTCAGGCTAAGGTCAAGTACAAAGACTTGAACTAGCTTGAATGGTCTGTGTCTAGAAGATTTAAATGGTCCTATATGAATACTGTAGTACAAATTCTGTCAGGCTAAGGTCAAGTACAAGGACGTGAACTAGCTTGAATAGTCAGTTGTCTAGAAGATTTTAATGGTCCTATATGAATACTGTAGTTTTAATCCACTAAGTTGTAAAATGTAATCAAATATAAAGATCTCAGTAATATAATTCTCACTATCCTTATATATGGCTTACAATCTTTATAGTTGGTAGAAAAATAGATTATATAAATTCAGATACTATTCAAAAGTCTTATAAAAGTACTAATTGATATGTATTGTAATTGGTTTGGTTATATTGGTTAAATTGTAATGATAAAGAATGAAGAAATACAACCCAAAAACCTCCTCCTTTTATACACACTGAGTTCCCCAATGATTCCCTTGATGTACCACCCAATACACAGTTAATAACGCCTCTAAACAACTAATAGACATTCCCATCAACATTCCCAGTAACCCATGACATAATTAGAAGAGTAACAACCGCCAAAATCCTGTAATAATAAGGGAAATCCATCAAAATTAAAGAAAAAGACAAAAAGAGAGTATATGCGTATAAAACAATAATATTAAAGACTAAAGGAGACTTTTTAAGGTTAATAATAGCTTAATAATAAGGGGGATTGACTGTAGAAATAATGGGGCTAATCCTGACATTATACTACGTGAAATTCCCATTCAAAAATAACCAAAATTGACTGAGAAACCACCCAAAAACTTAAAAAAGAGCGTGAGATGTGGGGTAACTACATGCAGTTCTTGGCAGGCGCTTGCACGGGTAAATCCTTGACTAAAATTAGGCGAATTTAAGCGTGGTGATGAAATAAAGTGCCAAGAGTGAGGTTATTAATGAAATTAGTGCATATAAACAAGGTCAATGCATTATTAATTAAGCTAGGACACTAAATAAGCGCCTGTCGCCTATTTTAGTGTGTTTCCCCACAGTGGGCGTAGAATGTGGGGTAATTATAGTGTGAAAAAGCTAACTTTGCTAAAAATGAAGCTATTCACACGGGAAAAAAGCAGGCAGTATGTGGCCAGTACACAGAAGCCATTTCTGGCATAAAAAACACCAAATTTGAAAAGTGTTATTTTTATGCATTTAAATAGCCAAATCGATAGTTCTAAATGAGCCCAATTGATCTGTCAAAGCGCAATTTTGATATTCTCAATTTTATAGCGCATATAGTCAACTTTTAAGTGAAATAAAGCGCATTTCTTGTTTTTTGCATAAAACAATGAATATAACAGCTTTAAGTGTACTTAAAAATTATGTAGCCTTATACTTAAGGTTCTTAAGATTACCCTAACATATTCCAACTTAATATTAAGTACATAAGACCTATAAAAGGTGGATATATGCGTGTATATAAGGTGTTATAATGGCATTTTTTGTGTATTATCATAATTTTACTTATGTATACTATTTGTGTACTCTTATTTATTATTCCCATGTATAGTTCATGTGTTTAACATAACTTATAATTACTTTTTACTCAGTCCTGGAGATATACAGGCTGACACTCGCCCACCCAAAAAAAACAATAAAAAAAATGATAAGTTATACATTTTATTTTATTAATTTGTAATTTTCAGGTATTCAGAATAAATCTGTAGCATTAAAGATTCAACTTTAAAGAAATAAAACATAATAAAATATTATGAATACTGGTTTTTTAACCCCTCAGCTGGTTGAACAGAAATTTATTTCTGTTTAAATTTTTTAAGAAGGGTGGATAAATTAGAAATTTCTTTTTCAGGTATCCATTTATCAAATTCATTTGATTTCCCTTTAAATCTTAGTAAATACTCAGTTCCTTTTCCTTTAGTAAGGATTCTTTTCTTGAGTATTTTTTCAATCTCTGCTTTTTCCACAATTTCTTCAGGTTGCTTTTTAGTCCTTCCCCTTCTTTTTGGAAATAAGTCAGGATCATTTGCATGGTAAGGTTTCAATAATGAGATAGGGAAAACTGGATGTTTCCTATCATATGGAGCATATAATATGACTTCCACTGCATTATTCCCAACCATTTTATTTACTACAAAAGGTCCTACAAAGGGATCCTTTAATTTAACATTACCTTGTAAGTTAAAATGTAGTGTTGATAAGAGGACTTCATCTCCCTTTTTAAATTCAAATTCTTTATGAGATTTGTCCCACCTTTTCTTTTCATATTCAAATGCTTTTTGGATGCATTCTTCTGCATGCTTTCTACACATTTGTTGCATATGAATAAAGGATTTAGTGCCAGGGTGTATATCCAACCTTGGTAGTTTATTTAAATGATTTACTGGGGTATTTGGTACATATCCCAGCCAGAGTTCAAATGGTTTCTTCTCTGTTACAGAATGAGTTGTGCTGTTATAAGCAAATTCAAGGCCAGGAATTAATGTTACCCAGTCATGTGTGAATTTCTCATTGTCTTTGTATTCTAATCCAAAGGCACAATATCTTCTGATCATGTCTTCTAGAGTTTGTATCATCCTCTCAGCCAGCCCATCAGTTTGTGGATGGTGTGCTGTAGACAATTTTAATTGACAACCTGATACTTCCATCAAAGATGTCCAGAACTCTGAAGTAAATTTAGGATCTCTGTCAGAGATTATGGCTTTGGGGAACCCAGCAGTATTCATCATCTGAGTCCACCATAGTAACGCCAAGTCTTTAGCAGATACCTCTTTATGGGTAGGGATAAACTTACACATTTTTGTTAATCTATCCACTATTACCCAGCAAGAATTGAAACTTTCTTTTCCTGCTAATGGCAAGCCAGTTACAAAATCCATGTTTATAATTTCCCATGGAGCTTTTGGCTGCTCTATTTGTTGTAACAACCCAGCTCTCTTCCCAGTTAATCTTTTAGATTTCTGACAAGAGTCACATGTTTCAATGTATTTTTGTACATCCTCTTTCATGTTTATCCACCAGGCTGTATTTTTAACTCTGGTTAATGCTTTGTTAAAGTCAAAATGACCAGCTAAGATGTCATCATGACAAGTACTCAACATTAACTCTTTCAAAGAAGGTGGTATTACTATTACATTGCTTAACTTTTTCCTGTAATATATATATCCATCTTCAATTGATAGTTTACCTTTTTCCAACGCATTTTTATACTTTGGAGGCAAGGTTTTAATTAATGCACTCATGGAGGCATTTGTTGGATCATTAAGAATGGTAGATAGTTTAGACAAATCTTTATCAGATGAATAATTTTCCAATATAGTTTGCATAAACTCTTCTTCTAAATCCACTATATAAATCCCAAATATATGTATAACCTCATTTTCAGGTACATAATCTGGGTTGTCAGCATCATTTGGCAAAGGACTTCTGGATAATAAATCCACATTTGAATGCAATGTTCCTGCTCTGTGAGTGATTGTCATTCTTCCTCTGTACTCTTGTACAGCTAGTTGCCATCTAAACATGTGCCTATTAGGTGTTTTCATGTTTAGTAATGATTTTACTGCACTGCAATCTGTTATAAGTTCAAACTTCTGGTCTTCCAGATAGTAATGAAGTTTCTCCAAAGCCCACACCACGGCTAAACATTCTAGCTGTGTGGCACCATACCTTAATTCTGTTTTTCTTAAGGTTCTGGATATATAACAGATAACTACTTCAGATAATTTTCCATTTATTATCTGTTTCTGCTGTAAAGCAGCACCCAAACCTATGAAACTTGCATCAGTGTACAAGATAAAAGGTAGGGTGAAATCTGGCAGTCCTAATATTGGAGCTGACATTAAACATTCCTTTAATTTATTAAAGGCATGTTGTCTTTTATTATTCCAAATGAGAGCTTCATTCTTCCTGATTAATGTTGTTTAAGGGGCTGCAATGGATTGGTAATTTTTAATATATTGTCTATAATATCCACACATACCCAAAAAACTTTGAACCTCTTTTACATTTTTAGGTATCCCAATGTTTTTAATTGCTGCCACTTTATTCTGGTCAACACAAATTTGTAATCCAGATACAACATGTCCAAGTACTTTCAAGGATTGAAATCCAAACTTACATTTCTTTAATGCAATATTCATATTAATTTCATCCATTTTTTGAAAGACTCTTTTCAGGTGATTTAAATGTTCATCATATGTCTTTGAAAACACTATGATGTCATCAATATAGACCAATAGCCATCCTTCAACCATTTCCTGATGAAAAACACTATCCATCAATTTTTGGAAGACTGAAGGGGAATTCTTTGGGCCAAATGGCATTCTCACATACTTATATATACCCATATGTGTGGTTATTAATAAGTAATTTTGAGAATTTCTTTCCACAGGAATCTGGTGGTAACCCTTGTTCCCATCCAGACAGGAAATATATTTTGCTCCTTGTAAGGTAGCATGGATAGAAGCTATCCTTGGTAGAGGGTAAATATCATCTACTTTATATGTATTCAGAGCTCTATAATCACCGCATAATCTTGCCTTATCTTTTTCATAAGAGATTAATACTGGTGAAATGACACAATACTTAGGTGTTGTGTCCACTTTTTCAACAATACCCATTTCCAATAACAATTTTATATTGTCTTCAATATCTTTCCTTTTTGCAGGAGATGCTGGGTAAGGTTTCTTTTTTAAGCTGCCAGGAATATTATCCAGATCACAGCTTAGAGAGATTTTCATCTCATGGTCTTTGACCAATCCTAGTTCATTTGATCCATGAGCAAATGCCATAGGATATGATTTAATCAATCTCAAAATGTCTTCTTGCTCAATTTTTGAGAGTTGAGGACTGAAAGAGGCCTTTTGGATTTCATTTTCCAATTCACCCACTTCATTGGTGGTTCTTCCACCTTGCAGTTGTTCTTCTTTAGGAGAAATGGCATATACTGAATTTTCAGAACATATTTTGAATTTTCTTTTACCATTCACCCCTATGGTGAAACAACTGTTTGCAGGATCTAGTTTAATGCAAAATTTTGTCAATAAATCATTGCCAATAATAAACCAATCACTACAATTATTATTATCCATTACTACAAATTCACAAACTGCTCTAACATATCCATTATTATATTTAAAGAATACAGCAGTTTTGTATTTGCCAATTGGATTTAATACTGAACCAAAACCCCTCCAGTTCTTTGTCTGAACAGGTACTAGTTTTTCCTGGTACTTACTATCAAGTTTCATTAATGCATTAAGTGAAACTACACTACCTGCAGCCCCAGTGTCAAGAATGGCATTCATTTCTTTTCCACATATGATAATAGGTGCTCTGATAGGTGTTATTTTGTAAGTGTCATGAGATACATCTTTAATTATTTCAGCTTCCTCTATGGAAGTTAAAGATGTGTCTGTATGAGGTATAGCATCATTCAGGAACATTATATCCTGTTCTAATACAAATATTTCATTTTCATTATCACTGTAAGATATGTTACTTTTGCAATCCTCACTGGATTCCACATTCTCATCTTCATGATTACTAGGTTCAGAATTCTGTGAGGTTTCAATAACATTTATTCTTTTCTTACACGTGTGACCTTTAACCCAAGGTTCATTACATTTGTAACAAGTGTTATTTTCTTGTCTCTTAGGGACAAGGGGAGCTGAAGGTTTTTTCTTTTCCACTGGTAACTTACTTGTAGTAGGTTTTACCACGTCAACACTTTGTCTGTAATTACTATACTTGGTTTCATATTTGTGGTTTAATAATATCTCATTGCATATATTAATGAATCCAGAGGTGTCTCTGACAGTTTCAGTTCTAGCTACAATAATGTCTCTAACTGATATAGGCAATTTGTATATTATTTTTTCTTTCCACTCTTCATAATCCATTTTTGGATCCATAGCTTTCATGATTTTTATTAAATTCATTAAGAAGATCATGGGTTTATCTCCAGCATTTGGATTATATCTGGCCCTTTCATACAGTCTTTGTTGAGTGATTCTAAATTTTGGGCCACCAAATTGCCTTTCAATTAGTGCCTTCCATTCATTCCATGAGTAATTAATTCCCTCACTCAATACAGATTCAAACCATAACAAGGCCACATCTGTAAATAAAGATATTAACTTTGAAGTGATTTCTTCATCAGGTAATTTATATGAAAATTTTAAGTTATCAATTCTTTGTATGAATTGTTGCCAATCAGATTTTGAATCCCCATCAAAAGAAGGGTACTGATCTAACTTAGGCCAGTTCTTTTGGCTAGTTTTAGCTTCCCTAACCTGAGGAATATTGAGTAATTCACTCACTTTAGAAAGATGATCATTAATTTCATCTTTTACTGATTTTATATTCTCAGAGCCCATGACACTATGTTCATGTTCCATCATTGGTTTATCATCAGAGTGTTTCATAAAAACTGGTACTCTTTCTACATAAGAGGTATTATCCTTTATTGTTTCAGTATTTTTCAAAATGTTAGCTACTTCAATTTCTGCTCTTTGTAACCTATCTTTTATTACAGGTACGTGAGTTAAAGTATCATTTACATTTGAAAAAGACAATTTTACACGTCCCTCTATGGTGGCCATAATATTTTGAGAATGTTCTAATTTAATTTCTAAATTTTTAATCTCAGAATTTATTCTTTTTTTTCATTGATTAATTCATTATTTGAATTCTCAATAACTTTTAACTTATTGGCTGTTGTACTCAATGATTGTGTGATGTTTAATAATACACTTTCTGTATTATTGTTGGACTCTCTAGAGAATTCTTCCAATTTTTCAATTCTTAATAATAATTTACTAATTATTTTTGATTCCATTGGATTTTCTTTCAGAAAATATTCAATTTTGTCTGTTTCCAATTCAGAAGATTCATCATCAGGGTCAATTTTTAATTCATTTGATTCCATTTTTATATTAATAGTATTTTCCTGGTGATCAATAAAACTATGTACATTGTCCTCATGTAATGACAAGTCTAACATGTTATTTTCAAATGAATAATTTTTTAAATCCTTATCAATTATATCCAATAACTCTCTATCAATTTCATTACTTATAAGTAATTCATTGTTAGGATTATATAATTGATCTTGAGAAGATGGATGACTTACCACGGTCTTATTCCATTTCCCCTGCCTCTCCTTGGCTTTCCCCTGTAAGGGTGACTGCTGGATCCCTGTTGAGGAGGACTGTTGTAGTTTTGGGCATACCAATCCCACTTCCATTTGCTTACAGTTATCTTTTGGTCCTCTTCTGGGACTGGAGGTGTTGCTGTGGTATTTGGTGCCACTGGTTGTTGATGAGACCTTATATCCACTAGAGCCTGGTTGACTTCTATAAAGCCCTGTGCCGCCCTTTTCTCCAGATTGTTGATCTGGTCTAACATATTGTTTACTCTTATTTTTATTGTATTCAGTAGGGTTGAGAGGGAGTGAATTTGCTCTTGTAAGGTGTTTTTGGACTTCTTTATTGACATTTGTTTTAAGAGCTTTTCCTTTTCCTCCATGGACATTGGTGGGGTGTTGTTTATTGTTACTGGTGATTCTTGACCCTCCATTTGGATGTCCTGCAACAGGTCTTTCAGCTCTAGTTCTTAAGTTATAAGGTTTTGCCTTATTACTTACAATGTCATTGTTGTCACACATTTTTACGTGGAATTTTAGAGAATTGAAAGTTTAGATTTGAAAAACTTCAAAAAGGAGTTTAATCAGTATTTATTAGTACCACTGAAGACAATTTTATTGCTTACTTATTGGTATTAAGTGAATTTTTAAGTGCCAAAAGTCAAATATGCTTTTATGTGGTCACTTGATTTAACTGGTCTACAATATGTAGCCGTGTATTTATATTTAAAAAAGAAAATTTGTTAGTAAGATTCTTTCTAAATATTAAATGAATTTTACAAACCAATAAAAAGGGATTAAGAGTCCTGTAAAAAGAAAACAATTAATCAGTTTAATTGGTTATTATCTGCAAAGATCACAAATTTAATTGGTCTATTGACAGACTCCCACTAAGAACAATTATATGTTAAATTAGTGGTAAAATTGATGATTCAATATCACAATTTTATTATATAACAGGGCTTCTTTTTCTGAAATCACTATATAAGTGACCCCAACCTGTTGTAATTATCCAAATATTTCTATAGGGATATTATTTACGTGCACCTTCTTTTGAAAATTTCACTTACAGGATTATAACAGAATTCTTGAGGAAAGGTCCCCAATTGTCAGGCTAAGGTCAAGTACAAGGACGTGAACTAGCTTGAATAGTCAGTTGTCTAGAAGATTTTAATGGTCCTATATGAATACTGTAGTTTTAATCCACTAAGTTGTAAAATGTAATCAAATATAAAGGTCTCAGTAATATAATTCTCACTATCCTTATATGTGGCTTACAATCTTTATAGTTGGTAGAAAAATAGATTATATAAATTCAGATACTATTCAAAAGTCTTATAAAAGTACTAATTGATATGTATTGTAATTGGTTTGGTTATATTGGTTAAATTGTAATGATAAAGAATGAAGAAATACAACCCAAAAACCTCCTCCTTTTATACACACTGAGTTCCCCAATGATTCCCTTGATGTACCACCCAATACACAGTTAATAACGCCTCTAAACAACTAATAGACATTCCCATCAACATTCCCAGTAACCCATGACATAATTAGAAGAGTAACAACCGCCAAAATCCTGTAATAATAAGGGAAATCCATCAAAATTAAAGAAAAAGACAAAAAGAGAGTATATGCGTATAAAACAATAATATTAAAGACTAAAGAAGACTTTTTAAGGTTAATAATAGCTTAATAATAAGGGGGATTGACTGTAGAAATAATGGGGCTAATCCTGACATTATACTATGTGAAATTCCCATTCAAAAATAACCAAAATTGACTGAGAAACCACCCAAAAACTTAAAAAAGAGCGTGAGATGTGGGGTAACTACATGCAGTTCTTGGCAGGCGCTTGCACGGGTAAATCCTTGACTAAAATTAGGCGAATTTAAGCGTGGTGATGAAATAAAGTGCCAAGAGTGAGGTTATTAATGAAATTAGTGCATATAAACAAGGTCAATGCATTATTAATTAAGCTAGGACACTAAATAAGCGCCTGTCGCCTATTTTAGTGTGTTTCCCCACAGTGGGCGTAGAATGTGGGGTAATTATAGTGTGAAAAAGCTAACTTTGCTAAAAATGAAGCTATTCACATGGGAAAAAAGCAGGCAGTATGTGGCCAGTACACAGAAGCCATTTCTGGCATAAAAAACACCAAATTTGAAAAGTGTTATTTTTATGCATTTAAATAGCCAAATCGATAGTTCTAAATGAGCCCAATTGATCTGTCAAAGCGCAATTTTGATATTCTTAATTTTATAGCGCATATAGTCAACTTTTAAGTGAAATAAAGCGCATTTCTTGTTTTTTGCATAAAACAATGAATATAACAGCTTTAAGTGTACTTAAAAATTATGTAGCCTTATAATTAAGGTTCTTAAGATTACCCTAACATATTCCAACCTAATATTAAGTACATAAGACCTATAAAAGGTGGATATATGCGTGTATATAAGGTGTTATAATGGCATTTTTTGTGTATTATCATAATTTTACTTATGTATACTATTTGTGTACTCTTATTTATTATTCCCATGTATAGTTCATGTGTTTAACATAACTTATAATTATTTTTTACTCAGTCCTGGAGATATACAGGCTGACAAATTCAATAAGTAGTAAAATATAATTCAAAATAAAGGTCTCAGCAATATAAATCTCACTAATTATATATATGGCTTACAATCTTATAGTTGGTAGAAAAATATATTAAATAATTCAGATACTATTCTAAGACTTTATAAGTGCTATTTATATGTATTGTAATTTATTTGGGTTATATTATTGAATTGTAATGATAAAGAATGTAGAAAACAAGACCCAAAACCTCCTCCTTTTATACACAATGAGTCACCCAATGAATCCTTTAATTTACCAGTCCAATACACAGTTGATGACGATTCCATCCAGCTAATAGACATGTCCATCAACATCCCCAGTGACCCATAACATAATTAGAAGAGTAACAACCACCAAAATGCTGTAATAATAAGGAAAATCCATCAAAATTAAAGAATAAGTAAAAAGGAGAGTATATGTGTATTATACATCAATATAAAAGACTAAAGAGGGAATATTAAGGTTAATAATAGCTTAATAATAAGGGGGATTCACTGTAGAAATGATGGGGCTAATCCTGACATTATACTACATGAAATTACCATTCAAAAATGACCAATATTGACTGAGAAACCACCCAGAAACTCAAAAAAGAGCGTGAGATGTGGGGTAACTACATGCAGTCCTTGGAAAGCGCTTGCACAGGTAAATCCTTGACTAAATTTAGGCCAATTTAAGCGTGATGATGAAATAAGAAGCCAAGAATGAGGTTATTAATGAAATTAGTGCATATAAACAGGGTCAATGCATTATTAATTAAGCTAGGACACTAAATAAGCACCTCTCGCCTATTTTAGCGTGTTTCCCCACAGTGGGTGTAGAATGTGGGGTAATTAAAGTGTGAAAAAGCTAACTTTGCTAAAAATGAAGCTATTCACATGGGAAAAAAGCAGGCAGTATGTGCCCAGTACACAGAAGCCATTTCTGGCATAAAAAACACCAAATTTGAAAAGTGTTATTTTTATGCATTTAAGTAGCCAAATCAATAGTCCTTAATTAGACAAATTGATCTGTCAAAGGGAAATTTTGATATTCTCAAATTTATGGCACATATAATCAACTTTTAAGTGAAATAAAGTGCATTTCTTGTTTTTTGCATAAAACAGTGAAAATAACAGCTTTAAGCGTACTTAAAATTATGTAGCCTTATACTTAATGTTCTTAAGATTACTCTAAAATATCCCAACTTAATATTAAGTACATAAGACTTATAAAAGGTGGATATATGCATGTATATAAGGCATTATAATGGCATTCTTTGTGTATTATCATAATTTTACTTATGTATATTGTTTGTGTACTCTGAATTATTATTCCCATGTCTAGTTCATGTGTTTAACATAACTTATAAGTACTTTTTACTCAGTCCTGGGGATATACTGGCTGACAGAATTAATGAAAAAATATCAATTATCAAGACTAAAAATCAACTGAAATAATTAATTAATACAATTTTTAATCAATTAATTTACTAAGATATTGATATTATTTATTACCAGGAAAAAATATACTGAAATAATAAAATAATATCTTAATTATCAGGATCAAAAATTAACTGAAATAATTAATAAATTTTATTAACCAAATAACCAATTTATATATCATATATTTCTTAATTACCAGGACTAAATTTATACTGAAATAATTTATTAATATGATTTTTTAGTTAAATAATTAATTTATATAATGTTCTTATATTAATTACCAGTACTAATTTTCAACTGAAATAAAATAATATTTTGATTATCAGGAAAATTTTTCTACTGAAATAATTAAATAATATAATTTTATAATAAAATATAATAAAATAAATTACTTCTAGGACTAAGATAAATGTTGCTCTATTATGGTGAACTAGGAAAAAAATATTATATACCTGAAACCTCTCCCTGTAATTTGAACAATTTAATACCAACTACAGAGTGCTGAGTAAAAAGATATATGTATATAATGAAATATGCAGAGTAAGACCTACAGATAATATCCTCTATAGTCACTACAAATAAATAAGATAATTACACTTATATATACCTTAAATTTGGGGTAAGGTTCAAATCCCAGTCACGGCACAAAATTTAGTCATGTGTCTTTGACATTTGTCTTTTGTCTTTTGTCCAAAAAATTGCTATAGGTGTTGGAGTCAATGGTCCCTCAGTGGCCAGTGTCAAGATAAAAATGAGTTGATAAATATTCAGAAAGGCCCTCAGTTGACATGAGGTGCTTTTGGTCTAGAATATTTTACTGTGGTTCAAGGGTGATGAAAGTTGAAGAAGACTCTAGATATCAAAAGGGGTACATATTTTTATTTCTTTATATTTTAATACTCAATGAAAAGGTAAAAGATTGTTATTATTATTACTTTGAAAGCTAATAATTACACAGATTTAAATACTAAGGTAGTAAGAGTAGTTATAGATTTGGATTCTGTATATATAATAAATTTGTAAAGTAAGAATGGAATGAAAGAAAACAACCAGATTGGGAGGCCTTATATAGGCAAAAAGGAGAGAAACTATGGAACCAAAATTCAATTTAAATTAGTATCTGAGAAAAATAATTCCACAGATAGAAATTTCAAATATTTAAATTTTTTCTATAAAGAATGTACCCATATACAGTATTTATCTGTACATGTCCATTTTATTTTATTTATTTTAAATTTCTTTAAATGTAAAAAAAAAAAAATCTGATTTAATATTTAATATTTCTAGTTTTATTTTCAGCTGTCAAGAGAACTCTGTCAAAGAATAAAAAATTTGAGGAAACAATAGAATTGTATCTTTACTTATTTTTACTTATTAATTAGTTAGAATTGTATAAGTAATTTATAAAGTAAGTATAACTAATTAAATGATAGGTAAAGGTGTATCTCTACTCTAGTAAATAATTAATTATTTACTGTGTAAGTCTAGTAGCCCCACTGACAGATTTTATCTCTGGTTTTTCTACAGCTCCCTTGGTCAAGGCTTCTAGCTAGTACTGTAGGAATGTCTACATCGGGAAACAAGGAAAATGGGGGTTTTGGGTGCTGTTTTAGCACATGTATATGTCATTTAGTTTCAGAAGAGAGGCCTACCACACGCACATCTACTCTTATGCTTGAATTCAGAGGACAAGCCAGATAAAACAGACAAAATTGACTCAATTGTTTCATCAGAGTTACCTGACGATGAGAAGGATCCTTTACTTTTTCAAACAATAAAAACCTGTACGCTCCATGGATCTTGTGGCTCTGTCAACCCACATGCTTCATGTATGAAATATGGGAAATTTTCTAAAAGATACCCTTGAAAATATAATGACACAACACAGATTAATGAAGATGGATATCCTCTATATTGCAGGAGAAATGATGGCTGAAAATTTCAAAAATTTGAAGGAAGCTTTCAAATAACAAATCATAATGTGGTGCCTTATTATCCTTATCTCTCTAGAAGATTTAATTTTCATATAAATGTGGAAGTGGAAACTAAAATATCTTCAGTCAAATATCTCTATAAATATGTTTAAAAGGGTCACATTTGTTCCTCAATGGTCCTGGAGACAGAGGGAATAATAAATGAGGCCAAGGAATATCTGTATGGTAGGTATGCTTCAGCAGTTGAAGCATGCTGGAAATTGTTTGTGATTACACTTCATGGTCATGAATCAGCAGTTACAAGATTACAGCTCCTTTTTTCAGACCAAAAGACAGTTATATTTAATCTTGGGATGGAGATCTTAACTTAAGGTACTGTGTTGGGAAGCAGGAAAACCACCCCAACAGAGTGCCTTACAGCATGCTCTAATGTTGCAACTGCTGAGGTGGCCCAGGGGGTCAGCTATCCTGATGCTCCAATCCAGTTTTTTTGGAATGTGTGAGTCCTTAGGATGTTCTTCTATAATTTTACTCTGTCCTTATTCAATGTTGGTTTGCAGAAGTAGCAAAAAGTGGAAAATTTGTCAAAGAGACACAGCCATTGGGTGGGTTGCCTTTTGTGGACCAAATGCTCAATAACAGTTTTACTTGTGCCTTCTGCTTTACCATGTTGCTGGGCCAATAAGCTATGAATATCTGAGAAACGTTCATGGTGTCCGAAACCAAACCTTAAAGGATGCTTGCTTGGAATATGGTCTTTTGAAAGATGATGCTGAATACAAGAAATTCTTGGATGAAGCATCATTAATGAAGACTGGGAATCAATTCAGAAAATTTTTCACTTCTATTATAATCTGTAACCATCCTTCTGATTCATTGGGTCTTCTTGAATCACACATTTTGGCACTTGTGGATGACTGAAAACATATCCTGAAAACAAAGTTTCAAATTTTTCAGCCTTCCAACCAACAAACCAGATATTACACTTTGAATTTTATTAGCCTTCTACTTAATAAACAAGATTACTCTTTATCTGAATATGGAATTCCTGAGCCAACACAACACTTTATCTATCTACAGGTCAACTCATCTTGGAAGAAAATTCATATTACAGGAAGGAGCTTACTGAAAAATGGATAAATCAGTATCATTTGTCCAATGTAGACCAGAAAAATGCTTCTGATGTAGAAACACAAGCCCATGTATCTGGAGAGGGTGGTATATTTTTCTTTGATGGAAATGGGGGAACTGGTAAAACATTTTTTGAAAGCATGATCCTGGAATGGTTCAGAAGTCAAGGACACATTTCTCTTGTGGCTGCTTCTTCTGGGATAGAATCTATACTTTTAAAAGGGGGAAGGACAGCTCATTCCAGGCTTAAGATTCCACTTGATATTAATCAAGATTCATATTGTCATATTAAAGCACAGAGTGACCTAGTTAAAATTTTGAGGATGAAAAAGTTAATCATATGGGATGAATCTCCAGAACAACATTGTCATTTTTCTGAGGCTGTAGATAAAAATTTTACAGGATATCTTAAAAATCAATCTTGCTTCTGGGGGAGTTGTTATGCTTTTTGCTGATATGCATTTTCAACTAACATATAACTATTAAAATTTCTTTTTCATTATATGGATAAATATATATTTCTATTTACATTATTGTAAATTTGTAATGATTCCAAAGTATATTCCTTTCTTATAGTTTAATTTTATTCTTCAGGGGACTTTAGAAAATGCCTTCCACTTGTACCAAAAGGCTCAAGAAGACAGATATTATGTTCAACTCTAATTCTGTCAGTGTGTTCTAGTATCTAAGTATGATTTAATAGTAAATATTAATGGTCCTACTACTTATTTTTAAATGATTTAGTGATAAAACTCAGGGGAAGACTAATAAAATAGTTATTCTCAATATAAACTCACAATACTTGGATTTTTATGCCTGCTAGTGGTGGAAAATAGATAAATAAAATATATTTATAGCTTATATAAAGATAATATCAATTTATAAATGCTTTATAATAAATTTCTATATGATAATAATTGTTTGATAGTGTTTATTTGATGTGTAGTAAGTAAGTGATGTCTAATAACCCATCAAATCCTCCCTTACTTATACCTAAATCCACTGGAGTGCACAGACCTTCAATCCAGATGATGTCACTGCTATCCCCGGAAATTACAGAACTGTGAGAGCCCATCACCTCCCTATGGCGTCCACTTCAAGCAGATTAAACACCCAGACCTCCATTAAGGAACCTCCATCACAATGAATGATACCACAGACCCATACCATAAATAGAATAAACAGATAAAAGCAGATACCATACAGAAACAGGTAAAATAACTCATCCAATGAGTATATAATGAAACCCAAAGCATATAAGGGAACGAAATTAATTTCCAAGCCCCCAATAACATCCCAAGCATCCATATTATCCCAGTAATGATATTCCAACCTATAAATCCTTGAAAATCCATCAAAGGAAACAGATTAAGTTTTTTGAACTGGATATATGCGCCTGAAAAAGGTGTATATGCTTGTTTAGGCATTTTGAGTCCACTTAATATGTCCATATGACCTAAAATAAGCAGAAAAAAAGGTTATAGGCTATTAAGAGGTTAACACCCACTTATAGACCTAAATATACATAATATAACTACATATTTCACTGAATATGAGGCTTATGTATGTCTATAATTACTTAATATCACTTAGGATAAGTATATTATGATCCCAATAAAACCTTAATAAGTATTATTAGGTTATGGATAAGCTATTTAAACTACTATAAGTCATATAATAGTGTAATAATTATATATATATGTATTATAACCATATATATAAGTATTATAACCTTAATTTTAACTTATAATCTTAATGAAATTAAGGTTATTTTATTTTAGACATAATAATTACTCAGTCCTGGGGAAACCTAGGCTGACAATTTCACACAGCACTATCTGGCCAAAATTTAAGAATTTCCACCTGACCATCAACATGAGGCTATGTCAGACAGGAATGAATGATGAGAAAGTACAAGATGCTGCCTGTTTTTCTGAGTGGATCCTTCAAATTGGGGAAGGAAGAACACCAAATCTAGATTTTGTGGAGATTTTTTCTAAACACTGTGTTTCCAGCGGGCCTGATGGGTTAAAATAATTAGCCACTGTGGTATACCCTGGAATTAATTCTTTGGAAAACTGTGATGAAGTCTCCCTGCTCAGATACTTAAAAATTAGGGTCATCCACCACACAATATGGGGGGCGGACTTGCTAGCGAGTCTTCAACCTTGGAGCCAAACTCACCACAGATTGAACACAAATTGAGCTTTTAATAAAGGAACCATACAATCAGGGATGAACATTACTCAGCAGAACAGTTTTAGGTGGGTTTTCAGGTAGAGTTCTGTATGAGTTCATTCTGAGTTCCATCTGAGTTCAGGTTGAGGACTTGCTAGCAAGTCCACTCCCTATATTTCATAGTGATCCTAGCCGCAAAAAATGTGGATGTAGACCAAGTTAAAAAATTGGTTCTGAATACTCTACCAGGAAGAATCTAAACTTTTCATAGTACTTATCAAGCCATAGCTGATGATGGATCACAAATCAACATGCTTCCAATAGATTACTTAAATGCCATAAATCCATCAAGTTTTTCTCTACACTCTTTGTCACTAAAGAAGGGTTTACCAATAATGATACTTTTTACCTTGAACCAGCTGCAGGTTTATGTAATGGAACTAGGCTGGTTGTTACACAGATTGAAATAAATGTGATAGAAGCATGTATACTCTCTGGAAAATATGAAGGAAATTGGGTTTTTATCCCAAGGATCATATTGGAGAGTTCACCCAACTCCAGCCTTCCTTTCACACTGTGCAGATTTCAACTACCTATGAAATTAGCTTATGGAATGACAATCAACAAGGCCCAAGTTCAATCTTTATACATTGTAGGTTTTAACCCAGAATCACAAGTTTTTGCAAATGCTCAGTTATATGTAGTGCTTTCAAAGGCAAAGTACAGTGAAAATGTCCATTTACTATTACCTGAGAAAGCTAAAGGAAGGCCAGTAAATTTTTTATACAAAGATGTCCTAAATAATTGTATTTAATATTAATTGTAATAGGGAGGAAGGATAATAGAAATAATACACTTATATTTACTTTTAGCCTTGATGCCATACAAGGCTAACATCACTCAAATCTGGGACCAACACCTGGATGTATAATCATTTCAATCATGCATATTCTATACTTTTATAACAAAAATTCTGACCTTTGGCCCAGATTTGTAATCATTCCAATCATGAATATTTAACACAGTTATAAAAAACATTCAGGCCAAAGGTCTGGATGTGTAATCCTTCCAATCATGCATATTCAACACAGTTAAGACAAACATTTTGGCCAAAGATCTGGCTGTATAATCATGTCAATAATGATTACTTAAAACTATTATGACTAACATCTGGGCTGAAGGTCTGGATGTTTAAGGATTCTTACCATACAATGTGTGTGTGAGGCTGATGACCTTCTGAATTGCAGATGTGCAGCAGGCTCATTATTTATCTCAATGGAGGTCCAATTTTGTGGTCTTCAAAACAACAAGCAACAGTCAAAGACTCCACTTGCTTTGCTGAATTTATTTCATTGTTCCTGGAAAAAAAGACAGCATTTAGCTTAAAAACCTCTTGTCTGATATTTGTGGCCCCATGAAGAGTGTTACTTGATGATGTGACAATAAGAGTGCTGTTTTGTCTGCAAAGAATAATCCCTCAAAGAAACATACCAGACATTCTGACAGGTATTTTTTCTTGGTCAATGAGCAGTTATACAAAGGAAAAATGAAATTGTAATGGGTGTCAGGTAAAGATTAGTATGCTGATTTATTGGCAAAAAATGTGGGGCCTATTCTTACTGTTGGGAAGCAACATCACTTACATATCACATAATATTTTTTATTTCATTATATCTCATATCTGTTTCCCTTCTATACTTTACTTGACAATAATTTCTTTGTCACTGTGGTGCCCAAGTGGGGGGCTGTTATGTACATAGACATAATTATACTTAGATACCATGTGACTCTTGTATATAGACTGTAGATTGCATGTCTGACTGACTCCAATTCATCTTGGAGTCTTCCACAGGCAAACAAACTACAATCCCCACCCTCAATTGAATAACCAATGATTTGAAAGATATTTAAATTGAGAAGGCTACAAATTTAATTTTTCACACCTTGAAGACTGGCAGTTGTATGTCAGAATTTTATGTGTGAAGAAGTGTGTTTTATTTTAAAGATACAATTTTACATTCTCAGAGGCTGTAAACATTTAGTCCACCATTATTTCCTCCATTTCACTCTTAAAACTACAGATCATTCAAACATGTCAGTCTGGATATTTTAATGAATGAGTAAAAACTTCTTATAATTTATGTTAAACACATGTAGCACCCATGGGAAAAATAAATAAAAGTATACATAAGTGAAATCAATGATTAAACACAATATATGCCATTATAATACCTGATACACACACATATATCCACCTTTTATAAGTCTTATGTGCTTAATATTAAATTGGGATATATCAGGCTAATCTTAAAAACATTAAACATAACACTACATGATCTTTAAGTAGACTTAAAGCTGTTTTTTTCATTTTCTTATGGAAAAAACAAGAATTGCACTTAAAATCTCAAAAAAGTTGAATATGTGCGCTATAAATTTAATAATATTAAAAATTCACCTTAACAGATCAATTTGTCTTAATTAGGACTATTGAGTTGGCTACTCAAATTCATAAAAATGACACTTTCCCAATTTGATGTTTTTTATGCCAGAAATGGCTTCTGTGTACTGGCCACATACTGCCTGGATTTTTCCCATGTGAATAGCTTCATTTTTAGCAAAGTTAGAATTTTCACACTATAATTACCCCACAATGTATGCCCACTATGGGGAAACATGCTAAAATAGGTGACAGGCACTTATTTAGAGTCCTAAATTAATTATAAGTGCATTGACCTCATTAGATGCACTAATTTCATTAAAAACCTCAAGATTGGAGCCTTTAATTCACTACCACACTTAAATTTGCCTAAATTAGTCAAGGATTTACCCATGAAAGCACCTGCCAAGGACTGCATTCAGTTATCCCACATCTCACATCCTTTTTTGGGTTTCTCAGTGGTTTCTCAGTCAATATTGGTCATAATTGGATCAGGATTTCATGTAGTAATTTGGAATAATTAGCCCCTTAATTTCTACTGCTAATCCCCCTTAATACTGTGTAATAAATAGTGTTATTCTTTCTTTTTTTAGTCTTTTATTTTAAGGTATTACATGCATATACTCTCTTTTTTTTATTCTTTTATTTTGATGGATTACCCCTATTACTCCAGGATTTTGGCGGGTGATATCATTCTAATTATTTTATTGTTCATTTCTTATGTTGATGGGCAGGTGTATTAGCTAGAATGAGGCATCATTGGCCATGTATAGGACTGGTAAATCAGGGGAATACATTGGAGAATTATTGGGTATAAAAGGAGGGGGGTTTTTGGTCTTATTTTCTACATTCTTTATCATTACAATTAAAACATATAACCATTACCATTACAATAAATTTCATTAGTACTTTTAAAGTCTTTGTATAGTGTTTAAATTATATTCTCTATTTCTCTACCAAATATAAGATTGTTACCCAGTTATATTAGTGAGATTCAAATGACTGAGACTGTCAGTGTCAGTATGTCTAGTATATAAGTATGATATAATAGTATTTCTTTATGGTCCTACTACTTATTGATAAATGATTTAGTGATTAAACCTCAGGGGAAGACTAATAAAATAGTTATACTCAAATAAAACTCACAATACTTGGATTTAAATGTGTGCTTAGTGGTGGAAAATAACTAAATAGAATATAATTATAGCTTATAAAATGATAATATCAACTTATAAAGGCTTTTTATAATATATTTCTAAATGTTAATAATTGTATTGAAGTGTTTTATTGAATTCTAGTAAGTAATTTATGATAAATAACCGTTAAAATCCCTCCTTACTTATACCCAAATCCCCTGGAGTGCACAGACCTTCAATCCAGATGATGTCACTGCTATCCCCGGAAAATACAGCACTGTGAGGGCACATCACCTCCCCATGGCGTCCACTTCAAGCAGATTCAACACCCAGACCTCCAGTAAGGACCCTCCATCACAATTAATGATAACACAGACCCAAAACATAATTAGAAAATCCAGATAAAAGCGGATACCATAAAGAAACAGGTAAAATAAGCAATCCAAAAGAGATTTAATGAAACCCAAAGCATATAAAGGAAACAAATGAAATGTCCAAGCCCCCAATAACATCCCCAAGCATCCATATTAACCCAGCAATCACCTCCCAACCCATAAATCCATGAATATCCATCCAAGGAAGCAGATTAAGTTGTCCAAACTGAGTGTATGCGCCTGATATAGATGTCTATGCTTCTGTAGGCGTTGTGAATCCACTGATTACGTCCATATGACCTAAAATAAGCAGAAAAACAAAGGTTATAGGCTATTAAGAGGCTAAAACCCACTTATAGACCTAATTATACATAATATACTGCATATTTCACTGAATATGGGCTTTATGTATACATTTAAGCTTATGTATGTCAATAATTACTTAATATCACTTAAGATAAGTATATTATGACTCCATTAACACCTTAATAAATATTATTAGGCTATGGATAAGCTATTTAAACTACTATAAGTTGTATAATAGTGTAATAATTATATATATATGTATTATAATCATATATATAATTGTTTTAACCTTATTTTTAATATATAAGCTTAATGTACTTAAGGTTATCTTATTTTAAGTATAAGAAATACTCAGTCCTAGGGACATCTAGGCTGACAGTCAGTGTATCTAGTATATAAGTATGATTTAATAGTATTTATTAATGGTCCTACTACTTATTGATAAATTATTTAGTGATTAAACCCCAGGGGAAGACTATTAAAATAGTTATACTCAAATAAAACTCACAATACTTTGATTTAAATGTGTGCTAGTGGTGGAAAATAGATAAATAGAATATAGTTATAGCTTATATAATGATAATATCAATTTATAAAGGCTTTATATTATATACCTAAATGATAATAATTGTGTTTAAATTTTTAATTTAATTGTAGTAAGTAAGTTATGTCCAATAACCCATCAAATCCTCCCTTACTTATACCAAAATCAACTGGAGTGCACAGACCTTCAATCCAGATGATTTCACTGCTATCCCTGGCAATTACAGCACTGTGAGGGCCCATCACCTCCCCATGGTGTCCACTTCAAGCAGATTCAACACCCAGACCTCCAGCAAGGACCCTCCATCACAATTAATGATACCACAGACCCATACCATAAATCACTACAAAATATAGGGGGTGGACTTGCTAGCTAGTCCCCAACCTGAACTCAGACAGAACTCAGATGGAACTCAGACTGAACTCATACTGAACTCTACATGAACACCCACCTAAAACTGTTCTACTGAGTGGTGTTCATCCCTGATTGTATGGTTCCTTTGTCAATAGCTCAATGTGTGTTCAATCTGTGGTGAGTTTGGCTCCAAGGTTGCGGACTCGCTAGCAAGTCCGCCCCCCATATTAGGGGGTGTCAGTTCTGGCAAATCCGCACTTAAATTAAGTGCGGATTTCAAACCAAATCAGCACTTACAAATCAGCACTTAAATTTTGCAAAAAAGTCACTTATTTCAAAAAAGGGTGTCAGTTATGACCTCAAATCAGCACTTTTTTCCCGTTTTTTTTCACAACCACATTTTGGCCACAAAACATCCCTTCATTTCTTACCCCATCCCTGTCACATGTGACACACTGACCTTCCTTGCTACCTACCCATCAATCCTCGGCACACACCCCTTCCTGACATTTTCAATATTTTGACCAGGCATGTTTACATTCTTTTTTACTTATTTCTTCTACTTTTTAATCTTTTTTCTTGTTATGTGCCAGTTTCATAATGCCTCCCAGACATTCCAAATCTCAAAAGGTAACTCAAAAATCTGCTTCGTCACAAAAGTCTCCTCGTAAAGCAAGGATTACATAGAAAAAAAATCAGTGACTTTTTCTATTACTTACAACTGTTTTTACAGAATTGAAAACTATGTTTCAGCTAATATTTTATGGAAGTGAACTCTGTTCTTCGCCCGAAGAACAGAGTTCATCCTCCTATTTTCACACTCTGTTTGCACCAATCTCCATCCCTTTCAATTCTATCAACACATGCTTGTCTTCCCTCCCCATGCCTTTCGCTATCCTCCCAGCCCCATTGTATGCCATCCTCTTTTGATCCCCATTTCACCCCTCTCAACCTCTCCCAGACCCTTTTCTTCATTTAAAATGCCTCGGAACCCTTAATCTTCCCTTCCAACTCTTTCCCAACCTTTGAGTGACTGAAAAAATATGCGTTTGCTGAAAATATGCGATTTCATGTTGAGTTGATGAAAGAAAACACAGAGAGAAAAAAAAATAAGACTTTAACAGCAAATTCAAAAACCAAAAAAATATGCAAAAAAATTTACCATTCTCAGTGAATAATACATGCAAATTGATAATTTGAAGAGAAAGAGAAAAAAATTAAAATTGCGTTGAAAAATGTTGGAGTGTTATTGGAAGGATTTTCGCCCTTATACTAGTTGATTGAGAAATAGAAGTGTTGGATATAGTCGGAGGTGAATCAACTTGTTCATCTTCATACAGCTCTAACCATTGATCTTTGAGGTCAGCAAGTAGGTTATGAAGTATAGTGCAACACAGAATCCAGTTGATCACCGCCTCCATTTCAGATTTATTTCTAAGAGGACTTCTTAATTCCCTTAAACTAGAAAAACGGCCTTTCAAGATTCCAATAGAATGTTCAATACGGACTCTTGACTTTGCCAAATGATTGTTGAATTTGGCATTTTGACTGTCTTCTGAAGCTGCTCCCCGAAAAGCAGGAAGTACATACTTTCCATTCTCATAAGCAGAATCTGCAAGAAGATACTGATTTTCATCAAAGAATTTTTCAGGTTCATTTGAAATATGCATTCTTTGGAAGACGTAGGAGTCATGACATGAGCCAGGATAGCCAGCAAAGAATGATATAAATTTTTTGTTTACGTCACATATAAGCTGAACGTTAATTGAATATCTATAAAGAAGATATATTTGTTTGTGTTAGTTTCAAGGAGGATGAAAGGAGTTAAAAATAATCTACCTCTTTTTACGGTCAAAGTAATTGTTTCCACCTTGAGCAGGTTTCTGGCTCAAAGGAATAGTAGTACCATCAACAAAACCAATACATCCTGGAAAGCCCTCTGCTTGCATAACCTGAGATGATTCAAGTCGCTCTTCTTTTGTTGGCCAGGTGAGAAGTTGAGATTCCAAGGAGTTGATGGCAGTGATACATCGTTTGGTATAAGTGTTAACTGAACCATACCCTAAATCAAAGACATTTTCTAAACGTTTCAAAGCGGCTCCATTACCATTTGAACCCAAACAACATAGTGTGATGGCCAATTGAATTGAAGGATGTTGTTGTTCTTTTTGAGAATTATTGTGAAATATGGGATGATCCTGAATAAGCTCAAGCAATTTAAGGAAACATTCCTGAGAAGTCCTGAACAGCCATCTAAAACTGGGTGTAGATAGTTTAAGAAGTGTTTGGATGGTGTACTTGGGGGTATGAAGTACTTGAGGCTTTCTGGGAAGAAGGTAACGTTTCCTGGCCATTTTTGATAAAACGACAAAATCTTCTTCTAGATCAGAATCGGAATCAGAGTCCAAGAGCAGTTCAAGCGCCATGAAAGTCATTGCTTTATGTAATTTATCACGATTTGAAAGTGAGGAAGGCATGACTCTTATATGATATGATATGAAGATGTAAATGATGTATGATGTTTTGGGTTATGAAGTGTTATGCTGTGGAGTGCTGCGTATGAATGGGATGATGCTGACAAATCAGTGAAATGGGACTTGATGGTGAAATCAGCACTTTTGGTTGAGAAAGTGCGGATTTGAGTGAAATAAGTGACTTATTTCATTTTGAAATCCACCAGTATTGGGGCTAGTGTGTTTTGGAAATCCGCACTTATTTAAGTGCGGATTTGGTCAAATTTAAGTGCGGATTTGTAAGTGCGGATTTGCCAGAACTGACACCCCCTATTGTGTGGTGTAGCAATCAGAATTCTTGTTGACATCTGGTTTATTTACTAAAAAAATCATCACTGTTTCTTTTCTTCTGAACAACTATTGTCCAATTATATTGTCCAGTTATATTGTCCAGGCCCAGCGAACAGTAGAATATCTCCATGAAAAAATTAAGAAAATAGAATAAAAAGTTAAATTCAAAAAAATATGTTCTCAAGTTATATTCAACATTCCCTTAGTTATACCAGCTAGGTATAATGTTGTGATTCAAATTTGGTATTTTTCCAAAAAATGGGAAATCGAGGTATATTTCATTGATCCAATCCAGGATAATTCTAGACCAGAGTACATTGCTTACAATCTAGTCAAATTTACCATAAAAAATAGAAAATCCAGACTTAAGCTTTCTCCTTATCTTTCTACATATTTTTGTTGCACATCTATAATACTCACGCATGAAATTATTGTCTATTTCGCCACAGAGAAAGTCAACACCTTTATTTGTGAGGCAAGCTATCGAAGATTTTTTTCAGGGAAAATAAGTTAATACATTTTGAACACACACATAGCCACACAGTGATGAAAGAAAAAAGTCAGAATTTTTCAGTTTCTCACTATAATTATCATATGTAATGTAACCATTGTTGCAATATGTCCACTCGGGAACACTGGCGTTTGCCCTGGACCGCAATAAGTTATTTTGCTTCCTAATGGGAGAGCACTTTTTCATGCCTTTACAAAATCCATACGATATATGAAAAGAAAGATCAATTAGAAACTTCGAACTTATAAATTAATTGATAAAAAATATGAATATTATAGATCGACATTAGTATGATTAATAAACAAACCAAGAGTTCCGGTACAGCTTGAGAGAGGGCAATGATAGGTAGCTTTTCCTCCCTCTATTTTTTGGACACAAGAAATGTATGCCGCTGAAAGATAAAAACACGGTTAAATCAATTCAAGGAAATCTAAAAGTAGTCCACTTACCTTTGCCTGGTTCGCTAATTATCCGCATTTCTGCAGTACAAGTGGGTTGTATTTGAGGAGGACCCCCCATTACAGCAGAAGATAGAAAAAGTTGAGCAACCAGAGCAAAGGAAAAAAAAATAAAACCTATTTGTAGCATGTTATTGACAGTATTATTTGAATTTTTTCTTTATGGAAGTTGAGAAAAAGCGAATCCCTAGACAGTGAAAAATTTCAGAAGAATTGATTTGGGTGTGGCCAATACAGTAAGTCTTGGAGATCCAAGGAAGAAATATATCAAAACAGGAAGAGGGTTGGATATGCAACACACCCACTTCCTTATATATTGGCATCGGGGATGGCGCTTTTCTCCATGATTCGATTATAGCACAGCTCAAGGCGTGCTCCAATGAAATTGGAAACAATACTTATGAGAAAAAAAAATTACGCAAACATGGCGCTCAGCCTCTCTTTATTTATTCAAGTATGGTATCGCAACGATTGACAGGCTTCTGATAGAATCGGAGTCACACATGAAATGTTGGCGGGGAATGGATTCGAGGCAACCGCAAGCTTTTCAGGATTTCCTGTAATTCTAAGCTTTTTTTTTTAATTTTCATGTTTATATATTCTTCCTATTCCACCATCCTTAAGACACCAATGCCATAACCTCTACCTGATGCACAGTTCCCATTCCATCCTTGTTGCACACCCTTGAATGACTCTGAAGTAGAGAACACCAAGGAGACCACTCTTAGTAAAATATCTCATCCCTATCTTCATTAAATCATAGTCTTAATGAAACCACCAGGGGAAATGTGTGTCACGTTATCGTTTCGTGTGACACTGTCTCGTAATGTAACGTGACATAGTGAGAGATTCCATGTAACGTTTTATTACAGGGTTTTACAACACTTGAAAAGCCTGCGGGTTTCTCGTCTCCGATACCCCCAAAATCATGAGTTTAAGTCGCTTTGGGCAGGGAATAAGTGGAAAAAAAGCCGCAAGCTTTTCCGGTTTAGCTGTACAATTGTGCTTTCAGCGTCCTGCACCAATGACTTCAGGTCACAAGACACATCTTTTGCGGTATCTTTTAGCCTGGGACATACAGGATGCGAACGGAGTGGGAAGATTAATATTTTAACGTAAAAAAATAAGGGGGGCCTAAAGAAAATCAAAATTAATCAAAATAACATGTATTTCAGTGCATGAATCTTATCCATGGATCAAGCCATCTTGTCAGTTTCCAGGTCCTGGATGCATTTTCTTGATTACTCCTTTGCTGACAGTAATTTACTAAAACTATCATTACTGCTTCTTTTTATCCAAAAAATTATTTTCCAGTTGTATTTTACAAGCTTGAGAAACAGAATTTTACTTCCATATGAACATCTTTCCTTCCTTTTTCTTTCTTTTTAAAAAGATAGCAAATGCTGGTAAATATAGGTCTTGCCAGTTGAACCAATCTGGGATCATTCTAAACTGGAGTGCACTGGTTGCAATCTAATCAAATTTAACATTTGAAAGCAAAAGATTTAAGCTTTAATTTTTTTCGGATTGTACACCCAGAATACTTACTAATAAATCTTCTATCCATTTCGTCACAAACTAATTGAACGGGAACTAGGGTGGAGGGATCCTTGGTGAAGCAAACTATCAAAAAAAATTAAGAAAAATAAACAAATAAATCAATTTTGCACATGCACATCGAAGAATAAATCCAGGTTAGCTTCATTGAAAGAAAGAAAAATAAAAAAAAGCCTCTCTTACTATACTTGTCATATACGACGTAACCATTTTCGCAAGGTCTCCACATAGGAAGATTGATGTCAGACGTGTGCCACTGGCCGTTACTCAACTTACGCATGACATAACAATTTTTCATCCCTTTGGAAATGCCATGTAATGTTAGAAGAGATGAATTAATTTTTATGAATCAAAAACTTCAATTGCGTATTATAGCTCAACATTAATATGATCAATATACCCACCAAGAGTTCCAGTGCAGCTTCGGCTAGAGCATTTGTAGGCGGTTGCTTTTCCGTTTTCTATTTGGGTACAGGAAACGTATGACGCTGAAAGATAGAAACATGATTAAACAACTTAAAGCAGGCTTAAAAACAGTACACACACATTTCTCCTTCTCGGTGATTACCTGCATTGCCACTGTGCAAGAGATATGACCTTCAGGTAAAGCTCCTATTATGGCTGTTGCTAGAAAAAGTAGGGCAACCAGAGCAAGTGAAAGGAAATGAAAACTTCTCTTCAGCATGTTTTCTACACAATCTTTTGAGCTCGTCCTCCTTGAAGATGCGAAAATTCAAATATTTAAACAGCGAAGAAATTTAGAAGAATTACTTGGGGTGTAGCCAATATGTTAAGTGGTAGAGATTTAAGTAACACTGCCGGCAAACAGCGGAGGGTCCCACCTTCCCCTTCCTGGCAATGGTGGACCCATGCTTCCACAAATAAGTGTCAACCCTCTTTTCACCATGGCAACAAATATAATCCATCCCCCCGTCCTCCAACCTAGGGTCCCGTCACTTCAAGATTGGATTCCCTCCACCAACGCTGAACTGACCTTCAATCATTTAAATTCACCCGAAAACGTGCCCTTCACATTTGTGCCGTTTTCTCGTTTTGTGATTCCCTGCTGTATCCTGTTTATCATCCTATCCTAAAACGTTTTCATATTCCCCATTCTTATAAGAAATATATCAAAAAAGAAAGTGGACTGGACCTGCAACCTATCTACTGTCTTTCACTACCGACATCTCGCAGATGTCCTCGCACTTCACCGAAAGTGTGATATACCCAATGGGTATATTCAAAGGTGGGTTAGGTGTATTTTGAAGTTTTTTTGTGAAGAAATACTGCTAAGTCATAAAAGCTTGCGGTATATTTAACGAAATAATAAAAGTTGTTTTCAACAAAAAAATGATTTGCCTGTTCAAAAGGGTTGGGGATAGGGCGGGGGTACTTCCTTGTGAATAGGCAAATCATTTTTTCGTGGGCGAAACTTTTGTTTATGTCGAAAATTCCGCAAGATTTTGTGACTTGGCTGTATTATTATCCTAATTAAATATGGCTGAAACATGTAATTCCATCATCGACACGAAGCCATACAATGGTTGATTCGTTGCCTTTGATTAAAACATATACCAAATAGTCAAACATTGAGGGAACGTAGCCTAAGTCGCGCAATTTCGAGGAGATATATTTCCACCAGCACTGTTCAGCTTGTTTTGTACCATAAAATGCTTTATTCAACTTGTATACTTGAGACTTAGAACCATTTGAAAAACAATCAGGTTGTTCAATAAATATCACTACAATAAATGTTCGTTTCGTCTTGGGGCGCAACAATGGCGCAACGTTTACGCAACAGTTAAGTAACAATTATTTTTGGCACTTAAAAGTCTTAGGTGGGTCTTAAGTGCAAAAAACAATTGTTTCGTAACTGTTGCGTAATTGTTGCGCCCCATGGCGAAACAAACATGTGCTGTAGTGTATGTATTGTGCCGGTACCCAAACCCACGGGTAAGTTAGCCTGACCTGTTCCACTCTCCGGTAGGAATGAGGAACAGTCGGGCGGGTAACGGCACACTATATACAATACTTGCCGTGTAACCTAACATAACCTAACTTCTACTATAACACCCCCCCACATGGCAAGTTCCCAACTGTCAGCCAGGCTATACCAGGAGCCCAGTAAATGTTATGTCAATTTACTGGAACCAAAAGAGGGCGTAAAAATATGCATTGTATGTATATAAATTAATATTGTATTGCATAATACAATTATATATGTATCTTATTGAATTTAACTAAAATAAGGGTTATATTATTTTTATTATTATATAATTTAATTATACATTTAAATTAAGCATATTATATTTTATATTCTATAGATTATGGCGCATTTTTATGTATTTAATAAATATAAATTAATAATTATTTAATAATAAACATATATTAGGGGGTATCAATGTTCAGGGATCCGCAATTAGGGATCAGGAATTTTTTTTCCTGGGATCAGACATTATTAATTGCGGAAGATTCTTATCCACGATAATGCATTATCCCGCCTCTTATACCCCAATTTCCATTCCTAATTCCTGATCCCAAACTCATCTCATCCATGATGGATTTGCAAGAAAGTCACATGACTCATAATTGCTGATGCCATCCTTAAGTCTTTCCTCACTCTATGCTACTTAATTTTGGTGGCGAACACTTAAGTTTTTTTTCTATCTACACACCCCAACTGCACATTTGGCGGTGAATTCCCACTTCCCTCATCACTTAACCCTTCCACCGGCAACAATGAAACACCTCTCTACTAGGAAGCTACTTCACTCAACAATGAATGCTATTACTTTTCTTTTAGTTCTTTACTATAAATCTGACTCTGATTTGGAAGATGCTTTAGCTTATATGTGTTTTCTTTCCAAAAAGCGTTACATCATCACCAGGGGGCCAAATCTTTATCATGATCCCCGATATGATCTGGCCTCCATCCTCAACATTCCTCATTTAAACTTCACACAACTTTTTAGAACTTCTCCCGATTCTTTCTTCAAACTTTATCAACTCATCTCCGATCATCCTATCTTCCATAACAATTCTCATAACAAACAGCGTAATCCTGCCATCCAACTTGCTGTTGCTCTATGTCGCTTTGGCTCAAATGGAAATGGTGCTGCCGTAAGACGTTTGGATAATCTCTTTAACATAGGATATGGTACCGTGATATTATACACCAAGCGCTGTATGATTGCTATCCTTTTCCTCAAGTCTCAAACTCTTGCTTGGCCAACTCCAGAACAGCGACTTGAATCCTCTCAAGTAATGCAAGCTGAAGGTTTCCCTGGCTGTATAGGTTTTGTTGATGGCACAACCATCCCTTTGAGTCAAAAGCCAGCTCATGATGGCAACCATTATTTTGATCGCAAAAAAAGGTTTCTTCAAAATCTCCTCCAAGTTCTCATCTTTCACAATCTAACTTTTTATCTTCTTTCTAGATACTCTATTGCCGTTCAACTTGTATGCAATGTCAATAAAAAATTTATTGCATTTTCACAGTGGCTGCCCTGGATCATGTCATGACTCTTCCGTCTTCCAAAGAATGAGGATTTCTCAATCCCCTGACTCATACTTTGACGAATCTCAGTACCTCCTTGCAGACTCAGCATATGCAAGTGGAAAGTACATTATACCTGCTTTCCGTGGTGCAAATTCAGAAAATGACCCCAAAACTAAATTTAATTATCACCTTGCACAATCAAGAGTACGAATTAAACATGCTATAGGTATTTTAAAGGGACAATTTTCTAGTCTTCGGGAGCTCAGAATCCTATTTCAAAAAAAATTGGAGATCAAAACTGCAAATCATTGGATCTTGACTTGCGGAATACTCCACAATATTCTAGCTGATTTAAAGGATGAGTGGAATGATCTTTATGAAGAAGAGGATCCTGAACCACCACTGGCACTCCCCTCCCTTGATTCACAAATCATTCAATCAACCGGCATACGCCCCATTATAATGCCAATTACTCTCCAACATTTCTCTTCACCCTTTTAATTTTTAATTTTTATGTTTTCATACTTTCCAAATGTCCTCTTTGTGTACTTTAATCACTTGTTTTTGTATTTTGGTTTGTTGCATATTCATTTTTTTTTGAATTTACGGTGAATATCTTTTTTTTGGATGGCTCATTGGTTTTCTTTCACCAGCTAAACATGAAATTGCATATTTTCTGAAATTGCATATTTTGTCAGTCATTTTTTTTTTCATTCATCCCTCATATCCTTTTCCTATTCTCCTCCAACATCCCTCAAACAATTTGGTTTCATTCATTTTGTCATCTCATCTCTCCAGGTAAGTCACTTTATTCTTTTTTTTTGATTTTTTGATTACTAATTATAATTTTTTTTGTTTTTTTCTGTTTATTTTATTTTTTTTATCTAAATTTTTTTTGTAAGTGGTTATTTTGGATTTCAATGGTATAATTAACCTTTTTTTTCTCTCCCTCTTTACTTTATTTTTTAGCTCCATCACCCTACTCTTCATCCCTCCTTGGCATTGTCATTATCCCCCCTTTCCCTTATTTCACTTTATTTTGGCTCCATTTCATTGAAACACATACATTGCACATTCTTTATGCATTTCACTTACTCCATATTCAATTTCCCCACAATTCCAACATCAATCTTTCTCACTCTATTTTTCCTACTTTTCAATCAAGGTAAGTTTCATCTCCTTTTTTTCATGCCTATATGATATCTCATTCCTTTTATGAAAACTTCATACTTAAATATATGTATGACTCTTATCTGGATAACAGTGAACTTATAAAACTCCTTTTGATCTCATCTTCATTACCACTTTTCAAGTTTTTGTATAATTTTGAAAATCAGACTTGGAATTATGGTTAGGTTTATTCAAATCTAATGTTCTTTTTACTGAAGATTCTCGTGAAGGCTACCTTTCATTTCCTGCAAACAGATTTGAATTTGATTCAGTGGTTGCTGAGATATTGACCATTAAAGTTGAGCCTTTTTTTTCCCAATTTAAATTTTTATTTCATTTTTTTATGTAACAAATTAGGGTTAGGTTTATTTAAATCGCATTTCCTTTAACTGAAGATTCTACTAAAGCATATCTTTCATTTTCCACAAACAGGTTTGAATTAGGTTCAGTGGTTGCTGAGATTTTGACCTTTGAAGTTGAGCCTTTTTTCCAAATTTCACTTGTCTTATTTCACATTTTTATATTGCATATTTAGAGGATAAGGATTCTGAAACTCTTATATGATTATTATCTAGGCATTTCAATTATATAGGCATATATTCGTTGGTCAAGAATATCACTAAAGCTCAAAAAGATGAAGATTTTTGCTTATGGGACACTCTACCTTCCTTTGACTCTTTTCTTGCTTTTCAACTCAACAAGCTCTGTAATAAAGCATTTGAAAAAAATCATGAACTTGCAACCAAAGTTGGAATACCAAATTGGTGTGACTCTGAATTGGAAGATATCAGCCACGAATATCTTTTATTTTCTAATGTTATTATCACTCATTCTGGATTCCACAATAGGATTCATATCGATAGGAATGATGCCAATTTTCTTACTTTTGGAATATTCTCATATATCAATCCGATAAATGGCCACCCAATACCATCTCCAGCTAAAATCAAAGGACATGGTTTATATTTTCCAGACCACCGGTGCATCATTGATTTTGGTTTGGGAAATGGTATCATCGAAACTATTTGGAATTCTTCTAAGGATAATCATCAAACGACCAAAGCTCCTCCTGGTTTGGAATCCTGTCAAGATTTCACTCATTTCCGTTACTCATTTCAAATCAGTAATAAGTTGATACAAAGAATCAATAAGGTAAAGAAAGAAGGTAAAGTTATTTGATTTAAAAAAACTTTATCTAGATCCAAAAAGTATGGGGATTAGAGTTGTCATCGAAAATTTTATATTTTTTCATAAATTTTTAATAAATATTTTTTATATATCAATTTTCTCAAGTAATGTGATGAGCCATTGACCTTGTGTTGTATAACAGGTAATCATGATAACATTTATTTGTTTCATGGGGTTCCTCTTGCCTATACCTGTGGAAAGTCCCAAACTTTTGTTTCTCGACTTGGTCTGCATTTTGGCTTGAGGGATTGTCATTACTTTAAACTAGGGAAATTGATATATATTAGATATTTATTTAATAATTTATGTAATTATATTAAATTTAGATGACTTCCACCCCTTACTTCAATAAAATGCAGGGGGGGGGTATTGCCAAATTTTCAAATCTGACATGTGAAATTGATGACTTAGAAAAATTTTGGTGATACCCACCCCTTGCTTCAATAAAATGCAGGGGAGAGTATTGCCAATTATTTTAAACAGATATAGAATTTTTTTGACTTGTAAATATTTTTGTGATACCTGTCCCTTACTTCAATAAAATCCATGGGGGGTTGTGCCAAAATTTCTTATAAGACTTGTGAAATTCTTGACATGTAAGAATTTTTGGGATACCGGTAAAATGCAGGGGGTAGTAAAGCCAAATTTTCATATAAAACTTTCAAGATTCATGACATGAAAGAATTTTTGTGATACCCACCCCTTACTTCAAAAAAATCCAGGGGTGGGGGATTGTCAAATTTTCAAAGGAGACTTGAAAATTTTATTTAAAAAAAGAATATTTAACATTAAAATACGATATTTCATGAAATACAGAAAACAAATGTAAAATTTATGTACAAATAAATATGAACACATGAAGTGAGAAAGAAATAAAAGAAACTAGTCAACAAAAAATTTCATTAAACGTTCTATTTCTTCAACAGATTTGTTTGCTTTAATGCATTCGATCAAGAAATCTTTCTTTTTAGAACTTTCTTGGAGATCATGCTTATACTTGATCTGTTCCATTAAGTTTTGATGCTCTAGTGTTTTTTCCTTATTTTTGGATTTTTCAATACTAAGAGTTAACTCAAACTTCTTCTCCTCCAAATCTTGGGCCCTACCATCCTTCTGTAAAGAGAGCTCAAACTTCTTCTCCTCCAAATCTTGGATCCGATCATCCTTCCATAAGGAGAGCTCACACTTCCTCTCTTCCAAATCTTGTACTCTGTCATCCCTCCTTAAAGAGAGCTCGTATTTCTTCTTTTCAAAGCTCAGAGTCTCTTTAGCAATTTCCACTTGTTCTAGAGTGAGAATAAAAATTAACATACAGTAGAAGAAAAGCAGAGTAAAGTAATAAAAGGTATGATATCACTTACCAGAATCACGTTGTGGTAGCCTAAAGTTTAGTACGGCACCTAAGTATCTAAATGGAGTTATTACGGCGTGCAAGATTGGCGTTATTATTTTTTTTATATAAAAGGGTTTTATTTAATTTATTTGAGTTTTAAATATGAAGAAATTGGTCACGAGCGAATGCCTACACGAAAACAATTTATTTTACGGAGAAAACTTATTTTTACGGTCTGAAAAATTTATAAATATTAAGTCGAGTCACTCAAGAACCTTGGGAAATTTTCCCAGAATTTTTACTATTTTTCTTATATTTTTTAAATGAATTTTAAAGTTTTATAGAAATATTTACGTTTTCAAAAATTACTTAACTTTGATGAATTTTCACGGGGTAATTAGAGCTGCGCAGACTACGAAAATTAGTTTGGTAGGTAAAGGGGAAGTAGCTCTATTATGTGTAATTTTTCTAGATTTTTTATTATGGTTTTAAGGTTCTAAATTGAGTCCGGAAGTCCGGATGGACTCCGTTTCGACTCCGCTTTGACTCCGTACGGACTCCATACGGACTCCGTACGGGCTCTGGATTGACTCTGGAAGAGCTCTGGAGGGGAAAACTTAGGCATGTGACTAGGAATACTTAAGCGCTTCTCAAACTCAAAATTGAGGGGGGGGACACATCATACAGCTTAATCATTGACCACCACGGTCTCATTTTTTATTACTCAACAAATTAAAATAACTTGTAATACCCTTATAACATTATTATTTTTTACATAACATTTTAGAAATACAATTCAACAGCTTAAATAACACTTCATACAGGGTATCTTTAGAAAGGTCTTCATCGCTGGGACTTGATTATTGCTGTCTCATAAAAATTCAAATTATTATAAAAACATAAAAGTCAATCTTTACAGATCTTTCACTGGTACACCTTAATTGTTGTCATCAGTATTTCTTTTATCAACAGCCACTTTCTTTAAATCTCAATAAGCGTTAAATATTTTAGAGTTTCATTATTTTCATCAATCGGATCTAAGTAGATTGGTTAGCTTAGTGATTTAGAACACCCATTTTGTTATTTTATTTGGAAGGACGGGGTTTACAGCTAAATCCACATATCTCCTCCGGATTTTGCTTACAGCAAGGAGACTGTAATAGTTTACCTTACCATAGTTGGCGCCCAACGTGGGGTTCGATTTCTCTAGCTTTCTTTAAAGACTTACTTGGATCAAGAACGTTATTAGCCTGCAAGAGGCTTATTTTCTGGAACTCTAATTGGATTTTTGTTATTGGCCTGCAAGAGGCTTGTTATTTTATCGATTGTTAACGCTTTTCATTACTTATTGGGATGTCTTCTTCTGCTGTTGCTTCTGGATCTTCTAACCCTCTTACTCCCTCAGTTAGAATTGTTTCTTGGGATGGCCCAAAGCTTGATGGGGAGGAGGTTAAATGGTTCATTAGCAGGTATGAAGCTGCTGCTGCTGTTGATGGTGCTTCCCATGTGGATATGGTGAAGCAAGTTAGATTTTTTATTGCCGATAGGGAGGTGGAAAAAGAGGTTATTGCTATGCAGGCATTCAAGGACAAGGATTGGGTTAAGCTTTCTAAAGCTATGGTTGATAAATGGGGTGTTAGGTTTACTATGATGGACCTCAATAAAATAGTTGGAGACTGGCAAGCAAAAGGTGGTGTTTCTTCTATGGCTGACTTCAAAAAGCTCTGTGTTCAGTTTGATGAAGTGGTGGAATATCTCATACTGGTGGACGAGTTAGTGCATGAGAACCAAGCAAAAGATTTGTTTTGGTCAGAATGCAGCAGGGATATTCGTATGGACGTCTTGAAGGATCTTTCAAGAAAAGATTTGATGAAGGAACTGCCTAATGGTGAGCAGAAACTGCCGGCTCTGGAGGTTATCAAGGACAACATTCAAGCCCATCTAAAGTTATTGGCGTTGGACAAATATCAAGAGTCATGCACTCAATATGTTAGCAAGGTTAGCGAAGTTTTGGCCGAAAACAAAGATATTATGGTCAAAGCCCAGGAGGCCAAGAAGGCTCAAATGGGATTACCTGCTGCTAAAGTTGAGGGTAATGTGGATAATAAGATGGTCGATCACCTGGCCGATTTAACTAAACAATTAAAAATATTTGTTCAAGAAACCCAGAAGGCCAATAAAGCCCCAATCGCTTCTTCGTCGACGTCGACTTCTTATCAGTCTAGAGGTTATGAACGTCGAAATTATAATGGCAATAATAATGGTAACCGCTTCCCAGGCAATGGGAGAAATGGTGGGAATGGTGGTAGTAATTATAGAGGTGGCTATGATGAGCCAAAGGTGTGCTCCTATTGTAATAGGAGAGGGCACAGAGCAACAGTTTGTTTTGCTCTTGATAAGGATATGGATGCTGGGCGAGTTTTATTTGATGGTAAAGTTTATAAATTTCCCGATGGTTCGTTCATCAAGCCCAGTGATGGACAGTCTCCTTCTGATTTGGTCAGAAGAAGTTTAACGGCTGAAAGAAGAGCCAGATTTGAAGAGGTGACGGATGAAGATGTTAATGCCAAGGGTGGCAAAAATGGTAACGGTAATGGTGGAAAAGCTGACAAGGGCAAGGAGAAAGAGGTCAGTAAAGCCACATTTTCTACTTCTTTTGGTGGTTTAGAGCTGGCGACGGTTGCCCAGGTGGAGGGTAGCTGTATGGCTGGCGAATACAATGTTAATGCTGCTAGAAGAGCAGCTGCTACTAAGGCGAAAAGTAGCATTCAGAGCCAATTGAGGGCTAATCCTGGCAAGGCCAATAACAAAGTGAACCCTTACTCTAAGGACAAGATTTCTAGTGCTCAAACTGCCGCCAACAAATTGAACCCTTACTCTAAGGACGAATTATATAAAATGCAGAAGGGGATTGCTGATATGGGGCCCCCTAGTTATGGCAAGTTTGATTTAAATGGTGAGCCTATGCCAGAGGATGATTCGGATTCTGAGGAGGACGTACCGTTGGCGTCTCTACCCAGACCAAGTTTTAGCAGTCCCATCCCAATGGAGGGAGTAAGAAGGACTAGCGATGGATCAGGATTAGTGCAAGAAGCTGGTGACGGAGTTAGGGTTATAGAAAGTGAAGATGTTATAATGGGGGGTGAAGATGGCTCGGTTGGACCTCAAGAGGTACCCAGGGCCAAGGTTGTTAAATCAAAGGTCCAGTATGAGCGGCCAGTAGTTTCCGGTCAAGCTAATGCGATGGACGCAGTTTTGAATAGGGTGAATCAACTGCAGATTCCCTTATCTTTAGGGGAGTTATTTACGATTAGTCCGGCGCTTGCTGAAAAGCAAAAGAAGCATTTGACGAGGCGTCGGGTTTCCACTGGAGAGGTGGAATATATTTGTGAAAATGTTGAAAAGTTTGGGGAAGATGTAGATACACATTTTTCCGCTCCCCTGGGTTACCTGGTGGTAACTCTAAATGGTAAAGAAGTAAAGGCCTTGGTCAATTCAGGGTCTCAAATTAATTTAATTTCATTGGAGCAAGCAACGAGTATAGGCTTGCCAATTAAAAGTGGAACTGGGGGAAACCTCAGAGGTATTGGAGGGCATGCAACAGAGCTAATGGGTACAGCTGAGCATGTCAGGTTAGGCATTGGTGGATCTGTTGGTAAGGTTCACTTTTATGTGGCCAGAGGAGCAGTCAAAACTGTTCTTGGTGGTCCTTTTTTGATGGATTTTGAGGCCAGGATAGGGTATCAAGCTGGCATGGGGATTAGTTTGGAGATCACTGGTGAAGATATGCGGAGGTTACATATGCGGTTAGCGCCTCCTGGAGATGAAGGTTGGGAAACACGGCCAGGGATTACTACTCTGTGCCAGTGTTGTGTTTGCACCAAGAAGCGGCATATTAAACGGACGGCTTCTGGTGAATTATGTTTGTTGGAAAGGGATGAAAGCCCTCATTTTTTGGGGTAGCAGGGGCTGATCACTCTAATGTTGTAATCTCTCCTCAGGATGAGATCCCAGATTGCAATAGGTCAGCTCACTTGGAGATAATTCAAGTGGATTCTCAATTATTTTCTGTTAATATTACTTTGGAGTGCAAATACGTTTTGGACTTTTCTATATGTTTATTGGATTTACCCGGTTTTTCTATTAAATTTAAAAACGGTGAAAAAGGCAAAATGGGCCAAATTAGGTTGGATAAAAATTGGAAGGGTATGTTTATGGGCCTCCAGCAAGAGGTTAAACTGCAATTATCTCCTTCTATTATGGACCTCCAGCAAGAGGATAAACTGCAAAAATCTCATCAAAACCAAATTCAAAATCTTGGTATAATTAAAACACAAAAAAATAATTTTTGTGAAAATTCTATTATGGACCTCCAGCAAGAGGTTAAACTGCAATTATCTCCTTCTATCACGGACCTCCAGCAAGAGGGTAAACTGCAAATATCACATCAAAATCCGATAAAAAATCTCAGTATAATTAAAACCCAAAAAAATAATTTTTGTGAAAATTCAATTCCGGTCCTCCAGCAAGAGGGTAAACTGCCAACTTTCTTTACGGGTGATTTACTGTTGGATAAGGGAAGCAAAGGTGTTGGAAAATCTGTTTATAAATTAGACGAGGGAAAGGAGAAAAGGGTAAAATTTAAAAATGAAATAAAATATTTTTCTAATTTTTCTTATTCCAATTCTGACGATGAAGAAGATTCATTTGATGAAAGTTTTAATGGCGATGTTTTACCTCAAGTTAATTTAGATGTGGACGCAGCCAAATATAAGAGAGTAGCAAATAAAGTTCGACCTATTAATGAACCGCTACCTGCTGAATTAAATCCACCTTTGAGAAGACCAAGGTTATCAAGAGATCCTTATGAAAGTCCCTTGGTAAAGACTCCGCCTGAATTTTCTGAGACGTCAAGAATCACTTTTGAGAGACTGGGTGTTGTTAATTTTGGACCTGATGGTTGGTTGTCTGGAGAAGAGAAGAAGTTGTTGTTGGATGTGATGGTCAAGCGAGAGAAGGCCATTGCTTTTGTAGAAGAGGAGAGGGGTGTGTTGAAGCATTCCTATGGGGAGCCCTACAAGATTCCTGTGGTATGTCATGAACCGTGGCAGCAGAAACCAATTCCTATTCCAGCTGCATTAAAAGAAGCCTATATTGAAGTTGTCAGAGAACGGATACGCACTGGACTGTATGAGCAATCAACATCAAGTTATTCTAGTCCGGTATTTTGTATCAAGAAACCAAATGGCAAGCTTAGAGTTGTTCATGATCTTAGGGAATTAAATAGGGTTACAATTAAGGATGCTGGGATACCGCCTAGTGCTGAGGAGTTTGTTGAAGCGTTTTCAGGGAGAGTGTGCTATGGTTTGGGAGATATTATGGGTGGATATGATGAGAGAGAGTTACATCCGGACTCAAGGCCTCTCACTACATTCGATACGCCACTTGGACCTTTACAGTTAACAAGATTACCTCAAGGAGCAACAAATTCGGTTGCAGTTTATCAAGCTCAGATGGCTAGGATCCTTCAAGATGAAATTCCACAATATGCTGGAATCTTTATAGATGATGGAGGAATTAAGGGACCAACAACCGACTATGATAACCAGGTGTTGGAAGAGAATCCCGGGATACGCAAATTCATTTGGGAGTTTGCAATTACTTTAGAAAGAATCTTGTTTCGAATTGAAGAGGCTGGTTTAACTATTTCAGGTTCAAAATTCTCATGTTGTGTGCCAGCCTTAGAAATATTAGGCCATGTGGTATGTAGAGAGGGTAGGATTATGTCCAAGAAGAAAGTTAACAAAATTCAGTCCTGGCCAAGACCCAAGAATACAACTGAAGTTAGAGGGTTTTTAGGCGTTTGCGTATATGTTAGAATGTTTATCAAGGACTTTTCTTCATTGGCAGCTCCATTGAGACGGTTAACAAGAAAGGATGCAGACTGGGAGTGGGATGAAGAGTGTGAGAAGGCGTTTGTGAAGTTGAAGGAGGTTGTGGGGAAGGATTTAGTCCTGCACAAGTTGGATTATGGAAAAGAAGCTGGCAGAATTTATTTAGCGGTTGATTCAAGTCAGGTTGCAGCTGGGGCGGTTTTGTCTCAGATGGATAAATCTGGTTACATCAGGCCAGTTAGGTATGAATCTGTAGTATTTACTGAGGTCGAATCAAGATATTCTCAACCAAAATTGGAATTATGTGGTGTGGCAAAAATACTGAAGAAACTTCAGCATATTTTATGGGGGCAACATTTTGAGTTGCAAGTGGATGCGAAATCGTTAATCCAGATGATTAATTCCCCAAGTTTACCGAACGCACCCATGACAAGATGGGTAGCTTTTATTCAACATTTTTCGTTTGATTTAGTTCATAAGCCTGGCAAAACTTTTACTATGCCAGATGGTTTATCAAGGAGACCACCCACTGAAGAAGATTCAGACTCAGAAGAGTTCGATGAAGATATACCTATTATCAAAGCCAGCACTAAAGGAGCTGAAGACTTTCCATACCTCCCCCATGAGGTTAAACTGGCAGGACTATTGTGTTTAGATTATGGTGTTGATGACCTCCACCAAGAGGATAAACTGGAAAATAGTTTTTATGTTAATAAAGGTGTTGGAAAAGGTGTAGATAAATTCGGCAGAGAGGAGGTAGAAGAAGATGTGGTGTATGTAGAGGAAAATGGATTGGTAGTGTGGGATCGTAGTAAATTAAGGAATGGTGTATATGTTGGAGAATTAGAGAATTTAAATAAAAAGGTGGATAAAGAGAAAGAGGTATTTTCAAATACGGTTTTCGAAGGATCCAAAGGTCCAGAAGAAAAACGTCGACATAGCTCGATTAAAGATTTATTTAGGGGTCAACGATTATTGGCTCATTCATGTGCAGGTGATATTGGTGATAGAGAAGTCCCTATTGATGTTATATTAATCGATTTTCAAGATGAAGTCTGGGGTCAGACTGGTTTTTATTTTTTGTTAGTCAAATATTTGTTGACTTTAGAGAGGCCAGAAGAGTGTGAAGACAATGAATGGGTGGCTATCAAGAGGAAGTCATCTACGTTTTACCTATCTGGTCGATGTTTAATGAGGAGGAGGTATCCAAATCCTCAAGTAGTTATAACTCAACAGAAGGGGCAAGAATTAGTTTTGAAATCACTGCATGAAGATCTCGGGCATAGAGGCGTTGGAGAAACGTTTAGAAGAATTTCTGATCGATTTTGGTGGCCTGGCATGAAGATGGCTGTTAAACAGTGGGTTCAGTCATGCGAAGAATTTCAAAGACGAAGTTATTTAAGGCCAAAAGAACCTGGACGCGCGACCGGTGAATATACGCTCTTTGGAAGAGTTAGTTTAGATGCCGTTCATATAAAAGAGGGACGGTATAAATATTTAATTGTGGCCAGAGATGATTTATCTGGTTGGGTAGAGGCAGCGCCTCTTATTAATTTAACTGCAAAAAATGTGGCAGAATTTTTTTTGAATAATTGGGTATATAGGTATGGGGTGATGAAGTTGGTGACGGTAGATGGAGGTCCTGAATTTGGGACAGAGTTTAAAGAGGCCGTATTGAAAGTTGGATCAAAGGTTAGGGTAGCAACCCCATATTATCCTGAAGCTGAAGGCATGGTTGAAAGAGGGCATCAAGTTATCAAGGATGCTTTAGTTAAAATGTGTGGGACAAGTGCCGAAAAGTGGAGGCACTATTTACCTTTAGTTTTATTTGCTGATCGAATCACTGCCAAAAGGACGACCGGATTTTCACCTTATGAACTTGTTTTTGGACAGAAAGCAGTTTTACCGGTTGATTTAGAAGCTGAATCATATCTTGGAGTTGACTGGGACACGGTCAAAACTACTGAAGAATTATTGTGTGCGAGAATGATGCAGCTAGAAAAGAAAGAAGAATATTTAGAAAAGGCATATTCGTGGATGATGAAGATCCGAAATCAATCAGTTAGATATCGGGATGAGCGGTTGGCACATCGATTAAGGAAACCTTTGAACCCAGGAGATATGGTCCTGGTGTATAATAGGAGTTTGGAAAGTCAGTGGGGAAAGATGTTTGCAGATAGGTGGAATGGACCGTATAAAATCAAGGAGCAAGTTTCCGGCGGTTCATATGTGCTAGAAGAGTTGGATGGAGTAGTATTAAAGAAGAGGGTAGCAGCCGATCAAGTGAAACGGTTCTATCCTAGAGGCACCAGGAGTGCCGAAGTCTTCCTCCGCAATGAGGATAAACTATGATATCAATGAAACTTTATGGATTCCTCCGCAATGAGGATAAACTATGATATCAATGAAACTTTATGGATTCCTCCGCAATGAGGATAAACTATGAAATTTCTTAAATTTTATCAACTCCGAAATGAGGATAAACTACAATTTTAAATGACATTTATCAAATTTTATACCTCTGCAACGAGGATAAACTATCTTCTTTTTTTATCAAAATACTTTACTATCGTTACACTGTATATGGTCGACAAAACTATGATGAAACTTAACGAAATTCAAGAAGATCTTCTTTGAAATTTTCAAAAACTTAAAATTCTTAAAATATGGGTGAAGATAGTGTTGGAAATTTTTTTTTTAAAATTTATTGGAAGAAGTGTTCACAGGGGAACCTTCTTAATTTAATATTGGCAAGTGTGGGGGTAATTGATGGGCTGGCTGCTCTATACACAATTACCCCATAATGTTCGTTTCCAAAATTTTCCCTGTTTCTAGTTGAATCCTGGCTTTGTCTTTTAATTTTAGGAAGTCCACTAATACTATAAACTGGAACGAATCAAGAGACACCGCTCTCAACGCCGGATTCAAGATTTTCTTATTTTGTTTTTGATTTTTTTTATGTTAGATTGTGATTTCTTTACTTTAATATATATTATGAATTATTGTAAAGGTGATGCTCACTGGTGGTCTCTAATCATTTTTATAGATTTGAGGGAGCCCACCCAGTGATCATCATTATAAAAATTAGCTTCTAAAAACTTTCATTTATTTTATTTTCTTTTCCATTTCTCAAAATTGTGTAACCACATCAAGTTGCACTTGGATGTGGGTATGATGTCGAGGGTACGGCTCATCAAATGGCCGGGGGGCATCTTTTAAAATTTTATTTTAAAATTTTTTTTATTACTTTTTTTATCTTTCTTTTCACACTCATTTATCTTTCTTTAAAAATTAAATTTTAACTTTTATTTCAAAACTATCTTTTCTAAAATCTTTTATTTTAAATTTAAAAATCAAAAAAAAAAAAAAAAAAAAAAAAAAAAAAAATTAAAAAATTAAAATAAAATTAAAAAAAAAAAAAATAAACTAAAAAAAAAAAAAAAAAAAACTAAAAAAAAAAAAAAACTAAAACTAAAAAAAAAAAAAAAAAAATAAAATAAAATAAAAAATAAAATAAAAATAATAATAAAAGGTATTTTAGTTTTAGGTAGTTTAGATGATTATATTTTATTTTTCAAACATTATTCAAGAAAGCTACATACCAGGAAGAGCGCCATCAAGGGTTGTTATCTTTTGAAGAATCGAAATTAGAAAATTTAGAAGGACCTTGATCGATTTCCTGGGATTTGAATCTTATTTCACGGTCACGATAGTGTTGAAGCCAGTTGGCTATCTTGAAAAGGTCTCTTAACAGTTGCTCTCTCATCCAAGATTCTGATCTATCAGAGGGCGGGTATCGTTGGAAATAAGCGATAAGGTTATTAAAATTGGCAAAAAGCTTTTCAGACACTAGGTGAATTGGAACTCTAGGAAAGCTTGGAATAGGTTCTGGTAGTTCATAAGCAGAATATGAAATTGGAGAACCGGTGGACGCTTATCAAATTAAAATATCAGCAAATTAAAACCTGAATATTAAGAAAATAAAAAGAGACAACTAACCTGTGTCAACACTATCATGATCATAGATAAATGGCTTACTTGGTAATGGAGTGGGATTTTTTATGTTTAGGAAAGGATTTTTTATTTTTGATAGATGAGGAGGACTGGTGTTGGATTTGGTGTTTGAAGTAGATGTTCTGGGCCTTTTGGATGATACAAGAGAAGATGAAGACTGCTGGCTATTATAGGACCTTTTGTGCTTCAAGATGTTGGAAGAAGGAGAAGAGTTATTAGAAGGTTGAAGCATGGCCCTGGGAGCAGCAAGAGTTCTTGGGGGACTAGCAGCAAGTCTAGATTGGAGAGAAGGACCCAGAGGATTAGGTGATGGAGAAAGATTTAAATAGGCTGATGGAGAAAAAGGTATGGGATCTTTAGAGGTTGATGGAATAGGGGGTGGAGTAGAAGGTGAAGAAGAAGGAAGAGGATTGCAGAAGGCGGCGAAGCTAGTAGCAGTAATGGGGAAAGAACCACAGTTCAAGCCAGAACATTTTCTTTTCTTCTCATAGCAGGATAAACAGGCCCTGTTATAAGTGTGCTTTTGCCAGTTAAAAGAGAAGATACATTCCCTATGGGTGAAGGCACAGTATTTGCAAGATTGATCAGCTGAAGCAATGAAGTCAGAAGGTTTCATCTTGTTAGGAGATATTTTTTTGAAGAAGAAAACTTGAAACTAGGATGAAGAAAGCTGGTGGCAAAATCTGGGTTCAAGGATAGAGAATTTGTTAGGTCCACCAAGACCTTAAACTGGATTGTTATCAAGCTGTTGGGTCCACCATGACCTTAAACTGGATTTCTTATCGATTAAATGTTTGGTCCACCATGACTTTAAACTGGTAGTTCATTCATTGTTTAGTCCACTATGACTTTAAACTGGAAAATTAATATCTGCAGGATAATTCAACATTCATTGGACCACTATGGCCTTATACTGGATTACTTGTCGATCAAATGTTTGGTCCACTATGACATTAAACTGGATTATCAAATTTATTCAATCTTTGGTCAAGCCTAGGCCTTACTTAGGAATATATCAAGATATTTATGCACTTAAACGATCTTTGGTCCACCAAGACCATAAACTGGCAATCGATTATATGTTTGGTCTACCAAGACTTTAAATTGGAATGTCAATCTTGTTTGGATAACTCAATTCAATCTTTTAATTTATCACTGTCCCCTAAGACTCTAAACTGGTTATTCAATTATTTCTGGAATTGGGTGCTGATAGCTTTAGGAGGTTAAAACTTTAGGTAGTGATGATGCTAAGGAAAGCATAATGGTTAATTAGGTGAAATTTGTGGCGCTTTAACATGGTCTAAAGTTAAAATTATTATTGGAAGCCTGGCAAAAGTATTTTATGGGTTTGCTGTATAGCAAAGTTTGAAAATTGTGATGAAGGAATCAGAAGTTAGGATGGTAGTTGGATTTTAGGGAATGATTTTTTTTTAGTGCCTCATAGTTAGGCCATTTTTTTTTTTTGGTGTGAAGCTTGGAGGACCTTATGGCGAGATTGGAATCATAGAATTCGGCTCAGTGGGGGGCCCTATGAGGTTGGAATCAGGAGTATTCGGCTCATAGGAAGATCCACTCTCTCAATGCTGTGACAAGAAGGAAGACTGGTATATGGGAGTCTGAAGGGATTCAAACCTTGCTCTCAGTAGTGGAATCATCACAAGATTTATATTACTTTATTTTATGTTATATCAGGCCAGAGAAGAAAGAAAACATCATTTATGTTGAAAGTTTAAGAAGACCAAGCAAAAAAACAAAATTTTATCAAGCTATACTGTTAGAAAAGATAATTTCTTTGAAATTGTTCAACATCATTATCAAAGCTTTGCATTAAAATTCTTCTTTTCATGAGGTCTTCATGGTTATTAGCTGGAGTTTCTTGAAAATAGGCCAGCATTTTTCGTTTCAACTCATTAGTAAAGTCAAGAAAAATATAGCGATGAAAATTTGGGTAATGATTGATATAGTCCGTCTTCACTCTACCAACATCATCAGTGTTGGTTATTTCGACAGCTAGAAGTTTAAATATGTTATTAAGTCATAGGTTTAGTCAATTTTGATTAAAAGTTTTTTTTTTTTAGTAAGATAAATAGGGTCTTACATTTAGAGCCAGGAAACATAGTCTCAGCAAAGTTAGTTGGGGGTACTGGCGTTATAGGATTAGGATCTTGTGAAGGCAAAATTAGGCCGGGATCCGTTGATGAAGATTGAACTTTTGAAGCTGTTTTTGATCTTATTCGTTTTAAGAAGACAGGAATTTTGGATCACTTTTTAGAAGTTGAGGGATCAGGGAGAGCTGCTGGTCCTATATATACGTTTGTTTTAGAAGGAACTATTGGCCGGTTGCATTTGACTTTTTTCACACGGCATAAGTCGCAAGCTGTTCTGCCAGGAAGATTAGGGTTGGACATTAAACAAGGTACCTGGTATCGAGCGCAGAGTTCACATGGAGCCACAAGTTCTTTGGAAGACATATTGATGAAGATGAATTTTATAGTTGATTAAAGAAGATGGTGGTTGAAGGTTAAAGATGAATATTGTGTTCAACCACTTATGCAAAGTTTTAAGAATGGGGACATTCTCGATTGGAGGGAGGATGTGGTAGCCTAAAGTTTAGTACGGCACCTAAGTATGTAAATGGAGTTATTACGGCGTGCAAGATTGGTGTTATTATTTTTTTTATATAAAAGGGTTTTATTTAATTTATTTGAGTTTTAAATATGAAGAAATTGGTCACGAGCGAATGCCTACACGAAAACAATTTATTTTACGGAGAAAACTTTTTTTTACGATCTGAAAAATTTATAAATATTAAGTAGAGTCACTCAAGAACCTTGGGAAATTTTCCCAGAATTTTTACTATTTTTCTTATATTTTTTAAATGAATTTTAAAGTTTTATAGAAATATTTACGTTTTCAAAAATTACTTAACTTTAATGAATTTTCACGGGGTAATTAGAGCTGCACAGACTACGAAAATTAGTTTGGTAGGTAAAGGGGAAGTAGCTCTATTATGTGTAATTTTTGTAGATTTTTTATTATGGTTTTAAGGTTCTAAATTGAGTCCGGAAGTCCGGACGGACTCCGTTTCGACTCCGTATGGACTCCGTACGGACTCCGTACGGGCTCCGGATTGACTCTGGAAGAGCTCTGGAGGGGAAAACTTAGGCACGTGACTAGGAATACTTAAGCGCTTCTCAAACTCGAAATTGAGGGGGGGGACACATCATACAGCTTAATCATTGACCACCACGGTCTCATTTTTTATTACTCAACAAATTAAAATAACTTGTAATACCCTTATAACATTATTATTTTTTACATAACATTTTAGAAATACAATTCAACAGCTTAAATAACACTTCATACAGGGTATCTTTAGAAAGGTCTTCATCGCTGGGACTTGATTATTGCTGTCTCATAAAAATTCAAATTATTATAAAAACATAAAAGTCAATCTTTACAGATCTTTCACTGGTACACCTTAATTGTTGTCATCAGTATTTTTTTTATCAACAGTCACTTTCTTTAAATCTCAATAAGCGTTAAATATTTTAGAGTTTCATTATTTTCATCAATCGGATCTAAGTAGATTGGTTAGCTTAGTGATTTAGAACACCCATTTTGTTATTTTATTTGGAAGGACGGGGTTTACAGCTAAATCCACATATCTCCTCCGGATTCTGCTTACAGCAAGACGACTGTAAGAGTTTACCTTACCATAACGTTTCTCTAAAAACTGTTCCATCGAAGAAAAAGGTGTTTGTGATGAAGTATCACTTTTTCGTCTTCTTTGGGAGAGGAAATTTAGATTAGTTGAAGCCCTTCTCTTTTTCTTCAACGTAGCATTTTCCTCCTCATCATTGTCACTAGCTTCAGACTCAGTTGATTGAGGATCCTGGGTTTGTTCATCAGCCTTTTAAGAAATAAGAAAAAGATAAGTAAATAAAAAATAGAATTGATAAGATAAAAGAAAAAAGAAACAGACCTGAGTTAGATTTGGTTGGGTTAAATCACCTATAGGATCTACAGAAAAGCTATTTAGATATGTCTCATTCAAATGAGGGGAGGCTTGAGTGGAGGAAGAGGATGGGAAAAGATTTGCTTCGACATCATGTTTGGAGATAGGATCTTCTCCATCCAACATGTTTACAGGATTAACATCAGCTCTCTCTCCAAAAATTGCATCCATCTCTTTAAAGTAAGGACATAAAGAATCAAGTTTATCGTCTATGGATTTTATGCCCTTAGTTATATCATTGTCGGTAATCCAAAAACCAGTGGAAGATGAAAGAGCCTTTGCCTTCTTGTATTTTGCTCGGTAATGCTTTAAGCGTTCAGACATCTGTTTAGGCAAAAGATCAATCCTTCCCTTGGCCTTATTGCATAATTCATTTGCCATTAGAAGATAGCCATTAACTTTTGATGCGGGGGGCCGTCCTACTTTAGTGGCATACTCAGTACCAAAACAAGAATCATAGTTAGATTTGGTTTTCAGCCAGTTGATAAGAATGAGATGTTCATCTTTTTTTAATTGAACGGTCTTTGATTTCTCAGCTGAGCGGGGGAAAGAGGAAGTAGTGGGAATTGAAGAACAACTGGGTGATGGCTGCCTTTGAGAAGATCTAGGATGACAAGGCATGTTATTATAAATGAAGATGAAAAGGAGCAGAAACAAGCAGATGAGATAGTGAGATGAAAAGGAGAAGAATCAAATAGATGAAATGGGGAGAAATTCTGAGCGGATAGAATGAACAGGATGGGATGAGAATGGAAGTGCGCAGCAAGGTAGAAGGCTGGGATATCCAGAAAGTTGTCCAAGATGTGGTTATGGAAAATTGAAAAAAAAAATGTCGGATAAGAGGTGAACATTGACACGTAAAGTGTCTAATAGCCCAATTATTAGCAAAAATAATTGCGGAAGATAATTGGGGTATGCAGATTATTTTCCGCAATTAATTTAATTGTGGATCGGTCAACATTGATACCCCCTATTATAATTATAAGTGTAAAATTAACTTATAATGTAATTAAATTAATTAATTAAATTTATATATTAAATAAAACCTTACATATCTTATTAAACAATAACATTGGGCGCATTTTTGATTCATAACTGTGTCATCAAAGTATTAAACAAGTTAAAACACTATATTAAATAAATTATTAATGTTTTATTCTAAAATTTAGTAATTTTTTTTTAAATTAAAATAATTATTACACTTGTCAGCCAGGCTACTAGACTTACCCAGTGAAATAATTATTTATTTACTGGATGAAGCCGCACCTTATCATTTTAATTATTTAATTAATTAGTTACATTAAAATTACTTATAATAAATTAACTAATTGCAGAATGATAAAATTAAATAAATAATTAAAATTAAATATAAAATTGTCCCTTATATTTTTTCTCTAACACCGTGCTCATTTGACAGGTTGGAAGAAATAAAGAATTATATTAAAAAATAAATTTTAAATTAAAATAAGATTTTTATATTCAAATAATATTAAATATATACAAAAATTCAAATTTCTTATTTAGAATTGACTTCTACAGTAAATATTAAATAAATTGATGTATTTCTGACATACTCTGTAAATACATCTTTTTGACGCCTTCTTTTTAGAAAAACTTTATTATTTGAAAATACTCCTTCTGGAATATTCTTTTTCTCTCTCTCTCATACTACTGTTTTTGTCAAGGTTCACTTTTGGTCTAGAGGCTTTGGTACGGAGTTTATATGAAGATTTTAAGGATTACTTGGACTCTAAATAATTTAGTACGTATTTCTCAATCAAAGATGATGTTTTACTCAATGATAAGAGGTAGATTTAAAATATTTGTATAAGTTATAGATTAGAATTACGTCCTTGTATATACTAAAGATATAAGATATAAGAAATAAGTATTATATTGTAGTTGTAGTAATAAGTAAGTTGGTAAAAAGGATGATCCAAAAGACAACAAAAAGAGAGGCCTTTTATAGGCAAAGGAGAGACAAAGCACGGCAATTAAATTCTAAAAACAGTAGTATGAGAGAGAGAAAAGAACATTCCAGAAGGAGTATTTCAAATAATAAAGTTATTCTAAAAAGAAAGCGTCAAAAAGATGTATTTACAGAGTATGTCAGAAATACATCAATTTATTTAATATTTACTGTAGAAGTCAATTCTAAATAAGAAATTTGAATTTTTTGTATATATTTAATATTATTTGAATATTAAATTCTTATTTTATCTTAATATCTATTTTTTAATATAAAATTTTATTTTTTTTCCAACCTGTCAAATGAGCATGGTGTTAGAGAAAAATATAAGGGACAAAATTATATTTTTAATTTTAATTATTTATTTAATTTTTTAATTTTAACATTCTGTAATTAGTTAATTTATTCTAACTAATTTTAATGTAACTAAATAATAATTAAATAATAATTAAAATGATAAGGTGCGGCTTCATCCAGTAAATAATTAATTATTTCACTGGGTAAGTCTAGTAGCCTGGCTGACTCTCCCTCACTCTTAAAAAAACAATAAAAAAAATGCTATGATTTTTTCTTTTTATACTTTTTTAGTAGAGTGAGAAGATTAGATATCTCCTTCCCAGGTATCCAAGAATCATATTCAGATGATTTATTCTTGAATCTCAATAAGTATTCTGTACCTTTTTCAGCAGTGACTATTCTGTCATTTAGAATTTTTTCAATTTCTGCTGTTTCAGTGATTTCATTTGGGGTTTTATTTGGTCTACCCCTCCTTTTTGGAAATAAATCACTATTGGATGTGTAAGGTTTCAAAAGAGATATTGGAAAAACAGGATGTTTTCTGTCATATGGGGAATACAGAATAACTTCAACTGCATTATCTCCAATCATTCTTCTGACAACAAATGGACCAACAAATGGATCTTTTAATTTGTTATTGCCTTGTAAGTTTAAGTGGAATGTAGAAATCAACACTTCATCACCCTTTTTAAAAGTGTATTCTTTATGGGATTTGTCCCATCTTTTCTTCTCATATTCAAATGATTTTTCAATACATTTTTGAGGATGATTTCTACATAGTTGTTGCATTTGAAGAAAAGATTTTACACCAGGATGTATATCCAATTTAGGTATTTTGTTATTGAGAATTTGGGCAGGAGTATTAGGAACATATCCAAGCCAGAGCTCAAAAGGCTTTCTTTGAGTAACAGAATGAACAGTGCTATTATAAGCAAATTCTAACCCAGGAAGTAAGGTAACCCAATCATGAGTGAATCTGTCATTATCTTTATACTCAAGGCCAAAAGCACAATATCTTCTTATCATTTCCTCTAAAGTCTGAATCATTCTTTCAGATAAACCATCAGTCTGAGGGTGATGGGCAGTAGAAAGTTTCAGATCACAACCACAAACATCCATCAGAGACATCCGAAATTCAGAAGTAAATTTTGGGTCTCTGTCAGAGATTATGGCTTTAGGAAAACCAGCAGTATTAAACATATGAGACCACCATAAGAAAGCTAATTCTTTAGTGGAAACATCCTTGTGGGTAGGGATAAATTTACACATTTTTGTGAATCTGTCCACAATAACCCAACAAGAGTTATAACTGTCTTTACCAGCAATAGGTAATCCTGTTACAAAATCCATGTTTATTATCTGCCATGGTGTATCAGGAGGTTCAATATGTTGCATTAATCCTGCTCTCTTACCAGTCAATCTTTTTGATTTTTTGCAAGAATCACAAGATTCAACATATAATTTGGTGTCTTCAGACATATTAACCCACCAAGTGGTGTTTTTAATTCTGATCATTGTTTTTTCAAAATCAAAATGTCCAGCTAATATGTCATCATGACAAAATTTCAAGATTATTTCTTTCATAGAAGGAGGAATAACAATAACATTACTCAACTTTCTTCTATAATATAGATATCCTTCATCAATTGAAAATTTACCTTTTTCCAAAGCTTTTTGGTACTTTGGTGGAAGGGTTTTAATTAATGCTTGTATTGAAGCATTCTTTGGATCATTTAATATGGTGCATAACTTTTTCAAGTCAGTGTCCTTATCATATGATTCCAGAATAAGCTGTAATAGCTCTTCCTCCATATCAACCACATATATCCCATGGACATGAATAATTTCATCCTCAGGATCATAAGCAGGATTAGAGTCATCTTATGGTAAAGTTAACCTTGATAACATATCCAAATTTGAGTGAAAAATACCAGCCCTGTGAATAATTGTCATTCTCCCTCTGTACTCTTGAACAGCCAGCTGCCATCTAAACATATGTCTGTTAGGTGTTTTCAAGTTTAAAAGGGATTTAACTGCACTGAAGTCAGTGACAAGTTCAAATTTCTGGTCATCTAGGTAATAATGAAGCTTTTCTAGAGCCCATACTACAGCTTAACACTCTAATTGGGTAGCACCATATTTCAATTCACTATTTCTCAAGGTTCTTGAAATATAACAAATTACTACTTCTGAAACTTTATCATTTATCACTTGTTTTTGATGGAGGGCAGCACCAAGACCAATGAAACTGGCATCAGTGTACAAAACAAATGCTTGATCAAAGTCAGGTAAGGCAAGAATTGGTGCTGACATCAAACAGTGTTTCATAGTGTCAAAGGCTCTTTGTCTTTCACTATTCCAGACAAAAGCAACATCTTTTCTAGTTAATTGAGTAAGGGGTAAAGCTATGACTTGGTAATTTTTAATATACTTTCTATAGTATCCACACATTCCCAAAAAACTTTGGAGCTCTCTCACTGTTGTAGGAGCTTTCACCTGTTGTATGGCTGTCACTTTGTTCTGGTCAACACATATCTGTAAGCCTGAAACAACATGACCAAGAGCTTTTAAAGAATGGAAACCAAATTTACATTTCTTCAAAGAAAGTGTCATATTTATTTCATCCATTTTCTGGAATACTTTACATAGGTGTTTAAGATGGTCCTCAAATGTTTTTGAGAATATAATGATATCATCAATATAAACCATCAGCCATCCTTCAATTATCTCTTAATGGAATGTGTTATCCATTACTTTTTGGAAAACTGAAGGGGCATTTTTAGGGCCAAATGGCATCCTAATATACTTATAAATACCCATATGAGTGGCAATCATCAGAAAGTTCTGAGAATTTTTCTCCACAGGTACCTGGTGATATCTCTTATTACCATCCAAACAGCTGATATATTTAGCACCCTGTAAAGTAGCATGTATAGAGCTGATTCTAGGTAAAGGATAGATATCATCAACAGTATAAGTTTTTAGTGCTCTATAATCACCACATAACCTGGATTTATCTTTCTCATAAGAAATTTGGACAGGTGAGATAACACAATATTTAGGTGTTTCAACTACCTTTTCAATAATATTCATTTTTAAAAGGGTAGAGATATTATCTTCAATATCTTTTCTCTTTGTGGGAGAAGCAGGATAAGGCTTCTTCTTTAAACTAGGTGGTATATCAGTTAATGGGAAAGATAATAAAAGTTTCATTTCCTCTTTAACTAATCCCAGTTCATGTGATCCATGAGCAAAGGTGTCAGTATAGTCTAGTATATAAGTATGATATAATAGTGTTTATTTATGGTCCTACTACTTATTGATAAATGATTTAGTGATTAAACCTCAGGGGAAGACTAATAAAATAGTTATACTCAAATAAAACTCACAATACTTGGATTTAAATGCGTGCTAGTGGTGGAAAATAGATGAATAAAATATAGTTGTAGCTTTATATAAAGATAATATGAATTTATAATGGCTTTATAATATATTTCTAAATGTTAATAATTGTATAGTAGTGTTTGTTGGAGTTGTAGTAATTGAATGATGATCAATAACTGTCAAAATCCCTCCTTACTTATACCCAAATCCACTGGAGTGCACAGACCTTCAATCCAGATGATGTCACTGCTATCCCCGGAAATTACAGCACTGTGAGGGCCCATCACCTCCCCATGGCTTCCAATTCAAGCAGTTTCAACACCCAGACCTCCAGTAAGGACCCTCCATCACTATTAATAATAACACTGATCCATACCATAAATAGAAAACCCAGATAAAAGCGGATACCATAAAGAAACAGGTAAAATAAATAATCAAAAAGAGATTTAATGAAACTAAAAGCATATAAAGGAAACAAATAAAATGTCCAAGCCCCCAATAACATCCCCATTCATCCACATTAACCCAGAAACATCCTTCCAACCTATAAATCCGTGAATAACCATCCAAGGAAGTAATTTGAGTTGTCCAAACTGGGTGTATGCACCTGATATAGGTGTCTATGCTTCTGTAGGCGTTGTGAGTCCACTTATTTCGTCCATATGACCTAAAATAAGCAGAAAAACAAAGGTTATAGGCTACTAAGGGGCTAAAACCCACTTATATACCTAAATATACATAATATACTTCATATTTCACTGAATATGAGATTTATGTATACATATAAGCTTATGTATGTCAATAATTACTTCATATCACTTAAGATAAGTATATTATGACTCCATTAACACCTTAATAAATATTATTAGGCCATGGATAAGCTATTTAAACTATTATAAGTTATATAATAGAATAATAATTATATATATATATAATAAAATAATATATATTATTATTTTAACCTTATTTTTAAGATATAAGCTTAATCTACTTAAGTTTATCTTATTTTAAGCATAAGAAATACTCAGTCCTAAGGATATTTAGGATGACACTCCCTCACCCCAAAAAAAACAATAAAAAAAATGTTAAGACATTTTAATTAAAACAAAGGAGTGAAATAATAAAAATAAAAATAAAAAATAATTTTTATAATACATATACTGAATGAACAGTATTATTTAGATTTAAATTTTTTCAAGATATTTTTATGATCTGAGATTTCATTTTCTGGAATCCACTGGTCATATTCACTTGATTTATTTTTAAATCTTAATAGATACTCAACTCCCTTTTCTTTAGTAAGGTGTCTCTTTTTAAGTATCTTTTCAATTTCTGCCTTTTCAACTATTTCTTCAGGTTGCTGTTTATGCCTTCCTGATCTTCTTGGAAATAGAGCAGTATCATTAGAATGGTATGGTTTTATAAGAGAAATAGGAAATACTGGATGTTTTCTATCATATGGTGCATATAGAATAACCTCAACAGCATTATTACCAACCATCTTTTTAACTACAAATGGTCCAATGAATGGATCCTTCAATTTAACATTACCATTTAAATTGAAATGTAGCGTTGAGATAAGGACTTCATCACCCTCTTTGAACATTTGTTCATTATGGGCTTTATCCCATCTTTTCTTTTCATACTCAAAAGCATTATTTATACATTCTTGAGCATTTTTTCTGCATAATTCCTGCATCTGAAGAAAAGATTTAGTACCTGGATGGATATCCAATCTAGGTAACTTATTAAGAGTTTTAGCAGGGGTATTAGGTACATAACCCAACCATAACTCAAATGGCTTTTTGCCAGTGACAGAATGTACTGTACTATTATATGCAAATTCTAAACCTGGTATAAGGGTTACCCAATCATGCGTGAATTTGTCATTGTCTTTAAAATTAAGACCAAAAGCAAAGTATCTTCTTATCATATCTTCTAAGGTTTGTATCATTCTCTTTGCTATCCCATCAGTTTGTGGATGGTGTGCTGTAGAAAGTTTTAATTGACACCCTGAAACATCCATAAGTGACGTCCAGAACTCAGAAGTAAATTTAGGATCTCTGTCAGAAACTATTGCTTTGGGGAAACCTGCTGTATTAAACATTTGTGTCCACCATAAAAAAGCTAAGTCCTTTGCAGAAAACTCTTTGTGGGTAGGAATAAATTTACACATCTTTGTAAATCTATCTACAATTACCCAGCAGGAGGTATAACTCTTATGCCCTGCTATTGGCAAACCTGTTACAAAGTCCATGTTAATGATTTCCCATGGAGCTTTTGGTTGCTCAATTTGTTGTAATAAACCAGCTCTTTTTCCTGTTAATATTTTAGATTTTTGACAAGAATCACATGTTTCAACATATTTCTGAACATCCTCAGACATTTTAATCCACCAAGCTGTGTTTTTTTCTCTGGTTAATGTTTTATGGTAGTCAAAATGACCTGCTAATATATCATCATGACATATACTTAACATTAACTCCTTCATTGAAGGGGGAATTACAATTACATTACTTAATTTTTTCCTGTAATATATAAAACCATCCTCAATGGAAAATTTTCCTTTTTCTAATGCCTCTTTATACTTAATTGGTAATGTTTTTATTAAAACATTCATTGAAGCATTAGATGGATCATTTAATATTGTAGTTAATTTACTCAAGTAAGGATCTGAATTATAATTATCAAGAATTGATTGCATAAATTAATCCTCAAGATCTACAATATAAATGCCATAAATGTTAATAATCTCTGACTCAGGAACATAAGCAGGATTATCATCATTATTAGGCAGAGGTACTCTAGATAACAGATCTACATTAGAGTGCAAGGTTCCTGCTCTATGTGGAATAGTCATCTGTCCTCTGTATTCTTGTACAGCTAATTGCCATCTAAACATGTGTCTATTAGGAGTTTTCATGTTTAAGAGTTATTTAACTGCACTACAGTCAGTGATTAACTCAAATTTTTGGTCCTCAAGGTAATAGTGTAGCTTTTAAAGAGCCCATACTACTGCCAAAAATTCAAGTTGAGTAGCACCATATTTCAATTCACCACTTCTTAGAGTACGTGAAATATAGCAGATTACTACTTCTGACATTTTCCCTTCAATAAGTTGTTTTTGATGCAAAGCAGCACCCAGTCCAATAAAACTTGCATCTGTATATAATACAAAAGGTAATTGGAAATCTGGTAATCCCAAGATAGGAGCTGTCATTAAACATTCTTTAAACTTATCAAAAGCTTGTTGTCTTTCATTATTCCAAATGAAAGCTTCTGATTTCTTTATCAGTGTGGTCAGTGGTGCAGCAATTGATTGGTAGTTTTTAATATATTGTCTATAATAACCACACATTCCAAGAAAAGATTGTACATCCTTCACATTTTGAGGAATGCCAATATTCTTTATTTCAGCCACTTTATTTTGGTCTACACATATTTGTAAGCCAGATACAATATGACCAAGCACTTTTAAAGATTCAAACCCAAATTTACATTTATCAATGCAAGGGTCATTTTTATTTCATCCATTTTCTGAAATACTTTCCTTAAATGGATTAAGTGTTCATCAAAAGTTTTAGAGAACACTATGATGTCATCAATGTATACCATTAACCATCCTTCAATCATTTCATTATGGAATGTTATATCCATTAACTTCTGAAACACTGATGGAGCATTTTTTGGTCCAAATGGCATTCTGACATACTTATAAATTCCCATGTGTGTTGTTATCAACAAAAAGTTCTGTGAATTCTTTTCAACAGGAATTTGATGGTACCCTTTATTTCCATCTAGGCAACTTATATATTTAGCACCTTTAAGGGTAGCATGTATAGAGGCAATCCTTGGCAAGGGATAAATATCATCCACTGTAAATGTATTTAATGCTCTATAATCACCGCACAGTCTTGCTTTATCTTGTTCATAAGAAATTAGCACTGGTGATATTACACAATATTTTGGTGTAGTTTCAACCTTCTCAAGAATTTTCATTTTTAATAACATCTTAATATTATCCTCTATGTCTTTCCTCTTCATTGGTGAAGCAGGGTATGGTTTCTTTTTAAGACTAGCAGGAATATTATCCATATCACAGGTTAAACTAATCTTCATTTCATGATCTTTTACAAGGCCAAGTTCATTTGTACCATGTGCAAGAGCCATTGGAAAAGCTTTAATTAATTCCAAAATATTATCTTTCTCAGTTTTACTTATCTGAGTGCCAAATGATGCTTTTGAAATTTCTGTTTCCAGAAGTTCCATCTCATTGGATTCTCTTCCTTTAGACGGGGAGTTGGTTACTGACTCAATGTGTAAGACTGTGTTAAAAGAATTTATTTTAAATTTCCTCTTACCATTCATGCCAATTGTAAAATTGTTATTAGCAGGGTCTAACTTTACACCAAATTTAGTCAGAATATCATTTCCAATGATAAAACAGTTACTACAGTTAGTATTATCCATTACTACAAAGTCACAAGTTACCCTTACATAACCATGTTGGTGTTTAAAGAAAACAGCAGCTTTGTATTTACCAATGGGGTGTAGCACTGATCCAAAACCTCTCCAATTTTTATTTTGAAGTGGTTCAAGCTTAAACTTATATTCACTATCAATTTTCTGTAATGTATTAGTGGAAACAACAGAACCAGCAGCTCCTGTGTCCAGTACTATATTAACATTTTCACCAGAAATGATAGCTGGAACCGTGATAGGTGTCATTCTAAATTTATCAGCTTGTATATCCTTAATGATTTCAGCATCCTCAAAATTCATTAAAGATTCATTTGAGTCAATATTTAATATTGGATTTTCAAAGATGGACAAATCATCTTCCAACATACAGACTTCATTTTCATCACTATATGAGATATTGCTGTCATAATCACTTTATTCTTTACTTTTTTCAGTTTCAGTTTCAGATTCACGTTTATTTTCAACAATATTTATGTTTTTCTCATATTTGTGACCTTTTACCCAAGGTTTGTTACACTTATAACAAGTATTTGTTTCATACTTCTTAGGTACTACAGGTGCAGTAGGTTTTTTCTGCTTTTCCTGAAGTGTTTTTGAATTCTGAATTTTTAAAGGTTCAAAATTTTGTTTATAAGTGGAATACCTTGATTCATACTTATGGTTCAATAATATTTCATTGCAAATATTAATAAAGTCAGAATATTCAGTAACATTTAATGTTCTAGCTACAACAATGTCTCTGACAGATATAGGTAATTTATATATTATCTTATCTTTCCATAAGTTAAAATCCATATGAGGCTCAATGGCTTTTAATATTTTGTTTAAATTCATTAAATATACCATAGGTTTGTCACCATTCAATGGATTATACCTAGTCTTCTCATAAAGTCTCTGCTGAGTGAGCCTGAATTTAGAACCTCCAAATTGTTTTTCAATAAGTTGTTTCCATTCAGCCCAAGAGTAGTCTCTACCCTCACTTAAGACAGCTTCAAACCATAATAAAGCAACATCCTTAAATAAAGAAATTAATTTTGATGTTATCTCTTCATCTGGTAACTTATATGAGAATTTCAAGTTGTCAATTCTTTGAATAAAATGTTGCCAATCAGAGCTGGCTTCCCCATCATAAGTTGGGTACTGATCTATCTTAGGCCAGTTTTTCTGATTGGATTTTATCTCACTAATCTTAGGTAAATTCAACCACTCATTCACTTTTGATAAATGGTCTTGTATTTCCTCCTGTACGGATTTGTGACTTACATTTTCACATTTGACACTACCACCAGATGGTTTTAATTGTGGTGGTATAGGGAAGGAAGGAGATTCACTTTTGCCAATGAAAGGATTATTATTATACTGATTATACTTATGATTATCCTGGTTCATTAGTAGATTGGCAGTTTCAATCTCAACTTTAGTTAATCTTTGTAGCAACTCAGAGACACTTTGATTTGTCTGGGCAAAAGATAACTTTGTTCTTGATTCAGTTTTTAATAAATGTGTTTCATATAATTTTTCTAAGTCACAGAATTTGTATGAAAGGTCATTATATTTATTACTCAATGAATCATATTTAAGAGTTAGAGACAAATGTTCTTTCTCTAATTCTTGGTTATGTGTTGCTAATTGAGAAATGTTTAATGTCAAGGATGAAATTGTATCACTAGTGAGCTTAACTGTCTGCTCCTCACAATCAGTCATTCTATTCCACAATGCTGAAACAATTCTATGGACAGTTGGATTATTGTTAAAATATTCCATGTCCTCCTTTTCAATTCTCTCACTCTCCTGTGAACTTCTCATCTCACTAGTAGGTGGTTGCAACTGAGGGTTAACTGTATTATCATTGTAAATACTACTGTTATTGTGGACAAAAGACAAGTCAGGTGTATCTACTCTAAAACCTAAATTTCTTAAATCCTCCTCTATTTTTTGTACAGATTTAACATCAATAGAATTACCTATATTGTAATTATCAGTATTATGTTCAATCTGAGAGGGTAATCTACTTACCAAGGGATGGTTGCCAGTCCTGATTTTTGGCGCTTTTTTCCCTTGTAAGGGTGAGCTGAGGAAGTCAGATGAGGGGGTGGATCCCTGTTGCAACTGTGGCTTGTCCACTGTTGGTGAGACCAGTCCCATTTCCATTTGTCTACCAGGATTTTCTCCTGGGAGTGAGTTGACCCGCCTTGGGTAGGGGGTTGCTGATTTGATTGACTGGGCTGGCCTCCCTTTAATTATGCCAATGCCTGATTCATCTGCTGAAACCCTACCTTGCAATTGTTTTGCAACTGCTCTACCTCTTTGAACATGAGAGATTTTGATTCCTCCAACTTCAGAACCTGTTTGGCCAGGTGGGACAGTTGATCCTGAAGAGGAAGAGACGTCTTTTTTATAGTTATTAATCTTTTTTAAGAGGGCGTCCTTTTCCTCTATACTCATGCTTTCTGGCTGGGGGTACTGTTGGCCCTCCATGGTGATGTCCTGAAAAGTTTTTGTTAGCTTTAGACCTGGTATTATAAGCAGGCTTTTCACTTACACTGTCCTGGGGAGCACTCATATTGTTAAGAATGACAATATTTTACGTCTACAAAAGGAAAAAACTCTATGGAATTAGTAGACAAAAGATATTAGCAATTATATTACTAATAAAAAGCAATGGAGCTTACTTTGAATTTATATCTTTATTTATTTAAATAAAATGTAAGAAAAATTTGAAAAAATCTGTTAAAAATATTATAATAAGTTTAACTAGACCTCTATAAGGGTGAATAATTAGCATACCAAGCTTTAACCAAATACCAATTTAATTGGGTGTTATATTGGTGTCCAAATACCAAGTGAAATTGGGTTTATATTGGGTACAGTTACTACTGTAAATATCTAATTTTTATGATAAAAAATTAGTACAATTATTTTAAGGGTTCTTTTCCGCAATCAATGAGTTATGATGACCCACTAATATGCAGCAGACCCAAATATTTGGTTTATTTTGAGCTGTACTAAGGTAAAAATCACGTCCCAAGGCTTATACTAAATAATAAGTAAAATATAAGGAAAGATCCCCAATTGTCAGTATAGTCTAGTATATAAGTATGATATAATAGTGTTTATTTATGTTCCTACTACTTATTGATAAATGATTTAGTGATGAAACCTCAGGGGAAGACTAATAAAATAGTTATACTCAAATAAAACTCACAATACTTGGATTTAAATGTGTGCTAGTGGTGGAAAATAGATGAATAAAATATAGTTATAGCTTTATATAAAGATAATATCAATTTATAATGGCTTTATAAAATATTTCTAAATGTTAATAATTGTATAGTAGTGTTTGTTGGAGTTTTAGTAATTGAATGATGATCAATAACTGTCAAAATCCCTCCTTACGTATACCCAAATCCACTGGAGTGCACAGACCTTCAATCCAGATGATGTCACTGCTATCCCCGGCAATTACAGAACTGTGAGGGCCCATCACCTCCCCATGGCGTCCACTTCAAGCAGTTTCAACACCCAGACCTCCAGTAAGGACCCTCCATCACTATTAATAATAACACTGATCCATACCATAAATAGAAAACCCAGATAAAAGCGGATACCATAAAGAAACAGGTAAAATAAATAATCAAAAAGAGATTTAATGAAACTAAAAGCATATAAAGGACACAAATAAAATGTCCAAGCCCCCAATAACATCCCCATGCATCCACATTAACCCAGAAACATCCTTCCAACCCATAAATCCGTGAATAACCATCCAAGGAAGTAATTTGAGTTGTCCAAACTGGGTGTATGCGCCTGATATAGGTGTCTATGCTTCTGTAGGCGTTGTGAGTCCACTGATTTCGTCCATATGACCTAAAATAAGCAGAAAAACAAAGGTTATAGGCTATTAAGGGGCTAAAACCCACTTATATACCTAAATATACATAATATACTGCATATTTCACTGAATATGAGATTTATGTATACATATAAGCTTATGTATGTCAATAATTACATCATATCACTTAATATAAGTATATTATGACTCTATTAACACCTTAATAAATATTATTAGGCCATGGATAAGCTATTTAAACTATTATAAACTATATAATAGAATAATAATTACATATATATATAATAAAATAATATATATTATTATTTTAACCTTATTTTTAAGATATAAGCTTAATCTACTAAAGTTTATCTTATTTTAAGCATAAGAAATACTCAGTCCTAAGGATATTTAGGCTGACAAAAGGCCATAGGAAAAGATTTTATCAAGTTAATGATGGAATCTTTATCCTCACCAGAAAGTTGTTCTCCAAAAGAAGCATTGTCAATTTCAGACATAAGGGCATGCATTTCCTTTGTAGATCTTCCTTTATATTGAACCACAGAATTTCATGTGTTCAATTCTGGTTTTAATAATTTTTTAGGGGAGGAAATTTTAAATTTTCTCTTCCCATTCATCCCCATTGTGAAACATTGGTTTGAAGGATCCAATTTTATGCCATACTTGGTTAAAATATCATTCCCTACAATAAACCAATTGCTCAAGTTATCATTTTTCATGACAACAAAATCACAATTAGCTCTTACAAAACCATGGTTATATTTAAAAAACACTGTGGCTTTGTATTTACCAATGGGGGACAAAACAGAGCCATACCCTCTCCAATTTTCAGAAATGATAGGAATCAGTTTAGATTTATAGTCTTGATCTACTGAAGCAAGTGATCTTTCAGATACGAAACTTCCTCCAGCTCCAGAATCCAGAACAACATCAATGCTGGTTCCATTGATCAAGACTGGTGCCTTAAGAGGGGCAATAACATTTGAGTTATCCTCAATGTTCTTTATGATCTCAGCATCCTCAACTGTAGATAAATCATTATTATCAATGTCAATAGTATTTAAATAATGAATATCTTCTTCCAGCATCAAGATTTCTTGTTGAGATTCATATGAAATATTGCTGGCACAATCACTTGATGTATCATCCAGTGCCACTGTGTTGTCAGCATGCTCCTCTGTTTGTTCTACAAGATTTATCTTCTTGTCACAAACATGGCCTTTCTTCCAAGGCTTGTTGCACTTGAAGCAAGTGTTTGTTGCATACTTCTTTGGTGCAACAGGGGCAGAAGGTTTACCAACCTTTTCCAGAGGTTTTTGTTGGTAAGTGGAGGGTTTCTCCAAAGGGGTCCTAGGAATAAATCTTCTTGCATCATACTTATTGTTTAGAAGTATCTTATTGCAAGTATTAATGAAAGAAGAGGGTTCCTTGGAGAACTCAGTCCTAGCCACTATAATGTCTCTCAGAGACATTGGTAATTTATAGAAGATCCTGTCCTTCCATAAATCAAACTCCATATTTGGGTCCATTGCCCTTAAGGTTTTTACAAGTTTCATTAAAAAATCAATAGGTTTATCAGTAGAAGAGTTATATCTAGTTTCCTCATACTGCCTTTGTTGAGCCATTCTGAACTTGGAGCCACCAAATTGTGCTTTAATCAATTTCTTCCAATCCTCCCATGAGTAGTCATTCCCATCCAGGAGAACAGATTCATACCACATCAGGGCAACATTAGTGAACAAAGAGATTAACTTGGACACAATTTCCTCATCTGGGAGTTTGTAAGAATTTTTTAAATTATCAATTCTGCAAATAAATTGTTGCCAATCAGAAGAAGAATCACCATCAAATGTTGGGTACTGGTCAAGTTTTGGCCAATTCTTTTAATTTGAAGGAGTCTCCTTAGTACTAGCTTGTTTCTGAGTAAGAAGCAGCTGTAATTTCTCTAATTGTGCTGAAATCTCATTGTTTAATCCTTCTGTTGCAGATCCTGGTGCATCATCAGTTTTGATGGAAACTCAGTGTTATCAATAGGTATCTCTGGAGCTATTTTTACTTTAGATGAACTAGCCATAGGTACTATTTGAGCATCCTGCACTATATGTTCCTTCACAGAAATGTCAGAATATTTTTGGTCATTTAACAATGAGTTCAATTTTTCTTCAATGGTTGTTAGTCTTGTTTTCATTCTTGGAAGACTAGATAAACTCTCATTGATAGTTGCAAAAGATAATTGATTTTTATTTTGAAAAGATGACAAATGGTCATTCAATCTTTTCAGATTTATCTTATCTATCTCTACCTCCTGGCAACAGGCAGATACAGTATCATTTAGTTTAGACAAATCATTTTTTATATTTTGCCATAAAGCAACTTTCTTTTCATGGGTTGCTTTGTAATGAGACAGTTCATCAGAGACTCTCTGTGAGTCACTTTTTAATGCTTGATAACCCTGATCAGTTAACAAACTATTATATCTCTGAGTCAATTGCATATTTTTCATTATATGATTTTGCTTGGCAATAATATCTCTCAAGTGCTCATCATTAATTCTTGCTACATCTGGAGTGTTTCTCAATAAGGAAACTGAGTAACTTTCCAGACTTTCATAGAACTCAGAGTCAAGAGTTTCATCAATCACAGCCATATCAGGATTAATCATTGAGGTAGCAGTTAAAAGTAATGGATTAGATACATGAGATATCTGTCTACTATTCCCAGCCTCTATAGGTCTCAAGGTTTCATCCTGCCTTCCAGATTTACCTGAAGGAACAGAGTCAGCCACAATAAAAGGCACTTGAGAATCAATAGAGGGACGTACCAGGGTTTGCTGGGTATCACCATATTGGGCTTCCTTCTTCTTTTGCCTCCTTGATAAGGGTGGGGAGGAGTGGGGTTGGCATGGGTAGGCCTTGATAGACCTACCTGAGGTAACTGATGCTGGTTTTGAGCCAAGTAGTCCCACTGAGTGTTGAGCCAGTCCCACTGCCACTTGGACACTTCCACCATCTCTTGGGATTGGGGAGCCAATTGTTGTTGATCCCTGGGAGGAAGAGGTTTCTTTTTCTCTTGGAGAAAAGTATCTGTTCTTCTCACTTTTTCTTCCAAGGCATCTACCCTTACCTTTAGTCTCAAGTTGTCTGTCCTTAACTCCTTTATGTGGGTAGACAGATTCTTTACCTGCTGAGACAACAGCATCTTTTTTATCCTGAAGCCTTTTGGAAGATCTTCTGGTGGGTTTGTCATGGGCTTCTGATCCTGAGTATTGTCCACTAGGATTTCTATTTCTTTCATCTCTACATCCTGTTTGGGGCAAGGATTTATTAGTTTGAGAAATTCTTCTTGTCAAAGAAGAACTTACAGAAGTAGGCTCATCATAATCAATTAAGTTTAGTTCTTCTTCACGTGCAGCAAAACCACTTTGGTCAGTCATTTTAAGATTCTACTGAAATGAAGGAAAGAGAAAAAAATTAATTAGTCTTTATTTTTAATTTTTATTTAACAGAAATAAAATAAAAATAAAAAAAAATCTTTTTATGATAAAAATCAACTTAAATAAAATTAATAAAAAAATTTAAAACCAGGATAATACAATTAACTGTAGAAATAAATTAGAATTTCTATTAATTTTTTATTTTCAGGATTTAAATCAACTAATTTATTACCAGGATTTATTGTCAACTGAAATAATCAAATATGAATCTTTATTAATTAAAAAAAAAAATTATTTTAACTGATCACTTAACTACCAGGACTTAATGTCAACTGAAGTAATTAAATATGAAGTTTTATTTTAAAATTTTATTAAACTGATCACTTAAATACCAGGACTTAATGTCAACTGAAGTAATTAAATATGAGTTTTATTAATTAAAAAGATTTATTGGATTACCAGGACTCAAAGTCAACTGAAGTAATTAAATGTGAATTATCTATTAATAAAAAAAATTAATATTGTCAGGACAATTTGTCAACTGGAACAATTTAAAATTTAAATTAATCAGGACAAATGTCAACTGAAAAATTATAATAATTAATATTATTTTATTAATAAAAAAATATTATTGTCAGGACAATTTGTCAACTGGAACAATTAAAATTTAAATTAATCAGGACAATTGTCAACTGAAAAATGATAATAATTAATATTAAAATATAATTATTTTATTACTTCTGGGACTAAGAACAGTTATTGCTCTATTAGGGGGTATCAATGTTCAGGGATCCGCAATTAGGGATCAGGAATTTTTTTTCCCGGGATCAGACATTATTAATTGCGGAAGATTCTTATCCACTAGCCCCAGGGCTAGTGGATAAGAAATCCACGATAATGCATTATCCCGCCTCTTATACCCCAATTTCCATTCCTAATTCCTGATCCCAAACTCATCTCATCCATGATGGATTTGCAAGAAAGTCACATGACTCATAATTGCTGATGCCATCCTTAAGTCTTTCCTCACTCTATGCTACTTAATTTTGGTGGCGAACACTTAAGTTTTTTTTCTATCTACACACCCCAACTGCACATTTGGCGGTGAATTCCCACTTCCCTCATCACTTAACCCTTCCACCGGCAACAATGAAACACCTCTCTACTAGGAAGCTACTTCACTCAACAATGAATGCTATTACTTTTCTTTTAGCTCTTTACTATAAATCTGACTCTGATTTGGAAGATGCTTTAGCTTATATGTGTTTTCTTTCAAAAAGCGTTACATCATCACCAGGGGGCCAAATCTTTATCATGATCCCCGATATGATCTGGCCTCCATCCTCAACATTCCTCATTTAAACTTCACACAACTTTTTAGAACTTCTCCCGATTCTTTCTTCAAACTTTATCAACTCATCTCCAATCATCCTATCTTCCATAACAATTCTCATAACAAACAGCGTAATCCTGCCATCCAACTTGCTGTTGCTCTATGTCGCTTTGGCTCAAATGGAAATGGTGCTGCCGTAAGACGTTTGGATAATCTCTTTAACATAGAATATGGTACCGTGATATTATACACCAAGCGCTGTATGATTGCTATCCTTTCCCTCAAGTCTCAAACTCTTGCTTGGCCAACTCCAGAACAGCGACTTGAATTCTCTCAAGTAATGCAAGCTGAAGGTTTCCCTGGCTGTATAGGTTTTGTTGATGGCACAACCATCCCTTTGAGTCAAAAGCCTGCTCATGATGGCAACCATTATTTTGATCGCAAAAAAAGGTTTCTTCAAAATCTCCTCCAAGTTCTCATCTTTCACAATCTAACTTTTTATCTTCTTTCTAGATACTCTATTGCCGTTCAACTTGTATGCAATGTCAATAAAAAATTTATTGCATTTTCACAGTGGCTGCCCTGGATCATATCATGACTCTTCTGTCTTCCAAAGAATGAGGATTTCTCAATCCCCTGACTCATACTTTGACGAATCTCAGTACCTCCTTGCAGACTCAGCATATGCAAGTGGAAAGTACATTATACCTGCTTTCCGTGGTGCAAATTCAGAAAATGACCCCAAAGCTAAATTTAATTTTCACCTTGCACAATCAAGAGTACGAATTGAACATGCTATAGGTATTTTAAAGGGACAATTTTCTAGTCTTTGGGAGCTCAGAATCCAATTTCAAAAAAAATTGGAGATCAAAACTGCAAATCATTGGATCTTGACTTGCGTAATACTCCACAATATTCTAGCTGATTTAAAGGATGAGTGGAATGATCTTTATGAAGAAGAGGATCCTGAACCACCACTGGCACTCCCCTCCCTTGATTCACAAATCATTCAATCAACCGGCATACGCCCCATTATAATGCCAATTACTCTCCAACATTTCTCTTCACCCTTTTAATTTTTAATTTTTATGTTTTCATACTTTCCAAATGTCCTCTTTGTGTACTTTAATCACTTGGTTTTGTATTTTGGTTTGTTGCATATTCATTTTTTTTTTGAATTTACGGTGAATATCTTATTTTTGGATGGCTCATTGGTTTTCTTTCACCAGCTAAACATGAAATTGCATATTTTCTGAAATTGCATATTTTGTCAGTGATTTTTTTTTTCATTCATCCCTCATATCCTTTTCCTATTCTCCTCCAACATCCCTCAAACAATTTGGTTTCATTCATTTTGTCATCTCATCTCTCCAGGTAAGTCGTTTTATTCTTTTTTTTGATTTTTTGATTACTAATTATAATTTTTTTTGTTTTTTTCTGTTTATTTTATTTTTTTTATCTAAATTTTTTTGTAAGTGGTTATTTTGTATTTCAATGGTATAATTAACCTTTTTTTTCTCTCCCTCTTTACTTAATTTTTTAGCTCCATCACCCTACTCTTCATCCCTCCTTGGCATTGTCATTATCCCCCCTTTCCCTTATTTCACTTTTTTTTGGCTCCATTTCATTGAAACACATACATTGCACATTCTTTATGCATTTCACTTACTCCATATTCAATTTCCCCACAATTCCAACATCAATCTTTCTCACTCTATTTTTCCTACTTTTCAATCAAGGTAAGTTTCATCTCATTTTTTTCATGCCTATATGATATCTCATTCCTTTTATGAAAACTTCATACTTAAATATATGTATGACTCTTATCTGGATAACAGTGAACTTATAAAACTCCTTTTGATCTCATCTTCATTACCACTTTTCAAGTTTTTGTAAAATTTTGAAAATCAGACTCGGAATTAGGGTTAGGTTTATTCAATTATAATGTTCTTTTTACTGAAGATTCTCCTGAAGGCTACCTTTCATTTCCTGCAAACAGATTTGAATTTGATTCAGTGGTTGCTGAGATATTGACCATTAAAGTTGAGCCTTTTTTTTCCCAATTTAAATTTTTATTTCATTTTTTTATGTAACAAATTAGGGTTAGGTTTATTTAAATCGCATGTCCTTTAACTGAAGATTCTACTAAAGAATATCTTTCATTTTCTACAAACAGGTTTGAATTAGGTTCAGTGGTTGCTGAGATTTTGACCTTTGAAGTTGAGCCTTTTTTCCAAATTTCACTTGTCTTATTTCACATTTTTATATTGCATATTTAGAGGATAATGATTCTGAAACTCTTATATGATTATTATCTAGGCATTTCAATTGTATAGGCATATTTTCGTTGGTCAAGAATATCACTAAAGCTCAAAAAGATGAAGATTTTCGCTTATGGGACACTCTACCTTCCTTTGACTCTTTTCTTGCTTTTCAGCTCAACAAGCTCTGTAATAAAGCATTTGAAAAAATCATGAACTTGAAACCAAAGTTGGAATACCGAATTGGTGTGACTCCAAATTGGAAGATATCAGCCACGAATATCTTTTATTTTCTAATGTTATTATCACTCATTCTGGATTCCACTATAGGATTCATATTGATAGGAATGATGCCAATTTTCTTACTTTTGGAATATTCTCATATATCAATCCGATAACTGGCCACCCAATACCATCTCCAGCTAAAATCAAAGGACATGGTTTATATTTTCCAGACCACCGGTGCATCATTGATTTTGGTTTGGGAAATGGTATCATCGAAACTATTTGGAATTCTTCTAAGGATAATCATCAAACGACCAAAGCTCCTCCTGGTTTGGAATCCTGTCAAGATTTCACTCATTTCGGTTGCTCATTTCAAATCAGTAATAAGTTGATACAAAGAATCAATAAGGTAAAGAAAGAAGGTAAAGTTATTCGATTTAAAAAAACTTTATCTAGATCCAAAAAGTATGGGGATTAGAGTTGTCATCAAAAATTTTATATTTTTTCATAAATTTTTAATAAATATTTTTTATATATCAATTTTCTCAAGTAATGTGATGAGCCATTGACCTTGTGTTGTATAACAGGTAATCATGATAACATTTATTTGTTTCATGGGGTTCCTCTTGCCTATACCTGTGGAAAGTCCCAAACTTTTGTTTCTCGACTTGGTCTGCATTTTGGCTTGAGGGATTGTCATTACTTTAAACTAGGGAAATTGATATATATTAGATATTTATTTAATAATTTATGTAATTATATTAAATTTAGATGACTTCCACCCCTTACTTCAATAAAATGCAGGGGGGGGGTATTGCCAAATTTTCAAATCTGACATGTGAAATTGATGACTTAGAAAAATTTTGGTGATACCCACCCCTTGCTTCAATAAAATACAGGGGAGAGTATTGCCAATTTTTTTAAACAGATATAGAATTTTTTTGACTTGTTTATATTTTTGTGATACCCGTCCCTTACTTCAATAAAATCCATGGGGGGCTGTGCCAAAATTTCTTATAAGACTTGTGAAATTCTTGACATGTAAGAATTTTTGGGATACCGGTAAAATTCAGGGGGTAGTAAAGCCAAATTTTCATATAAAACTTTCAAGATTCATGACATGAAAGAATTTTTGTGATACCCACCCCTTACTTCAAAAAAATCCAGGGGTGGGGGATTGTCAAATTTTCAAAGGAGACTTGAAAATTTTATTTAAAAAAAGAATATTTAACATTAAAATACGATATTTCAAGAAATACAGAAAATAATTGTAAAATTTATGTACAAATAAATATGAACACATGAAGTGAGAAAGAAATAAAAGAAACTAGTCAACAAAAAATTTCATTAAACATTCTATTTCTTCAACAGATTTGTTTGCTTTAATGCATTTGATCAAGAAATCTTTCTTTTTAGAACTTTCTTGGAGATCATGCTTATACTTCATCTGTTCCATTAAGTTTTGATGCTCGAGTGTTTTTTCCTTATTTTTGGATTTTTCAATACTAAGAGTTAACTCAAACTTCTTCTCCTCCAAATCTTGGGCCCTACCATCCTTCTGTAAAGAGAGCTCAAACTTCTTCTCCTCCAAATCTTGGATCCAATCATCCTTCCGTAAGGAGAGCTCATACTTCCTCTCTTCCAAATCTTGTACTCTGTCATCCCTCCTTAAAGAGAGCTCGTATTTCTTCTTTTCAAAGCTCAGAGTCTCTTTAGCAATTTCCACTTGTTCTAGAGTGAGAATAAAAATTAACATAAAGTAAAAGAAAAGCAGAGTAAAGTAATAAGAGGTATGATATCACTTACCAGCATCACGTTTCTCTAAAAACTGTTCCATCGAAGAAAAAGGTGTTTGTGATGAAGTATCACTTTTTCGTCTTCTTTGGGAGAGGAAATTTAGACTAGTTGAAGCCCTTCTCTTTTTCTTCAACGTAGCATTTTCCTCCTCATCATTGTCACTAGCTTCAGACTCAGTTGATTGAGGATCCTGGGTTTGTTCATCATCCTTTTAAGAAATAAGAAAAAGATAAGTAAATAAAAAATAGAATTGATAAGATAAAAGAAAAAAGAAACAGACCTGAGTTAGATTTGGTTGGGTTAAATCACCTATAGGATCTACAGAAAAGCTATTTAGATATGTCTCATTCAAATGAGGGGAGGCTTGAGTGGAGGAAGAGGATGGGAAAAGATTTGCTTCGACATCATGTTTGGAGATAGGATCTTCTCCATCCAACATGTTTACAGGATTAACATCAGCTCTCTCTCCAAAAATTGCATCCATCTCTTTAAAGTAAGGACATAAAGAATCAAGTTTATCATCTATGGATTTTATGCCCTTAGTTATATCATTGTCGGTAATCCAAAAACCAGTGGAAGATGAAAGAGCCTTTGCCTTCTTGTATTTTGCTCGGTAATGCTTTAAGCGTTCAGAAATCTGTTTAGGCAAAAGATCAATCCTTCCCTTGGCCTTATTGCATAATTCATTTGCCATTAGAAGATAGCCATTAACTTTTGATGCGGGGGGCCGTCCTACTTTAGTGGCATACTCAGTACCAAAACAAGAATCATAGTTAGATTTGGTTTTCAGCCAGTTGATAAGAATGAGATGTTCATCTTTTTTTAATTGAAAAATCTTTGATTTCTCAGCTGAGCGGGGGAAAGAGGAAGTAGTGGGAATTGAAGAACAACTGGGTGATGGCTGCCTTTGAGAAGATCTAGGATGACGAGGCATGTTATTATAAATGAAGATGAAAAGGAGCAGAAACAAGCAGATGAGATAGCGAGATGAAAAGGAGAAGAATCAAATAGATGAAATGGGGAGAAATTCTGAGCGGATAGAATGAACAGGATGGTATGAGAATGGAAGTGCGCAGCAAGGTAGAAGGCTGGGATATCCAGAAAGTTGTCCAAGATGTGGTTATGGAAAATTGAGTAAAAAATGTCGGATAAGAGGTGAACATTGACACGTAAAGTGTCTAATAACACAATTATTAGCAAAAATAATTGCGGAAGATAATTGGGGTATGCAGATTATTTTCCGCAATTAATTTAATTGCGGATCGGTCAACATTGATACCCCCTATTATGGTCAACCAGGAAAAATAAAAATAAAATATAATAATAAAACTAAATTTCAAATTACCAGACACCTCCCCCTGCAAAATGAGCAAATTAATGCCACTTACAGAGTGCTGAGTAAAAGGAAATACGTAGCAAATGAAGAGTGAAGAGTAACCCACAAATAGTAATAACAATAATTACCGCAATATATACGATCTTTAGTCAGTATATGAACTTAAGTTTTGGAGCGTGGTTTGATTCCCGTTTGCAGCAAAAACTTTTATCACATGACGTATGACGTTCCTCGTTTTCTTGCCTCCACTCGTCCTTTACAGGTACTTGTATGCCGATGGTCCCCTCAATTACGCCTCAAGTAACGTTGCGCCGTCAATATTTCAGAAAGAATCCCAATTTTCAAGGTTCACTTTTGGTCTAAAAGCTTTGGTACGGAGTTTAAATGAAGATTTTAACGATTACTTGGACTCTAAATAATTTAGTACATATTTCTCAATCAAAGATGATGTTTTACTCAATGATAAGAGGTAGATTTAAAATATTTGTATAAGTTATAGATTAGAATTACGTCCTTGTAAATACTAAAGATATAAGATATAAGAAATAAGTATTATATTGTAGTTGTAGTAATAAGTAAGTTGGTAAAAAGGATGATCCAAAAGACAACAAAAAGAGAGGCCTTTTATTGGCAAAGGAGAGACAAAGCACGGCAATCAAATTCTAAAAACAGTAGTATGAGATAGAGAAAAGAACATTCCAAAAGGAGTATTTCAAATAATAAAGTTACTCTAAAAAGAAAGCATCAAAAAGATGTATTTACAGAGTATGTCAGAAATACATCAATTTATTTAATATTTACTGTAGAAGTCAATTCTAAATAAGAAATTTGAATTTTTTGTATATATTTAATATTATTTGAATATTAAATTCTTATTTTATCTTAATATCTATTTTTTAATATAAAATTTTATTTTTTTTCCAACCTGTCAAATGAGCACGGTGTTAGAGAAAAATATAAGGGACAAAATTATATTTTTAATTTTAATTATTTATTTAATTTTTTAATTTTAACATTCTGTAATCAGTTAATTTATTCTAACTAATTTTAATGTAACTAAATTATAATTAAATAATAATTAAAATGATAAGGTGCGGCTTCATCCAGTAAATAATTAATTATTTCACTGGGTAAGTTTAGTAGTGTCAAGGTACACTTTTAGTCTAGAAGATTTGGTACGCAGTTCTACGAGGATTTAAAAGGCTCAAATGGATTCTCAACAATTTTGTACGTATTTCTTAATTCAAAGATGAATGTTTTACTCAATAAAAGAGGTAGGATTAAAATATTAATATAACTTATAAATTAGAATTACGCTATTGTAAATACTAATGATATAGAATATAAGAATAAGTGTTTATTTGGTTAATAGTTGTAATAAAATGGTTTGGTAAGATAGAATGAATAAAAGACAACAAAAAGAGAGGCCTTTTATAGGCAAAGGAGAGACAAAGCACGGAAATAAAATTCTAAAAACAGTAGGAAAAAAGAGAGAAAAAGAATATTCCAGAAAGAGTATTTCAAATAATAAAGTTATTCCAAAAAGAAGGCGTCAAAAAGATGTATTTACAGAGTATGTCAGAAATACATCAATATTTTTAATATTTACTGTAAATGTCAATTCCAAATAAGAAATTTGATTTATTTGTATATATTTAATATTATTTGAATATTTAAATCTTATTTTATCTTTGTATTTTATTTTTTAAATATAAAGTTTTATTTTTCCCAACCTGTCAATTGAGCACGGTGTTAGAGAAAATATAACACCACACAATATGGGGGGCGGACTTGCTAGTGAGTCCGCAACCTTGGACCCAAAATCACAACAGATTGAACACACATTGAGCTATTGATAAAGGAACCATACAATCAGGAATGAACACCACTCAGCAGAACAGTTTTAGGTGGGTGTTCAAGTAGAGTTCAGTTTGGGTTCAGTATGAGTTCAGTCTGAGTTCCATCTGAGTTCCATCTCAGTTCAGGTTGAGGACTTGCTAGCAAGTCCACCCCCTATATTGCATAGTGTAAGGGACAAAATTATAATTATAATTTTACTTATTTATTTAATTAATTAATTTAATTTTAACATTCTGTAACTAGTTAATTTATAACTAATGTTAATGTAACTAAATGATAATTAAATAATAATTAAAGATGATAAGGTGCAGCTTCATCCAGTAAATAATTACTTATTTCACTGGGTAAGTCTAGTAGCCTGGCTGACACTCCCTCACTCTAAAAAAAAATAATAAAAAAAATGCTATGATTTTTTCTTCTTATACTTTTTTAGTAGAGTAGGAAGATTAGATATCTCCTTCCCAGGTATCCAAGAATCATATTCAGATGATTTATTCTTGAACCTCAATAAGTATTCTGTACCTTTCTCAGCAGTGACTATTCTGTCATTTAATATTTTTTCAATTTCTGCTGTCTCAGTGATTTCATTTGGGGTTTTCTTTGGTCTACCCCTCCTTCTTGGAAATAAATCACTATTGGATGTGTAAGGTTTCAAAAGAGATATTGGAAAAACAGGATGTTTTCTGTCATATGGGGAATACAGAATAACTTCAACTGCATTATCTCCAATCATTCTTCTGACAACAAAAGGACCAACAAATGGATCTTTTAATTTGTTATTACCTTCTAAGTTGAAGTGGACTGTAGAAATCAACACTTCATCACCCTTTTTAAAAGTGTATTCTTTATGGGATTTGTCCCATCTTTTCTTCTCATATCCAAATGATTTTTCAATACATTTTTGAGCATGATTTCTGCATAGTTGTTGCATTTGAAGAAAAGATTTTACACCAGGATGTATATCCAATTTAGGTATTTTGTTATTATGAATTTGGGCAGGAGTATTAGGAACATATCCAAGCCAGAGCTCAAAAGGCTTCCTTTGAGTAACAGAATGAACAGTGCTATTATAAGCAAATTCTAACCCAGGAAGTAAGGTAACCCAATCATGAGTGAATCTGTCATTATCTTTATACTCAAGGCCAAAGGCACAATATCTTCTTATCATGTCCTCTAAAGTCTGAATCATTCTTTCAGCTAAACCATCAGTCTGAGGGTGATGGGCAGTAGAAAGTTTCAGATCACAACCACAAACATCCATCAGAGACATCCAAAATTCAGAAGTAAATTTAGGGTCTTTGTCAGAGATTATGGCTTTAGGAAAACCAGCAGTATTAAACATATGAGACCACCATAAGAAAGCTAATTCTTTAGTGGAAACATCCTTGTGGGTAGGGATAAATTTACACATTTTTGTGAATCTGTCGACAATAACCCAACAAGAGTTATAACTGTCTTTACCAGCAATAGGTAATCCTGTTACAAAATCCATGTTTATTATTTGCCATGGGGCATCAGGAGGTTCAATATGTTGCATTAATCCTGCTCTTTTACCAGTTAATCTTTTTGATTTTTGGCAAGAATCACAAGATTCAACATATAATTTTGTGTCTTCAGACATATTAGCCCACCAAGCAGTGTTCTTAATTCTGATCATTGTTTTGTCAAGATCAAAATGTCCAGCTAATATGTCATCATGACAAATTTTCAAGATGATTTCTTTCATAGAAGGAGGAATAACAATAACATTACTCAACTTTCTTCTATAATATAGATATCCTTCATCAATTGAAAATTTTCCTTTTTCCAAACCTTTTTGGTACTTTGGTGGAAGGGTTTTAATTAATGCTTGTATTGAAGCATTCTTTGGATCATTTAATATGGTGCATAACTTTTTCAAGTCAGTGTCCTTATCATATGATTCCAGAATAAGCTGTAATAGCTCTTCCTCCATATCAACCACATATATCCCATGGATATGGATAATTTTATCCTCAGGATCATATGCAGGATTTGAGTCATCATTTGGTAAGGGTAACCTTGATAACATATCCACATTTGAGTGACCAATACCAGCTCTGTGAATAATTGTCATTCTCCCTCTGTACTCTTGAACAGCCAGCTGCCATCTAAACATATGTCTATTAGGTGTTTTCAAGTTTAAAAGGGATTTAACTGCACTGCAGTCAGTGACAAGTTCAAATTTCTGGTCATCTAGGTAATAATGAAGCTTTTCTAGAGCCCATACTACAGCTAAACACTCTAATTGAGTAGCACCATATTTCAATTCACTATTTCTCAAGGTTCTTGAAATATAACAAATTACTACTTCTGAAACTTTATCATTTATCACTTGTTTTTGATGGAGGGCAGCACCAAGACCAATGAAACTGGCATCAGTGTACAAAACAAATGGTTGATCAAAGTCAGGTAAAGCAAGAATTGGTGCTGACATCAAACAGTGTTTCATATTGTCAAAGGCTCTTTGTCTTTCACTATTCCAGACAAAAGCAAAATCCTTTCTAGTTAATTGGGTAAGGGGTAAAGCTATGACTTGGTAATTTTTAATATACTGTCTATAGTATCCACACATTCCCAAAAAACTTTGGAGCTCTCTTACTGTTGTAGGAGCTTTCACCTGTTGTATGGCTGCCACTTTGTTCTGGTCAACACATATCTGTAAGCCTGAAACAACATGGCCAAGAACTTTTAAAGAATGGAAACCAAATTTACATTTCTTCAAAGCAAGTGTCATATTTATTTCATCCATTTTCTGGAATACTTTACACAGGTGTTTAAGATGGTCCTCAAATGTTTTTGAGAATATAATGATATCATCAATATAAACCATCAGCCAACCTTCAATTATCTCTTGATGGAATGTGTTATCCATTACTTTTTGGAAAACAGAAGGGGCATTTTTAGGGCCAAATGGCATCCTAATATACTTATAAATACCCATATGAGTGGCAATCATCAGAAAGTTCTGAGAGTTTTTCTCAACAGGTACCTGGTGATATCCCTTATTACCATCCAAACAGCTGATATATTTAGCACCCTGTAAAGTAGCATGTATAGAGCTGATTCTAGGTAAAGGATAGATATCATCAACAGTATAAGTATTTAGTGCTCTATAATCACCACATAACCTGGCTTTATCTTTCTCATAAGAAATTAGGACAGGTGAGATAACACAATATTTAGGTGTTTCAACTACCTTTTCAATAATATTCATTTTTAAAAGGGTAGAGATATTATCTTCAATATCTTTTCTCTTTGTGGGAGAAGCAGGATAAGGCTTCTTCTTTAAACTAGGTGGTATATCAGTTAATGGGCAAGACAATGAAAGTTTCATTTCCTCTTTAACTAATCCCAGTTCATGTGACCCATGAGCAAAGGCCATAGGAAAAGATTTTATCAAGTTAATGATGGAATCTTTATCCTCACCAGAAAGTTGTTCTCCAAAAGAGGCATTGTCAATTTCAGACATAAGGGCATGCATTTCCTTTGTAGATCTTCCTTTATATTGAACCACAGAATTACATGTGTTCAATTCTGGTTTTAATAATTTTTTAGGGGAGGAAATTTTAAATTTTCTCTTCCCATTCAACCCCATTGTGAAAAAGTGGTTTGAAGGATCCAATTTTATGCCATACTTGGTTAAAATATCATTCCCTACAATAAACCAATTGCTCAAGTTATCATTTTTCATGACAACAAAATCACAAATAGCTCTTACAAAACCATGGTTATATTTAAAAAACACTGTGGCTTTGTATTTACCAATGGGGGACAAAACAGAGCCATACCCTCTCCAATTTTCAGAAATGATAGGCAACAGTTTAGATTTATAGTCTTGATCTACTGAGGCAAGTGCTCTTTCAGATACTACACTTCCTCCAGCTCCAGAATCCAGAACAACTTCAATGCTGGTTCCATTAATCAAGACTGGTGCCTTAAGAGGGGCAATAACAATTGAGTTATCCTCAATGTTCTTTATGATCTCAGCATCCTCAACTGTAGATAAATCATTATTATCAATGTCAATAGTATTTAAATAATGAATATCTTCTTCCAGCATCAAGATTTCTTGTTGAGATTCATATGAAATATTGCTGGCACAATCACTTGATGTATCATCCAGTGCCACTGTGTCATCAGCATGCTCCTCTGTTTGTTCCACAAGATTTATCTTCTTGTCACAAACATGGCCTTTCTGCCAAGGCTTGTTGCACTTGAAGCAAGTGTTTGTTGCATACTTCTTTGGTGCAATAGGGGCAGAAGGTTTACCAACCTTTTCCAGAGGTTTTTGTTGGTAAGTGGAGGGTTTCTCCAAAGGGGTCCTAGGAATGAATCTTCTTGCATCATACTTATTGTTTAGAAGTATCTCATTGCAAGTATTAATGAAAGAAGAGGGTTCTTTGGAGAACTCAGTCCTAGCCACAATCAAGTCTCTCAGAGACATTGGTAATTTATAGAGGATCCTGTCCTTCCATAAATCAAACTCCATATTTGGGTCCATTGCCCTTAAGATTTTTACAAGTTTCATTAAAAACTCAATAGGTTTATCAGTGGAAGAGCTATATCTAGTTTCCTCATACTGCCTTTGTTGAGCCATTCTGAACTTGGAGCCACCAAATTGTGCTTTAATTAATTTCTTCCAATCCTCCCATGAGTAGTCATTCCCATCCAGGAGAACAGATTCATACCACATCAGGGCAACATTAGTGAACAAAGAAATTAATTTGGACACAATTTCCTCATCTGGGAGTTTGTAAGAATTTTTTAAATTATCAATTCTGCAAATAAATTGTTGCCAATCAGAGGAAGAATCACCATCAAATGTTGGGTACTGGTCAAGTTTTGGCCAATTCTTTTGATTTGAAGGAGTATCCTTAGTACTAGCTTGTTTCTGAGTAAGAAGCAGCTGTAATTTCTCTAATTGTGCTGAAATCTCATTGTTTAATCCTTCTGTTGCAGATCCTGGTGCATCATCAGTTTTTGATGGAAACTCAGTGTTATCAACAGGTATTTCTGGATCAATTTTTATTTTAGATGAACTAGCCACAGGTACTGGTTGAGAATCCTGCACTATATGTTCCTTCACAGAATTTTCAGAATATTTTTGGTCATTTAACAATGAGTTCAATGTTTCTTCAATGGTTGTTAGTCTTGTTTTCATTCTTGGAAGACTAGATAAACTTTCATTGACAGTTGCAAAAGATAATTGATTTTTATGTTGAAAAGATGACAACTGGTCACTCAATCTTTTCAGATTTATCTTATCTATCTCTACCTCCTGGCAACAGGCAGATACAGTATCTTTTAGTTTAGACAAATCATTTTTTATATTTTGCCATAAAGCAATTTTCTTATCATGGGTTGCTTTGTAATGAGACAATTCATCAGAGACTCTCTGTGAGTCACTTTTTAATGCTTGATAACCCTGATCAGTTAACAAACTATTATATCTCTGAGTCAATTGCATATTGTTCATTATATGATTTTGCTTGGCAATAATATCTCTCAAGTGCTCATCATTAATTCTTGCTACATCTGGAGTGTTTCTCAATAAGGAAACTGAGTAACTTTCCAGACTTTCATAGAACTCAGGGTCAAGAGTTTCATCAATCACAGCCATATCAGGATTAATCATTGAGGTAGCAATTAAAAGTAATGGATTGGATACATGAGATAACTGTCTACTATTTCCAGCCTCTATAGGTCTCAAGGTTTCATCTTGCCTTCCAGATTTACCTGAAGGAACAGAGTCAGCCACAAGAAAAGGCACTTGAGAATCAATAGAGGGACGTACCAGGGTTTGCTGGGTATCACCATATTGGGCTTCCTTCTTCTTTTGCCTCCTTGATAAGGGTGGGGAGGAGTGGGGTTTGCCTGGGTGGGCCTTGATGGACCTACCTGAGGTAATTGATGCTGATTTTGAGCTAAGTAGTCCCACTGTGTGTTGAGCCAGTCCCACTGCCACTTGGACACTTCTACCATCTCTTGGGATTGGGGAGCCAATTGTTGTTGATCCCTGGGAGGAAGAGGTTTCCTTTTCTCTTGGAGAGAAGTATTTTTTCTTTTCTCCCATTCTTCCAAGGCATCTACCCTTACCTTTAGTTTTAAGCTGCCTGTCTTTAACTCCTTTATGTGGGTTGACAGATTCTTTATCTGCTGGGACAACGGCATCTTTTTTATTTTGAAGCCTCTCGGAAGCTCTTCTGGTGGGTTTGTCCTGGGTTTCTGATCCTGAGTATTGTCCACTAGGATTTCTACTTCTTCCATTTCCACATCCTGTTTGGGGCAAGGATTTATTAGTTTGAGAAATTCTTCTTGTTAAAGGAGAACTTACAGAAGTAGGCTCATCATAATCAATTAAGTCTAGTTCTTCTTCACGTGCAGTAAAACCACTTTGATCAGTCATTTTAAGATTCTACTGAAATGAAGGAAAAGAGACAAAATTAATTAGTCTTTTATTTTTAATTTTTATTTAACAGAAATAAAATAAAAATAAATAAAAAAAAATCTTTTTAGGATAAAAATCAACTTAAATAAAATTAATAAAAAAAAATTTAAAACCAGGATAATGCAATCAACTGTAGAAATAAATTAGAATATCTATTAATTTTTATTTTCAGGATTTAAATCAACTAATTTATTACCAGGATTTATTGTCAACTGAAATAATCAAATATGAATCTTTATTAATAAAAATTATTTTAACTGATTAATTAACTACCAGGACTTAATGTCAACTGAAGTAATTTAAATATGAATTTTATTACTTAAAAAGATTTATTGGATTACCAGGACTCAAAGTCAACTGAAGTAATGAAATGTTAATTATTTATTTAAAAAAATATAATTGTCAGGACAATTTGTCAACTGGAACAATTAATTAATCAGGACAAATGTCAACTGAAAAATTATAATAATTATTTTATTTAATAAAATATATTATTGTCAGGACAGTTTGTCAACTGGAACAATTAAAATTCAAATTAATCAGGACAATTGTCAACTGAAAAATGATAATAATTAATATTAATATATAATTATTTTATTACCTCTGGGACTAAGAACAGTTATTGCTCTATTATGGTCAACCAGGAAAAATAAAAAAAAATATAATAATAAAATTAAATTCCAATTACCAGACACCTCCCCCTGCAAAATGAGCAAATTAATGCCACTTACAGAGTGCTGAGTAAAAGGAAATACGTAGCAAATGAAGAGTGAAGAGTAACCCACAAATAGTAATAACAATAATTACCACGATATATACGATCTTTAGTCAGTATATGAACTTAAGTTTTGGAGCGCGGTTCGATTCCCGTTCGCAGCAAAAACTTTTATCACGTGACGTATGACGTTCGTCGTTTTCTTGCCTCCACTCGTCCTTTACAGGTGCTTCTACGCCGATGGTCCTCTCGATTACGCCTCAAGTAACGTTGCGCTGTCGATATTTCGGAAAGGTTCCCAATCGTCAAGGTACACTTTTAGTCTAGAAGATTTGGTACGTAGTTCTACGAGGATTTAAAAGGCTCAAATGGATTCTCAACAATTTTGTACGTATTTCTTAATTCAAAGATGAATGTTTTACTCAATAAAAGAGGTAGGATTAAAATATTAATATAACTTATAAATTAGAATTACGCTATTGTAAATACTAATGATATAGAATATAAGAATAAGTGTTTATTTGGTTAATAGTTGTAATAAAATGGTTTGGTAAGATAGAATGAATAAAAGACAACAAAAAGAGAGGCCTTTTATAGGCAAAGGAGAGACAAAGCACGGAAATAAAATTCTAAAAACAGTAGGAAAAAAGAGAGAAAAAGAATATTCCAGAAAGAGTATTTCAAATAATAAAGTTATTGCAAAAAGAAGGCGTCAAAAAGATGTATTTACAGAGTATGTCAGAAATACATCAATATTTTTAATGTTTACTGTAAATGTCAATTCCAAATAAGAAATTTGATTTATTTGTATATATTTAATATTATTTGAATATTTAAATCTTATTTTATCTTTGTATTTTATTTTTTAAATATAAAGTTTTATTTTTCCCAACCTGTCAATTGAGCACGGTGTTAGAGAAAATATAAGGGATAAAATTATAATTATAATTTTACTTATTTATTTAATTAATTAATTTAATTTTAAAATTCTGTAACTAGTTAATTTATAACTAATGTTAATGTAACTAAATGATAATTAAATAATAATTAAAGATGATAAGGTGCGGCTTCATCCAGTAAATAATTACTTATTTCACTGGGTAAGTCTAGTAGCCTGGCTTTCAGTTTTCATAATTTGATTGCCGTGCTTTGTCCCTCCTTTGCCTATATAAGGCCTCTCTTTTGGTTGTTTTTTCTCCATTCCATTACTACATTATTTTATTACCATTACAAACAATCAAACTTATTCTTATATTCTATAACATTATTATTTACAATAACGTAACTCTAATCTATAAATTATATCAATATTTTAATTCTACCTCTTTTATTTGAGTAATTAAATCACTTAGATTAAGAAATACATACCATATTGTTGAGAATCCATTTTAACCCTTAAAATCCTCGTAAAACTTCATACCAAATCTTCTAGACCAAAAGCGTACCTTGACAATTGGGAACCTTTCTGAAATATCGATGGCGCAACATTAATTGAGGCGTAATCAAAGGGACCATTGGTGTACAAGTACCTGTAAAGGTCGAGAGAAGGCGAGAAAACAACGAACGTCATACGTCACGTGACAAAGGTTTTTTCTGCAAACGGGAATCGAACCGCGCTCCAAAACTTAGGTTCATATACTGACTAAACGTCGTATATATCGTGGTAATTATTGATATTACAATTTTTGGGTTACTCTTCACTCTTCATTTGCTACGTATTTCCTTTTACTCAGCACTCTGTAAGTGGCATTAATTTGCTAATTTTATAGGGGGAGGTGTCTGGTAATTTGGAATTTATTTTTATTACTATATTTTTTTTATATTTTTCCTGGTTGACCATAATAGAGCAATAAGTGTTCTTAGTCCCAGAAGTAATAAAATAATTATATTTTAATATTAATTATTATAATTTTTCAGTTGACATTTGTCCTGATTAATTTAAATTTTAATTGTTCCAGTTGACAAATTGTACTGACAATAATATTTTTTTTCATTAATAAAATAATTATATTTTAATATTAATTATTATAATTTTTCAGGTGACATTTGTCCTGATTAATTTAAATTTTAATTGTTCCAGTTGAAAAATTGTCCTGACAATAATATTTTTTTTATTAATAAATTATTCATTTTTAATTACTTCAGTTGACTTTGAGTCCTGGTAGCTCAATAAATTTTTTTTTAATTAATAAAACTCATACTTAATTACTTCAGTTGACATTAAGTCCTGGTAGTTAAGTGATCAGTTTAATAAAATTTTAAAAATAAAACTTCATATTTAATTACTTCAGTTGACATTAAGTCCTGGTAGTTAAGTGATCAGTATTTGATTACTTCAGTTGACAATAAGTCCTGGTAATAAATTAGTTGATTTAAATCCTGAAAATAAATAATTAAAAATTATTAATAAAAATTCTAATTTATTTCTACAGTTGATTATATTATAATCCTGGTTTTAAATTTTTTTTTATTATTAAATTAATTTTATTTAAGTTGATTTTTATCCTAAAAAGATTTTTATTATTATTTTTATTTTTTTTCTGTTAAATAAAAATTAAAAATAAAAAGACTAATTAATCTTATTGTCTTTTTTTTTTCTTCATTTCAGTTAAATCTTAAAATGACTGACCAAAGTGGTTTTGCTGCACATGAAGAAGAACTAGACTTTATTGATTATGATGAGCCTACTTCTGTAAGTTCTCATTTAACAAGAAGAATTTCTCAAACTAATAAATCCTAGCCCCAAACAGGATGTAGAGATGGAAGAAGTAGAAATCCTAGTGGACACAACTCAGGATCAGAAGCCTATGATAAACCCACCAGAAGAGCTTCCAAAAGGCTTCAGGATAAAAAAGATGCCATTCTCTCCGCAGGTAAAGAATCTGTCTACTCACATAAAGGAGTTAAGGACAGAAAGCTTGAGACTAAAGGTAAGGGTAGATGCCTTGGAAGAAAAGGTGAGAAGAACAGATACTTTTCTCCAAGAGAAGAAGAAACCTCTTCCTCCCAGGGATCAACAACAATTGGCTTCCCAGTCCCAAGAGAATGTGGAAGTGTCCAAGTGGCAGTGGGACTGGCTGAACACTCAGTGGGACTACCTGGCTCAAAACCAGCATCAGTTACCTCAAGTAGGTCCATCAAGGCCCACCCAGGTCAACCCCACTCCTCCCCACCCTTATCAAGGAGGCAAAAGAAGAAGGAAGCCCAATATGGTGATACCCAGCAAACCCTGGTCGTCCCTCTATTGATTCTCAAGTGCCTTTTCTTGTGGCTGATTCTGTTCCTTCAGGTAAATCTGGAAGGGAGGATGAAACCTTGAGACCTATTGAGGCTGGGAGTAGTAGACAAATCACTCATGTATCTAATCCATTACTTTTAATTGCTACCTCAATGATTAATCCTGATATGGCTGTGATTGATGAAACTCTTGACCCTGAGTTCTATGAGAGTCTGGAAAGTTACTCAGTTTCCTTATTGAGAAACACTCCAGATGTAGCAAGAATTAATGATGAGCACTTGAGAGATATTATTGCCAAGCAAAATCATATAATGAACAATATGCAATTGACTCAGAGGTATAATAGTTTGTTAACTGATCAGGGTTATCAAGCATTAAGAAGTGACTCACAGAGAGTCTCTGATGAATTGTCTCATTACAAAGAAACCCATGAAAAGAAAGTTGCTTTATGGAAAAATATAAAAAATGATTTTTCTAAACTAAAAGATACTGTATCTGCCTGTTGCCAGGAGGTAGAGATAGATAAGATAAATCTGAAAAGATTGAATGACCATTTGTCATCTATTCAAAATAAAAATCAATTATCTTTTGCAACTATCAATGAGAGTTTATCTAGTCTTCCAAGAATGAAAACAAGACTAACAACCATTGAAGAAAAATTGAACTCATTGTTAAATGACCAAAAATATTCTGACATTTCTGTGAAGGAACATATAGTGCAGGATGCTCAAATAGTACCTCTGTCTAGTTCATCTAAAGTAAAAATAGCTCCAGAGATACCTGTTGATAACACTGAGTTTCCATCAAAAACTGATGATGCACCAGGATCTGCAACAGAAGGATTAAACAATGAGATTTCAGCACAATTAGAGAAATTACAGCTGCTTCTTACTCAGAAACAAGCTAGTACTAAGGAGACTCCTTCAAATTAAAAGAATTGGCCAAAACTTGACCAGTACCCAACATTTGATGGTGATTCTTCCTCTGATTGGCAACAATTTATTTGCAGAATTGATAACTTAAAAAATTCTTACAAACTCCCAGATGTGGAAATTGTGTCCAAGTTAATTTCTTTGTTCACTAATGTTGCCCTGATGTGGTATGAATCTGTTCTCCTGGATGGGAATGACTACTCATGGGAGGATTGGAAGAAATTGATTAAAGCACAATTTGGTGGCTCCAAGTTCAGAATGGCTCAACAAAGGCAGCATGAGGAAACTAGATATAGCTCTACTACTGATAAACCTATTGATTTTTTAATGAAACTTGTAAAAACCTTAAGGGCAATGGACCCAAATATGGAGTTTGATTTATGGAAGGACAGGATCCTCTATAAATTACCAATGTCTCTGAGAGACTTAATAGTGGCTAGGACTGAGCTCTCCAAAGAACCCTCTTCTTTCATTAATACTTGAAATGAGATACTTCTAAACAAAAGTATGATGCCAGAAGATTCATTCCTAGGACCCCTTTGGAGAAACCCTCCACTTACCCACAGAAACTTCTTGATAAGGTTGGTAAACCTTATGCCCCTGTTGCACCAAGGAAGTATGCAACAAACACTTGCTTCAAGTGCAACAAGCCTTGGCAGAAAGGCCATGTTTGTGACAAGAAGATAAATCTTGTAGAAAAAACAGAGGAACATGCTGATGACACAGTGGTACTGGATGATACATCAAGTGATTGTGCCAGCAATATTTCATATGAATCTTAACAAGAACTCTTGATGCTGGAAGAGGATATCCATTATTTAAATACTATTGACATTGATAATAATGATTTATCTACAGTTGAAGATGCTGAGATCATAAAGAACATTGAGGATAACTCAATTGTTATTGCCCCTCTTAAGGCACCAGTCTTGATCAATGGAACCAGCATTGAAGTTGTTCTGGATTCTGGATCTGGAGGAAGTGTAGTATCTGAAAGAGCACTTGCTTCAGTAGTTCAAGACTTTAAATCTAAACTGATGCCTATCATTTCTGAAAATTGGAGAGGTTATGGCTCTGTTTTGTCCCCCATTGGTAAATACAAAGCCACAGTGTTTCTTAAATATAACCATGGTTTTGTAAGAGCTATTTGTGATTTTGTTGTCATGAAAATTGATAACTTGAGCAATTGGTTTATTGTAAGGAATGATATTTTAACCAAGTATGGCATAAAATTGGATCCTTCAAACCAATGTTTTACAATGGGGATGAATGGGAAGAGAAAATTTAAGATTTCCTCCCCTAAAAAATTAGTAAACCCAGAATTGAACACATGTAATTCTGTGGTTCAATATAAAGGAAGATCTACAAAGGAAATGCATGCCCTTATGTCTGAAATTGACAATGCTTCTTTTGGAGAACAAATTTCTGGTGAGGATAAAGATTCCATCATTAACTTGATAAAATCTTTTCCTATGGCCTTTGCTCATGGGTCACATGAACTGGGATTAGTTAAAGAGGAAATGAAACTTTCATTGTCTTTCCCATTAACTGATATACCACCTAGTTTAAAGAAGAAGCCTTATCCTGCTTCTCCAACAAAGAGAAAAGATATTGAAGACAATATCTCTACCCTTTTAAAAATGAATATTATTGAAAAGGTAGTTGAAACACCTAAATATTGTGTTATCTCACCTGTCCTAATTTCTTATGGGAAAGATAAATCTAGGTTATGTGGTGATTATAGAGCACTAAACACTTATACTGTTGATGATATCTACCCTTTACCTAGAATCAGCTCTATACATGCTACTTTACAGGGTGCTAAATATATCAGCTGTTTGAATGGTAATAAAGGATATCACCAGGTACCTGTTGAGAAAAATTCTCAGAACTTTCTGATGATTGCCACTCATATGGGTATTTATAAGTATATTAGGATACCATTTGGCCCTAAAAATGCCCCTTCAGTTTTCCAAAAAGTAATGGATAACACATTTCATCAAGAGATAATTGAAGGATGGCTGATGGTTTATATTGATGATATCATTATATTCTCAAAAACATTTGAGGACCATCTTTAACACCTGTGTAAAGTATTCCAGAAAATGGATGAAATAAATATGACAATTGCTTTTAAGAAATGTAAATTTGGTTTCCATTCCTTAAACGTTCTTGGTCATGTTGTGTCAGGCTTACAGATATGTGTTGACCAGAACAAAGTGGCAGCTATACAACAGGTGAAGACTCCTACAACAGTGAGAGAGCTCCAAAGTTTTTTGGGAATGTGTGGATACTATAGACAGTATATTAAAAATTACCAAGTCATAGCTTTAACACTTACCCAATTAACTAGAAAGGATGTTGCTTTTGTCTGGAATTGTGAAAGACAAAGAGCCTTTGACACTATGAAACACTGTTTGATGTCAGCACAAATTCTTGCTTTACCTGACTTTAATCAACCATTTGTTTTGTACACTGATGCCAGTTTCATTGGTCTTGGTGCTGCCCTCCATCAAAAACAAGTGATAAATGATAAAGTTTCAGAAGTAGTAATTTGTTATATTTCAAGAACCTTGAGAAATAGTGAATTGAAATATGGTGCTACTCAATTAGAGTGTTTAGCTGTAGTATGGGCTCTAGAAAAGCTTCATTATTACCTAGATGACCAGAAATTTGAACTTGTCACTGACTGCAGTGCAGTTAAATCCCTTTTAAACTTGAAAACACCTAACAGACATATGTTCAGATGGCAGCTGGCTGTTCAAGAGTACAGAGGGAGAATGACAATTATTCATAGGGCTGGTATTTTTCACTCAAATGTGGATATGTTATCTAGGTTACCTTTGCCAAATAATGACTCTAATCCTGCGTATGATCCTGAGGACAAAATTATTCATATACATGGTATATATGTGGTTGATATGGAGGAAGAGCTATTACAGCTTATTCTGGAATCATATGATAAGGAAACCGACTTGAAAAAGTTATGCACCATATTAAATGATCCAAAGAATGCTTCAATACAAGCATTAATTAAAACCCTTCCACCAAAGTACCAAAAAGCTTTGGAAAAAGGTAAATTTTCAATTGATGAAGGATATCTATATTATAGAAGAAAGTTGAGTAATGTTATTGTTATTTCTCCTTCTATGAAAGAAATCATCTTGAAAATTTTGATGATGAAATATTAGCTGGACATTTTGATCTTGACAAAACAATGATCAGAATTAAGAACACTGCTTGGTGGGCTAATATGTCTGAAGACACAAAATTATATGTTGAATCTTGTGATTCTTGCCAAAAATCAAAAATATTAACTGGTAAGAGAGCAGGATTAATGCAGCATATTGAACCTACTTATGCTCCATGGCAAATAATAAACATGAATTTTGTAACAGGATTACCTATTGCTGGTAAAGACAGTTATAACTCTTGTTGGGTTATTGTGGACAGATTCACAAAAATGTGTAAATTTATCCCTACCCACAAGGATGTTTCCACTAAAGAATTAGCTTTCTTATGGTGGTCTCATATGTTTAATACTGCTGGTTTTCCTAAAGCCATAATCTCTGACAGAGACCCTAAATTTACTTCTGAATTTTGGATGTCTCTGATGGATGTTTGTGGTTGTGATCTGAAACTTTCTACTGCCCATCACCCTCAGACTGATGGTTTAGCTGAAAGAATGATTCAGACTTTAGAGGACATGATAAGAAGATATTGTGCCTTTGGCCTTGAGTATAAAGATAATGACAGATTCACTCATGATTGGGTTACCTTACTTCCTGGGTTAGAATTTTCTTATAATAGCACTGTTCATTCTGTTACTCAAAGAAAGCCTTTTTGAGCTCTGGCTTGGATATGTTCCTAATACTCCTGCCCAAATTCTCAATAACAAAATACCTAAATTGGATATACATCCTGATGTAAAATCATTTTCTTCAAATGCAACAACTATGTAGAAATCATGCTAAAAAATGTATTGAAAAATCATTTGAATATGAGAAGAATAGATGGGACAAATCCCATAAAGAATACACTTTTAAAAAGGGTGATGAAGTGTTGATTTCTACATTCCACTTCAACTTACAAGGTAATAACAAATTGAAAGATCCATTTGTTGGTCTATTTGTTGTCAGAAGAATGATTGGAGATAATGCAGTTGAAGTTATTCTGTATTCCCCATATGACAGAAAACATCCTGTTTTCCCAATATCTCTTTTGAAACCTTACACATCCAATAGTGATTTATTTCCAAAAAGGAGGGGTAGACCAAAGAAAACCCCAAATGAAATCACTGAAACAGCAGAAATTGATAAAATTCTAAATGACAGAATAGTCACTGCTGAAAAAGGTACAGAATACTTATTGAGATTCAAGAATAAATCATCTGAATATGATTTTTGAATACCTGGGAAGGAGATATCTAATATCCCTACTCTACTAAAAAAGTATAAAAAAAATCATAGCATTTTTTTTATTGTTTTTTTTTAGAGTGAGGGAGTGTCAGCCAGGCTACTAGACTTACCCAGTGAAATAATTAATTATTTACTTGATGAAGCCACACCTTATCATTTTAATTATTTAATTAATTAGTTACATTAAAATTAATTATAATAAATTAACTAATTAAAGAATGATAAAATTAAATAAATAATTAAAATTAAATATAAAATTGTCCCTTATATTTTTTCTCTAACACCGTGCTCATTTGACAGGTTGGAAGAAATAAAGAATTATATTAAAAAATAAATTTTAAATTAAAATAAGATTTTAATATTCAAATAATATTAAATATATACAAAAATTCAAATTTCTTATTTAGAATTGACTTCTACAGTAAATATTAAATAAATTTATGTATTTCTGACATACTCTGTAAATACATCTTTTTGACGCCTTCTTTTTAGAACAACTTTATTATTTGAAAATACTCCTTCTGGAATATTCTTTTTCTCTCTCTCTCATACTACTGTTTTCATAATTTGATTGCCGTGCTTTGTCTCTCCTTTGCCTATATAAGGCCTCTCTTTTGGTTGTTTTTTCTCCATTCCATTACTACATTATTTTATTACCATTACAAACAATCAAACTTATTCTTATATTCTATAACATTAGTATTTACAATAACGTAACTCTAATCTATAAATTATATCAATATTTTAATCCTACCTCTTTTGTTTGAGTAATTAAATCACTTAGATTAAGAAATACATACCATATTGTTGAGAATCCATTTTAACCCTTAAAATCCTCGTAAAACTTCATACCAAATCTTCTAGACCAAAAGCGTACCTTGACAACACTAATAAAAATAATTCAAATAATTAATTTCTCACGTATTATAGTAAATCAATTAATTTCACTATTTTTATGTGTTAAAATAAGTTTATTTTTCATGTTTCACTTAAATTGGTTATTACTTAAAAGGTTATAAGACAAAATTAAATTAGGGGGTATCAATGTTGACCGATCCGCAATTAAATTAATTGCGGAAAATAATCTGCATACCCCAATTATCTTCCACAATTATTTTTGCTAATAATTGGGTTATTAGACACTTTACGTGTCAATGTTCACCTCTTATCTGACATTTTTATCCTCAATATTTGATAACCACATCTTGGACAACTTTCTGGATATCCCAGACTTCTACCTTGCTGCGCACTTCCATTCTCATCCCATCCTGTTCATTCTATCCGCTCAGAATTTCTCCCCATTTCATCTATTTGATTCTGCTCCTTTTCATCTCGCTATCTCATCTGCTTGTTTCTACTCCTTTTCATCTTCATTTATAATAACATGCCTCGTCATCCTAGATCTTCTCAAAGGCAGCCATCACCCAGTTGTTCTTCAATTCCCACTACTTCCTCTTTCCCCCGCTAAGCTGAGAAATCAAAGACTGTTCAATTAAAAAAAGATGAACATCTCATTCTTATCAACTGGCTGAAAACCAAATCTAACTATGATTCTTGTTTAGGTACTGAGTATGCCACTAAAGTAGGACGGCCCCCACATCAAAAGTTAATGGCTATCTTCTAATGGCAAATGAATTACGGAATAAGACCAAGGGAAGGATTGATCTTTTGCCTAAACAGATGTCTGAACAATTCAAGCATTACCAAGCAAAATACAAGAAGGCAAAGGCTCTTTCATCTTCCACTGGTTTTGGGGTTACTGACAACAATATAACTAAGAGCATAAAATCCATAGACAACAAACTTGAAACTTTATGTCCTTACTTTAAAGAGATGGATGCAAATTTTGGAGAGCAAGCCAATGTTAATTGAGTAAACATGTTGGATGGTGAAGATCCTATCTCCGAACATGATGTTGAAGCAAATCTTTTCCCATCCTCTTCCTCCACTCAAGCCTCCCCTCTTCTAAATTCTACAAATCTAGATAGCTTTGCTATTGATCCTATTGGCAATTAAACCCAACCCAATCTAACTCAGGTCTGTTTTTTTTTCTTTTATCTTATCAATACTTTTTTTTATTTACTTAGATTTTCTTATTTCTTAAAAGGCTGATGAACAAGCCCAGGACCCACAATCAACTGAGTCTGAAGCTAGTGACAATGATGAGGAGAAAAATATATTCCTTGAACAAGAAGCGTAGAGATTCAAGTAGTCTAAATTTCCACTCACAAAGAAGACAAAAAAGTGATACTTCATCACAAACCCCTTTTTCTTCAATGGAACAGTTTTTAGAGAAACATGATGCTGGTAAGTGATATCATACCTATTAATACTTTACTCTGCTTTTCTTCTACTTATTGTTAACATTGCTTATCACTCTAGAACAAGTGGAAGCTGCTAAAGAGACTCTAAAGTTTGAAAAGTAAAAATATGAGCTCTCTTTAAGGAGGGATGATAGGCTACAAGATTTGGAAGAGAGGAAGTACGAGCTCTCTTTACGGAAGGATGATTGGGCCCAAGATTTGGAGGAGAGGAAGTTTGAGTTAACTCTAAGTATTGAAAAATCAAAAAAAAGAGGAGAAAACACTCAAACATCAAAACCTATTAGAGCAGATGAAATATAAGTTTGATCATGAAGAAAATTCCAAAAAGAAAGATTTCTTGATAGAATGTGTTAAAGCTAATAAATCTGTTGAGGAAATTGAACGTTTAAAGAAATTGTTGGATGACTAGTTTGTTTTATTTCTCTCACACTTCAACTTTTCATATTTATTTGTACATAAAATTTCCAATAATTTCCTTTATTTCATTACTCTCCCACTTTTTTTAAATAAAAGTTTCATGTCTCCTTTGAAAATTTGACGATCCTCCACCCCTGGATTTTTTTGAAGTAAGGGGTGGGTATCACATAAATTCTTTCATATCATTAATCTTGAAAGTCTTATATGAAAATTTGGCTTTACTACCTCCTGCATTTTACTGGTATACCAAAAATTCTTACATGTCAAGAATTTCACAAGTCTTATAAGAAATTTTGGCAAAACCCCCCATGAATTTTATTGAAGTAAGGGACGGGTATCACCAAAAAATTTTCAGCAAAATATTTACAAGTCAAAAAAATTCTATATCTGTTTTAAAAAATTGGCAATACTCTCCCCTGCATTTTATTGAAGCAAGGGGTGGGTATCATCAAAATTTTTCTAAGTCATCAATTTCACATGTCAGATTTGAAAATTTGGCAATACCCCCCCCTGCATTTTATTGAAGTAAGGGGTGGAATTCATCTAAATTTAATATAATTACATAAATTATTAAATAAATATCTAATATATATCAATTTCCCTAGTTTATAGTGATGACAATTCCTCAAGCCAAAATGCAGACCAAGTCTACAAACAAAAGTTTGGGACTTTCTACAGGTATAGGCAAGAGGAACCTCATGAATCAAACATATAAATGTTATCATGATTACCTGTTATACAACCAAAGGTCGATGGCTCATCACATTACTTGAGAAAATTGATATATAAAAAATATTTATTAAAAATTTATGAAAAAATATAAAATTTTCGATGACAACTCTAATCCCCATACTTTTTGGATCTAGATAAAGTTTTTTTAAATCGAATAACTTTACCTTCTTTCTTTACCTTATTGATTCTTTGTATCAACTTATTACTGATTTGAAATGAGCAACCAAAATGTGTGAAATCTTGACAGGATTCCAAACTAGGAGGAGCCTTGGTTGTTTGATGATTATCCTGAGAAGAATTCCAAATAGTTTCGATGACACCATTTCCCAAACCAAAATCAATGATGCACCGGTGGTCTGCAAAATATAAACCATGTCCTTTGATTTTAGCTGGAGATGGTGTTGGGTGGCCAGTTATCGGATTGATATATGAGAATATTCCAAAAGTAAGAAAATTGGCATCATTCCTATCAATATGAATCCTATTGTGAAATCCAGAATGAGTGATAATAAAATTAGAAAATAAAATATATTCGTGGCTGATATCTTCCCATTTGGAGTCACACCAATTTGGTATTCCAACTTTGGTTGCAAGTTCATGATTTTTTTCAAATGCCTTATTACAGAGCTTTTTGAGTCGAAGATCAAGAAAAGAATTAAAGGAAGGTAGAGTGTCCCATAAGCAAAAATCTTCATCTTTTTTTGCTTTATTGATATTCTTGACCAAGGAATATATGCCTATATAAATGAAATAAGTGAAATGATATTAAGAATGGAAAAAATTTATTAGACATACCAAGAGAATATCCTTTAACAAAACCTGGTCTCCAACCAAATCCAATCATGATACCACCCAACAAATTTGTATTCCTTATAGGTAATCGAACCAAAGCCATTTGATAAAGAGTAATGATAAGATCCAATAGTTGATTAAAAGTTTCATCTTTTACACCATCAAATGAATGAACTTCCAAAATGAATTGAGGTTTATAAGTATTACTGATAACTGCAACCACTTGATCATCACCAATTTTGGTTAGATATTTGATATCTTCTGGTAATTTTTTCGGATATATATATTTTTTATCTACTTTAGTTTTATGAAATAAAATGTTTGGGATATGATGAAAATAACTTTCACAGAGAATTTTTTTTTTCAGATATCTTTTCTTCTGATAAGACAGATTATCTTTAATTTTTCTTGATGATTTAGATGATGAATAATGTTTTTTCAGATATCTTTTCTTCTGAAATGTTGTATATTTTTTTTAGACATATTTTCTTCTGATGAGACTGATTATCTTTAAATTTTTTTGATGTTTTAGATGAAGAATTTTTTTTTTCAGATATCTTTTCTTCTTATGAGACTGATTATCATTTTTTTTTGATGATTTAGAAGATGATTGTATGGAAGTTGATTTCAAAGAAGATGATAGAGATGATAAAGATGAAGATGATAAAGAAGATAAATTTATTTTTGATGATTTAGAAGATGATTTTATGGATGTTGATTTTGAAGAAGATGATAGTGATGATAAAGATGAAGATGATAAAGAAGATAAAGATGAAGATGAGAGAGAAGTAAGGGGTGAATCTGAAGAAGAAGAAATTTTTTTGATCTGAAAAAAAATTAAATGTCAATAAAATTTCAACTCAATTTTTTTTAAAAAAAATTCTCACCTTATTTTTCAAATAAAAAAAACTGTTTTTTATTTAAAAAATAAAATAGAAAAAAAAAACAAAAAACAAAAAACAAAAAATGAGTAAAAAATTTTCCAAAAAAAAGATTTATCAAAAAAAAAACCTGAGGTTTTATTTTTAAAAAGAAAATAAAAGCAAAATCCTTAAAAAAAAAAAATTTATCCAAAAAAAAAAATTTCAGTAAAAATTAAATCAAAAAAAAAAAATTAAAAGTGAACCTGAAGATTGGTTATTAAAAACCTTCTCACAAGATCCTGAAAAAAAATAAAATAAAATAAAATCAGTAAAATCAAGAAATTATTTAAATAAAAACAAAATCACAAAAATTAATTATAGAAAAATTAAAAATAAAATTATAAACCTTTTTTGTTTTGTAAATAAGAGGGACAGTCCTTATCAGAAAGAATTTTTTTTTCTATATTACTGCCAAAAAAATTAAAAAATTAATCAAAATTACAAACAAAAATTTGTTAGTATATTTATTTGAAAGTTGGTAACCCGTCTTTATCTTTCATAAATGTCCCCTTTTCCCCTCCTTTATTTATTTGAAATGCACTTACAAATCCCTCCCTCGTTGCCTCAAAAGTCCCCTCAAATGCTCTCCTTGCCTGCCTCAAAATCCCCCTGAAATGCCGTGCTTAATTGTCTCAATACCCCCCTTTCCCCCCTCTTTAGGTCCCTCATCACCCTCCTTCCCCCCTCTTTAGCTTCCTCAAACCCCCCCCATTCCCCTCTCCTTAGGCGCCTCAAACCCCCCCCATTCCCCTCTCCTTAGGCACCTCAAACCCCCCTTCCCCCCCTTCTACTTGCTTTACCCCCTACCCAATCCTTACCACCTTCTCTACCCCCCCCCCCACCTCCTTGTTAACGAATGATCTGTAACGATTGTTCGTTAATAATCAGGGGGGGGTAGAGGAGGAAGTAAGGATTGGGTAGGGGATAAAGCGAGTAGAAGGGGGGGAAGGGGGGGTTTTTGAGGCGCCTAAAGAGGGGGAAAGGGGGGGGGGGGTTTGAGGTGGGTAAAGAGAGGTGAAGGGGGGGGGTTTGAGGCAGCAAAAGAGAGGTGAAGGGGGGCGGGGTTTGAGGGACAAAGAGAGAGGGGAAGGGGGGTGTATTGAAGCACCTAAAAAGAGGGGAAGGGGGGTGATGAGGGACCTAAAGAGGGGGGAAAGAGGGGATTTGAGGCAGCTAAAAAGGAGGTAAAAAGAGGGTCTTGAGACAGGTAAAGAGAGGGAAAAAGGGGGGCCTTGAGGATGATAAAGAGAGGTGAAGGAGAGAAAAAAAACAAAAAAAAAGAGAAAAAAGAGAAAATAACAAAATAAAAATTAGTTTACCCTAGAACAAAAATAAATGAAGCACTTACAAAAAAAACAAAAAAAACAAAAAAAAGCAAAAAAAAAAATCATGATTAGCAAATAAAAAACTAAGAAAAAAGAAAAAAAATGACCTACCTGGTGAGTTGAGTTGAGAAAATAAATGCAACAAAAATATTTGAGGGATGATTGAGGAGAGGATGAAAAGGATATGAGTGATGAATGAAAAAAAATCACTGACAAAATATGTGATATAAGAAAATATGTAATTTCATGTTGAGGAGGTGAAAGAAAACCAATGAGCCATCCAAAAAAAAGATATTCACCGTAAATTCAAAAAAAAAAATGAATATGCAACAAACCAAAATAAAAAAGAAAGTGATTAAAGTACACAAAGAGGACATTTGGAAAGTATGAAAACATAAAAATTAAAAATTAAAAGGGTGAAGAGAAATGTTGGAGAGTAATTGGCATTATAATGGGGTGTATGCCAGTTGATTGAATGATTTGTGAATCAAGGGAGAGGAGTGCCAGTGGTGGTTCAGGATCCTCTTCTTCATAAAGATCATTACACTCATCCTTTAAATCAGCTAGAATATTGTGGAGTATTACGCAAGTCAAGATCCAATGATTTGCAGTTTTGATCTCCAATTTTTTTTGAAATTGGATTCTGAGCTTCCAAAGACTAGAAAATCGTCCCTTTAAAATACCTATAGCATGTTCAATTCGTACTCTTGATTGTGCAAGGTGATAATTAAATTTAGTTTTGGGGTCATTTTCTGAATTTGCACCATGGAAAGCAGGTATAATGTACTTTCCACTTGCATATGCTGAGTCTGAAAGGAGGTACTGAGATTCGTCAAGTATGAGTCAGGGGATTGAGAAATCCTCATTCTTTGGAAGACGGAAGAGTCATGACATGATCCAGGGCAGCCACTGTGAAAAGCAATAAATTTTTTTTTGACTTCACATACAAGTTGAACGGCGATAGAGTATCTAGAAAGAAAATAAAAAGTTAGATTGTAAAAGATGAGAACTTGGAAAAGATTTGGAAGAAACCTTTTTTTGCAATCAATATAATGGTTGCCATCATGAGCTGGCTTTTGACTCAAAGGTATAGTTGTGCCATAAACAAAACCTATACAGCCAGGGAAACCTTCAGCTTGAATTACTTGAGAGGATTCAAGTCGCTGTTCTGGAGTTGGCCAAGCAAGAGTTTGAGACTTGAGGGAAAGGATAGCAGTCATAGAGCGCTTGGTGTATAATATCACGGTACCATATCCTATGTTAAAGAGATTATCCAAACGTCTTACGGCAGCACCATTTCCATTTGAGCCAAAGCAACATAGAGCAACAGCAAGTTGGATGGCAGGATTACGCTGTTTGTTATGAGAATTGTTATGGAAGATAGGATGATTGGAGATGAGTTGATAAAGTTTGAAGAAAGAATCGGGAGAAGTTCTAAAAAGTTGTGTGAAGTTTAAATGAGGAATGTTGAGAGTGGAGGCCAGATCATATTGGGGATCATGATAAAGATTTGGCCCCCTGGTGATGATGTAACACTTTTTGGAAAGAAAACACATATAAGCTAAAGCATCTTCCAAATCAGAGACAGATAAAGTAAAGAACTAAAAGAAAAGTGATAGCATTCATTGTTGAGTGAAGTAGCTTCCTAGTAGAGAGGTGTTTCATTGTTGCCGGTGGAAGGGTTATGTGATGAGGGAAGTGGGAATTCACCGCCAAATGTGCAGTTGGGGTGTGTAGATAGAAAAAAACTTAAGTTTTTGCTACCAAAATTAAGTAGCATAGAGTGAGGAAAGACTTAATGATGGCATCAGCAATTATGAGTCATGTTACTTTCTTGAAAATCCATCATGGATGAGATGAGTTTGGGATCAGGAATTAGGAATGGAAATTGGGGTATAAGAGGCCAGATAATGCATTATCGTGGATTCCTTATCCATTAGCCCTGGGGCTAGTGGATAAGAATCTTCCGCAATTAATAATGTCTGATCCCGGAAAAAAAAATTCTTGATCCCTAATTGTGGCTCCCTGAACATTGATACCCCCTATTAGTTGTTTTTATGTGTCTCAAACTTATTTAATTACTCACTAATTTTATGGTAACTGTTTGGGTTTAAATTGGTGGATATTTGGGCTCTAACTCATGTTTCTTAGTTAATTGTGCCATATTTTCCCCTTATATTTACTCAAACATTAGTTATTTGTTATTATGAATTCATTATACTTTGTATATACTTTATTGTGGTGCTTCAGAGGTCCCCTTGCGTATATAAAGGCCTTGGGTAACCCCCTGTAGCCTGATCACTTATGTCAGCCAGGCTATTCCAGGAGCCCAGTAAATGATATGTTAACTTATAGGACCTGAAAGAGGACGTAAGAATTGTATTTAATGTATATAAATTAATATTTTATTGCATAATAAAATTATATAAGTATCTTATTACATATAAGTGTTATATTAATTTTATTTTTTATATAAATTTTTATACATTTAAATTAAAAATAATATATTTTATATTCTACAAATAATGGCACATTTTTATGTATTTAATAATTATAAATTTATATTTAATTAATTAAAAACATATATTAGGGGGTATCAATGTTCAGGGATCCACAATTAGGGATCAGGAATTTTTTTTTCCCGGGATCAGACATTATTAATTGCGGAAGATTCTTATCCACTAGCCCCAGGGCTAGTGGATAAGGAATCCACGATAATTCATTATCCCCCCTCTTATACCCCAATTTCCATTCCTAATTCCTGATCCCAAACTCATCTGATCCATGATGGATTTGCAAGAAAGTCACATGACTCATAATTGCTGATGCCATCCTTAAGTCTTTCCTCACTCTATGCTACTTAATTTTGGTGGCGAAAACTTAAGTTTTTTTTCTATCTACACACCCCAACTGCAAATTTGGCAGTGAATTCCCACTTCCCTCATCACATAACCCTTCCACCGGCAACAATGAAACACCTCTCTACTAGACGGCTACTTCACTCCACTATTAATGCCATCACTTTACTTTTAGTTCTCTACTATAAATCTGACTCTGATTTGGAAGATGCTTTAGCTTATATGTGTTTACTTTCCAAAAAGCGTTACATCATCACCAGGGGGCCAAATCTTTATCATGATCCCCGATATGATCTGGCCTCCATTCTCAACATTCCTCATTTAATCTTCACCCAACTTTTTAGAACTTCTCCCGATTCTTTCTTCAAACTTTATCAACTCATTTCTGAACATCCTATCTTCCATAACAATTCTCATAACAAACAGCGTAATCCTGCCATCCAACTTGCTGTTGCTCTATGTTGCTTTGGCTCAAATGGAAATGGTGCTGCTGTAAGACGTTTGGATAATCTCTTTAACATAGGATATGGTACCGTGATATTATACACCAAGCGCTGTATGATTGCTATCCTTTTCCTCAAGTCTCAAACTCTTGCTTGGCCAACTCCAAAACAGCGACTTGAATCCTCTCAAGTAATGCAAGCTGAAGGTTTCCCTGGCTGTGTAGGATTTGTTGATGGCACAACTATACCTTTGAGTCAAAAGCCAGCTCATGATGGAACCATTATATTGATTGCAAAAAAAGGTTTCTTCCAAATCTTTTCCAAGTTCTCATCTTTTACAATCTAACTTTTTATTTTCTTTCTAGATACTCTATCGCCGTTCAACTTGTATGTGAAGTCAATAAAAAATTTATTGCTTTTCACAGTGGCTGCCCTGGATCATGTCATGACTCTTCCGTCTTCCAAAGAATGAGGATTTCTCAATCACCTGACTCATACTTTGACGAATCTCAGTACCTCCTTGCAGACTCAGCATATGCAAGTGGAAAGTACATTATACCTGCTTTCCGTGGTGAAACTTCACAAAATGACCCCAAAACTGCCTTTAATTATCACCTTGCACAATCAAGAGTACAAATTGAACATGCTATAGGTATTTTAAAAGGACAATTTTCTAGTCTTCGGGAGCTCAGAATCCAATTTCAAAAAAAATTGGAGATCAAAACTGCAAATCATTGGATCTTGACTTGCGTAATACTCCACAATATTGTAGCTGATTTAAAGGATGAGTGGAATGATCTTTATGAAGAAGAGGATCCTGAACCACCACTGGCACTCCTCTCCCTTGATTCACAAATCATTCAATCAACTGGCATACGTTCCATTATAATGCCAATTACTCTCCAACATTTCACTTTGCAACGCTTTTAATTTTTAATTTTTACGTTTTCATACTTTCTAAATGTCCTCTTTGTGTACTTTATTCACTTGGTTTTGTATTTTGGTTTGTTGCATATTCATTTTTTTTTTTGAATTTATGGTGAAAATCTTTTTTTTGGATGGCTCACTGGTTTTCTTTCACCAGCTCAACATGAAATCGCATATTTTCTGAAATTGCATATTTTGTCAGTGATTTTTTTTCATTCATCCCTCATATCCTTTTCCTATTCTCCTCCAACATCCCTCAAACAATTTGGTTTCATTCATTTTGTCATCTCATCTATCCAAGTAAGTCATTTTATTCTTTTTTTTTTGATTTTTTGATTACTAATTATAATTTTTTTTTGTTTTTTTCTGTTTATTTTATTTTTTTTATCTAAATTTTTTTTGTAAGTGATTATTTTGGATTTCAATGGTATAATTAACCTTTTTTTTCTCTCCCTCTTTACTTTATTTTTTAGCTCCATCACCCTACTCTTCATCCCTCCTTGGCATTGTCATTATCCCCCTTTCCCTTATTTCACCTTTTTTTGGCTCCATTTCATTGAAACACATACATTGCACATTCTTTATGCAATCACTTACTCCATATTCCATTTCCCCACAATTCCAACATCAATCTTTCTCACTCTATTTTTCCTACTTTTCAATCAAGGTAAGTTTCATCTCCTTTTTTTCATGCCTATATGATATCTCATTCCTTTTATGAAAAGTTCATACTTAAATATATGTATGACTCTTATCTGGATAACAGTGAACTTATAAAACTCCTTTTGATCTCATCTTCATTACCACTTTTCAAGTTTTTGTAAAATTTTGAAAATCAGACTTGAAATTAGGGTTAGATTTATTCAAATCTAATGTTCTTTTTACTGAATATTCTCCTAAAGGCTACCTTTCATTTCCTGCAAACAGATTTGAATTTGATTCAGTGGTTGCTGAGATATTGACCGTTAAAGTTGAGCCTTTTTTTTCCCAATTTAAATTTTTATTTCATTTTTTATGTAACAAATTAGGGTTAGGTTTATTTAAATCACATGTCCTTTAACTGAAGATTCTAATAAAGCATATCTTTCATTTCCCACAAATAGGTTTGAATTAGGTTCAGTGGTTGCTGAGATTTTGACCTTTGAAGTTGAGCCTTTTTTCCAAATTTCACTTGTCTTATTTCACATTTTTATATTGCATATTTAGAGGATAAGGATTCTGAAACTCTTATATGATTATTATCTAGGAATATATTCGTTGGTCAAGAATATCACTAAAGCTCAAAAAGATGAAGATTTTCGCTTATGGGATACTCTACCTTCCTTTGACTCTTTTCTTGCTTTTTGACTCAAAAAGCTCTGTAATAAAGCATTTGAAGAAAATGATGAACTTGCAACCAAAGTTGGAATACCGAATTGGTGTGACTCCAAATGGGAAGATATCAGCCACAAATATATTTTATTTTCTAATTTTATTATCACTCATTCTGGATTTCACAATAGGATTCATATCGATAGGAATGATGCCAATTTTCTTACTTTTGGAATATTCTCATATATCAATCCGATAACTGGCCACCCAATACCATCTCCAGCTAAAATCAAAGGACATGGTTTATATTTTGCAGACCACCGGTGCATCATTGATTTTGGTTTGGGAAATGGTGTCATTGAAACTATTTGGAATTCTTCTCAGGATAATCATCAAACGACCAAAGCTCCTCCTGGTTTGGAATCCTGTCAAGATTTCACACATTTTGGTTGCTCATTTCAAATCAGTAATAAGTTGATACAAAGAATCAATAAGGTAAAGAAAGAAGGTAAAGTTATTCGATTTAAAAAAACTTTATCTAGATCCAAAAAGTATGGGGATTAGAGTTGTCATCAAAAATTTTATATTTTTTCATAAATTTTTAATAAATATTTTTTATATATCAATTTTCTCAAGTAATGTGATGAGCCATCAACCTTTGGTTTTATAACAGGTAATCATGATAACATTTATTTGTTTGATTCATGAGGTTCCTCTTGCCTATACCTGTAGAAAGTCCCAAACTTTTGTTTCTAGACTTGGTCTGCATTTTGGCTTGAGGAATTGTCATCACTATAAACTAGGGAAATTGATATATATTAGATATTTATTTAATAATTTATGTAATTATATTAAATTTAGATGACTTCCACCCCTTACTTCAATAAAATGCAGGGGGGGTATTGCCAAATTTTCAAATCTGACATGTGAAATTGATGACTTAGAAAAATTTTGGTGATACCCACCCCTTGCTTCAATAAAATGCAGGGGAGAGTATTGCCAATTTTTTAAAACAGATATAGAATTTTTTTGACTTGTAAATATTTTGCTGAAAATTTTTTGGTGATACCCGTCCCTTACTTCAATAAAATTCATGGGGGGTTTTGCCAAAATTTCTTATAAGACTTATGAAATTCTTGACATGTAAGAATTTTTGGGATACCAGTAAAATGCAGGAGGTAGTAAAGCCAAATTTTCATATAAGACTTTCAAGATTCATGATATGAAAGAATTTTTGTGATACCCACCCCTTACTTCAAAAAAATCCAGGGGTGGGGGATTGTCAAATTTTCAAAGGAGACATGAAAATTTTATTTAAAAAAAGTGGGAGAGTAATGAAATAAAAGAAATTATTGGAAATTTTATGTACAAATAAATATGAACAGTTGAAGTGTGAGAGAAATAAAACAAACTAGTCATCCAACAATTTCTTTAAACGTTCAATTTCCTCAACAGATTTATTAGCTTTAACACATTCTATCAAGAAATCTTTCTTTTTGGAATTTTCTTCATGATCAAACTTATATTTCATCTGCTCTAATAGGTTTTGATGATTGAGTGTTTTCTCCTCTTTTTTTGATTTTTCAATACTTAGAGTTAACTCAAACTTCTTCTCCTCCAAATCTTGGGCCCGATCATCCTTCTGTAAAGAGAGCTGGTCCTTCCTCTCCTCCAAATCTTGGGCCCAATCATCCTTCCGTAAAGAGAGCTTGTACTTCCTCTCTTCCAAATCTTGTAGCCTATCATCCCTCCTTAAAGAGAGCTCATATTTTTACTTTTCAAACTTTAGAGTCTCTTTAGCAGCTTCCACTTGTTCTAGAGTGATAAGCAATGTTAACAATAAGTAGAAGAAAAGCAGAGTAAAGTATTAATAGGTATGATATCACTTACCAGCATCACGTTTCTCTAAAAACTGTTCCATTGAAGAAAAAGGGGTTTGTGATGAAGTATAACTTTTTCGTCTTCTTTGTGAGTGGAAATTTAGACTACTTGAAGCCCTACGCTTCTTGTTCAAGGTCATATTTTCCTCCTCATAATTGTCACTAGCTTCAGACTCAGTTGATTGTGGGTCCTGGGCTTGTTCATCAGCCTTTTAAGAAATAAGAAAATCTAAGTAAATAAAAAAAAGTATTGATAAGATAAAAGAAAAAAAAACAGACCTGAGTTAGATTGGGTTGGGTTAAATTGCCAATAGGATCAATAGCAAAGCTATCTAGATTCATAGAATTTAGAAGAGGGGAGGCTTGAGTGGAGGAAGAGGATGGGAAAAGATCTGCTTCGACATCATGTTCAGAGATAGGATCTTCACCATCCAACATGTTTACAGGATTAACATCGGCTCTCTCTCCAAAAATTTTATCCATCTCTTTAAAGTAAGGACATAAAGTTTCAAGTTTATTGTCTATGGATTTTATGCCCTTAGTTATATTGTTGTCGGTAACCCCAAAACCAGTGGAAGATGAAAGAGCCTTTGCCTTCTTGTATTTTGCTTGTTAATGCTTGAATTGTTCAGACATCTGTTTAGGCAAAAGATCAATCCTTCCCTTGGTCTTATTCCGTAATTCATTTGCCATTAGAAGATAGCCATTAACTTTTGATGCGGGGGGCCGTCCTACTTTAGTGGCATACTCAGTACCAAAACAAGAATCATAGTTAGATTTGGTTTTAGCCAGTTGATAAGAATGAGATGTTCATCTTTTTTTAATTGAACAGTCTTTTATTTCTCAGCTTAGCGGGGGAAAGAGGAAGTAGTGGGAATTGAAGAACAACTGGGTGATGGCTGCCTTTGAGAAGATCTAGGATGACGAGGCATGTTATTATAAATGAAGATGAAAAGGAGTAGAAACAAGCAGATGAGATAGCGAGATGAAAAGGAGCAGAATCAAATAGATGAAATGGGGAGAAATTCTGAGCGGATAGAATGAACAGGATAGGATGAGAATGGAAGTGCGCAGCAAGGTAGAAGGCTGGGATATCCAGAAAGTTGTCCAAGATGTGGTTATCAAATATTGAGGATAAAAATGTCAGATAAGAGGTGAACATTGACACGTAAAGTGTCTAATAACCCAATTATTAGCAAAAATAATTGCGGAAGATAATTGGGGTATGCAGATTATTTTCCGCAATTAATTTAATTGCGGATTGGTCAACATTGATACCCCCTATTATAATTATAAGTGTAAAATTGACTTATAATATAATTGAATTAATTATTTACATTTATATATTAAATAACATCTTTCATATTGTATTAAACATTAATTAATGGCGCTTCTTTTGACCCTTAATTGTGTCAGGAAGAAAATTAAATAAATTATAATACTTATTTTATAAAATAGTATTATAATTTCTCAAATTAAATTAATTGATTGTTTCAGTAATACTAGTATTTAATTGCATAAGTGAAAACAATTAAATAATATAAATTTACGCTGAATTAAATTGATTGCATACCTTGTTGCGTCAAAACATGTTATTTGTTTCACTTAGAAATGCTGAAAACGGATTGTAATAATTGTTTTGATTTGTTTTTCCCATAGCTCTTAGATCACATGGTTGTTTAGTTACTTATTATTTTATATTAATTGATTTGGGGAATTGGGGATGGGAATTTTACATTCTTAATTGGGATACTTATTATTTTTCGTATATTTTTCTCTTAATTACTATGTTACAAATGTCTTCTTTTATCTTCTTGTTTTACTTCATTACTCTTTTGTATATAGTCATTTGTAGCACTTCAGAGGACCCATTGCCTATAAAAGGGCCTTGGATAATCCCCTGTAGAAGCATCACTTACTATACACTCAACAAATTAAATACACTTTTACATTACATTTATATTCTTTTTATTAGTAATAATATTCTAATTAAAATTCTATATAACAATTGAAAGGTTGCTTTAAGTCTGATAGTGATCACAGTGTCTGCTGCGCATAGCTCTTACATTAGAATAATATTATTATTTAATAAGAACCTCACTTTTGTCACCTCTCAAGAAAAACGTCGTTGATTCTCCTCAATAAATTAAATAATTTTTATAATTTTTATTTCTTTTATTACCCATAATCCTTTCCTCCTTCTCCTCTTCTACTTCTTCTCATTTTTCTTCCTCTCTTCTAGACGACTGACCTACAACTGGGGACCTTTCCTAAATGACAAATGACAAACGCACAGACCACCTAGCAAAAAAGAAACTTTTGCCGCAACCGTGTTTCGAACTTGGGTTGGATATATTAGGTTTGTATTATATTAATTCATATATTATTTTGTAGTGATTTTTCAATCACTATAGTAAGTTCACCTTTGCACCTCTCACTCATATTACTATATTTTTACTGCAATAACAGTGATTGTGGCTTAATTGCTGATTCACTGAGTGTAAGTGTTCATTTATTAAATTTTTTTTCTTAGTTGACCATTATAGAGTGTTAAATCCTCTTAGTCCTAGAAGAATTAACATTATTATTAATAAAAATTGAATTATTAAATTAATTTTTTATTATTATTAATTATTGTTAATTTTGGTTGACTTATATAGTACTTTGTGCTTAGTCCCATATATATTGCCATATTTAATATTGGTAATTTAATTATTGGTTGAATTAACTTAATTGTTTATTCCCAATTTTTTCTTTGCAGTCCATTTTATTAAATTATTTTTTATAAATATTACTTTATATTAGAAAATTTTTTTATATAATTTAATTAGTAAAATTTTTTTCTTTATTTGGAGGAAATTATTAACTGATTTTAATTAATTTTTTTTAAGAATTAATTAATCTTCCCACTATTATGTCCAACAATTTGGTTGAAAAAATGGATAACATGCAAGTGGATGAAATTGAAATTGATTATGATGCTGATACTGTGAGTTCTTCTAAAGTTGAACATAAAAAATCTTATGCTAACAAGAAAAATTCACATAATTCAGGATTTGGAAATGACAGGAAATGTAAACAAATCAAACCCCCTTCCCCCAGCACAACAGAAGGAAGTAAAGCCTCTAGTACCTCAAGAAAGTCTTCCAAAAGGATTCAAAATAAAAAAGCTTCCTCTGCCCCAGCAAATCAGCAACCTGTCCAGTCATATAAAAGAGCTGAAGACAGAAAACATGAAATACAAGGCAAAAGTAGACACCTTGTGGGATCAAGTTCAGGAACGCATGAACCAAAATCAGCCCCAGGCCCCTCCTCAGTTGCCTTCCAATCAGCCTCAGTTTCAGGCTCAACCTTCACAGCCACCAAGCTCCTCCATCCAAAAAAAAAATACTATGGAAGTAGAGCAATGGAAATGGGATTATCTAATGAGTCACTACCAGCAGAATTTGCAACACCCTCCTCATCATCAGCCTGGCCCATCCAGAACACCCAATTTCCATCCTCCTCCTCATCCTTACCAACCAAGCAGGAGAAAGAAGGCCCAAGCACAATCCCAAACTCAGTTTTAGGGGAAGTTTCCTCCTCTGCCATGGTAAGTAATTTGGTTGATAGTCACTTGGGTATGTTTTCTAATAAGACTTCTTCTACAGGTAATATTATTGAACATGGTGAAAGAACAGTTAAACCTGTTAAAAGACAGCTTCCTGTAACTAGTAGCCCTATTGATGTAATTAGCAAATTGTCATTTGATGAACCTTTACATTTAACTTCTACTTCTTTAATTAATCCTTTTCTTGCAATTAAGAATGATTCTGTTTCCCCTGAAGTCTATACCTTAATTGAGAAAACTTCTGAAGAAACATTGAGAGATACCCTTGATTTTAATGTTGTGAAAGACAAACATTTAAGAGATGTTTTAATACATGAAAATGATAGATTAAATAATTTGCACTTGCAATGTAAAGTAATTTCTTCTGTACAGGATACAGCTTATTTTAAAATCAAAGAAACCTTGAATATTGTTCTTAGTCAACAAAAACAAATTAGGAGTGACCATAGAGCTATCTCAGATAAGAATATCAATATGCATAAGACCTTGAGTGAATTGAAACCCCTTATCGAGGAAAATTATTCATTAAAAAGTGAAATAAAGTCTCTACAAAATGAGTTTAAAAAGCTAAATAATGATTTCCATGCACTAAGTACCAAACACACAGTTTCTGAGGACAGAAGTGTTTTATCTCTTGCAAAAATAAATGACCAGACGTCTGAAATTCCAAGGATAAGAAACTATGTGTCTGACCTGCAGGAAAAATTTTCAACCTTGACCATCAATAATCATGGTATAAGTGAGAAGGCTGCCCATAAGCTGCATAAAAATAAAGAAAAAGAACCTGAACAGAGTTCCTCTTTTCTTCCTCATATTTCAGCCATTAAAAAAGCTGACAATGAGTCTGTCAAATCTTTTGCTACTAGCAAAAAATCTTGTGATGGTCATGTACCAGCTGGTTCTGTAAATAATGAAATTTCTGAACACCTGGCTAAACTTCATGAATTATTGATAATGAATAATTCAAACCAGAAAATGGACCATCCCAGTAGTCAGAAAAATTGGCCTAAATTGCACCAATATCCTACCTTTGATGGTGATTCTTCTTCTGATTGGCAACACTTTATCCAAAGGATTGATAATTTAAAGAGATCTTATAAACTACCTGATAAGGAAATTGTTTCTAAGCTAATTTCTTTATTTTCCAATGTAGCCTTGATGTGGTATGAATCTGTTCTTTTGGATAACAATCATTATACATGGAATGATTGGAAATCCTTGATTGAGAATCAGTTTGGTGGTTCAAAATTCAGGTTAGCTCAGCAAAGACTGTATGAGAATACTAGATATGTAACCTCCTCTATTGAAATGCCCATTGTTTTTCTTATGAAAATAACAAAAATCCTTAGAGCAATTGATCCAAAGATGGATTATGATATTTGGAGAGATAAAATCTTGTATAAATTACCAAATTCTCTTAGGGATTTGATTGTGGCTAGAGCTGAGCATGTAAGGGAAAATTCTTCTTTCATTAATATCTGTAATGAGGTACTACTAAACCATAGATATGAGCCAAAGAATTACCTTGGTAAATCTTATAATGATCAGAATAAACCTTCTACAAAGCTCCCAGAAAAATCTGGTAAACCCTCTGCCCCAGTTGCACCTAAAAAATATGCAACAAATACTTGTTATAAATGTAACAAACCGTGGCAGAAGGGTCATGTTTGTGACAAGAAAATTCATCTTGTTGAACAAAATGAAGATACTGATGAAGTTGAACTTGATGTCAATAATTCTTCTAGTGACTGTGAAAGTAATATCTCCTATGACAATGAATCTGTTAAAGATGTTATAATGTTGGAACAGGATGTCCATTATTTAAATAATATATCTGAAGAATGTGTATTGGATTTATCTTCAGTAGAAAATGCTGAGATAATTAAAGATATTACTAACAATTCTATACCTATATCCTCTTTGAAGGCACCTGTTATCATTAATGGTAAAAATGTTGATGTAGTTCTTGATTCTGGTGCTGGAGGAAGTGTAGTGTCTTAAAAAGCTTTAGCCTCAGTAGATAGGGATTATTTGAGTAAATTATTACCTATGACTTCTGAAAAATGGAGAGGGTATGGTTCTACCTTAATTCCTATTGGCAAATACAAAACCTCTGTATTCTTCAAATATAATGGTGATTTTGTCAGAGCTATTTGTGAATTTGTTGTCATGAAAAATGATAATTTAAGCAATTGGTTTATTATGGGAAATGATATTTTAACCATGTTTGATGTGAAATTGGACCCAGAAAATAATTGCTTTAACTTAGGAATGAATGGCAAAATGAAATTCAAAATTTCCACTTCTAGAAAACCTTCGGGGCATCTGTTAAAGTCTTGTAACTCACTAATCAAGTGTAAAGGCAGAACATCAACTGAAATGGATGATTTATTAAATGAAATAAATACTGCTTCTTTTGGTGATCAGTTTACTGGTGAACAAAATGATTCTATTATTGCCTCTATTACCTCTTTCCCTATGGCTTTTGCTCATGGTTCTCATGTCTTGGGAATTTTTCAGGAATAAATGAAAACTACCTTATCCTGTAACTTGAGTGATATTCCTCCTACTGTTAAGAAAAAACCATATCCTGCTTCTCCATCAAAAAGAAAAGATATTGAAGATAATATTGCAATATTATCAAAAATATATATCATTGAGAAAGTAGATGTCACCCCCAAATATTGTGTCATCTCCCCAGTCTTAATTTCTTATGAAAAAGATAAGGCTAGATTATGTGGAGATTACAGAGCTTTGAACACTTATACTGTTGATGATATCTATCCTTCACCCAGAATTAATTCAATACATGCTACCTTGCAAGGTGCAAAATTTATTAGTTGTCTGGATGGTAATAAAGAATATCATCAAGTTCCAGTTGAGAAAAATTCTCAAAACTTTTTGCTTATTGCTACTCATATGGGAATATATAAGTATGTTAGGATGCTATTTGGCCCTAAAAATGCTCCTTCACTTTTCCAAAAAGTCATGGATAACACTTTCCATCAAGAAATAATTGAAGGATGGCTCATGGTTTATATTGATGACATAAATGTTTTTTCTAAAACTTTTTATGAACAAGTTTTCAGAAAAATGGATGAAATCAATATGAACTTATCCTTAAAAAAGTGTAAATTTGGTTTTAAATCTTTGAAAGTCCTTGGCCATGTTGTGTCAGGCTTACAAATTTGTGTAGACCATAACAAAGTTGCTGCCATTCAAGATGTGAAAGCACCAACTTCTGTAAGAGAAATGCAAAGTTTTTTGGGTATGTGTGGCTATTATAGACAATATATTAAAAAATATCAGGTCATAGCCTTGCCTCATACAAAACTGACCAGGATAGATGTTGCCTTTCTCTGGAATAATGACTGTCAAAAAGCTTTTGATACATTAAAAAGTTGCTTAATGAAAGCCCCTATATTGGCTCTTCCAGCCAGTCTTCCAGATTTCAAAAAACCTTTTGTCCTATATACAGATGCTAGCTTTGTTGGTCTGGGTGCTGCCCTTCACCAGAAACAAATTATTAATGATAAATCCTCAGAGGTTGTAATTTGTTATATTTCAAGAACCTTGAGAAATAGTGAATTGAAATATGGTGCCACTCAATTAGAGTGCTTAGCAGTTGTTTGGGCTCTTGAGAAGCTTCATTACTATCTAGATGACCAAAAATTTGAATTGGTAACTGACTTTAGTGCTGTGAAGTCCCTCTTAAACCTGAAGACACCTAACAGACATATGTTCAGGTGGCAACTTGCTGTTCAAGAATACAGAAGACGGATGAAAATTATCCATAGGGCTGGAAATGTTGACTCCAATTTTGATATTCTCTCCAGATTGCCTCTGCCAAATAATGACTCAAATCCTGCTTATGTACCTGAAGATGTTACTGTTCATATCCATGGTATATTTGTAGTTGATATGGAAGAAGAGTTATTGCAATTAATACTGGATTCATATGAGAAGGATTCTGATTTAAATAAATTGGTTACTATCTTAAATGATCCTAAGAATGTTTCAATTCAAGCATTAATAAAAACTCTTCCTGAAAAGTATCAAAATGCTTTGAGTAAAGGAAAGTTTTCTATTGAAGATGGTTATATATATTATAGAAGAAAGCTTACTAATGTGATTGTAATTCCTCCTTCTATGAGAGAAACTATCCTCAAACTTTGTCATGATGGCGTATTGGCTGGTCATTTTGATCTTGAAAAAACATTGATTAGAATCAAAAACACTGCTTGGTGGGCTAATATGTCTGAAGACACAAAATTATATGTTGAATCTTGTGATTCCTGCCAAAAATCTAAAAGGTTGACAGGTAAGAGAGCAGGATTATTACAACATATTGAAGCACCTAATGCTCCCTGGAAAATCATTAATATGGATTTTGTCACTGGTCTTCCTGTTGCAGGTAAAGACAGCTTTAACTCTTGTTGGGTAATAGTAGATAGATTCACAAAAATGTGCAAATTTATTCCAACCCACAAAGATGTATTCACCAATGAATTAGCTTTCTTATGGTGGTCTTACATGTTTAATATTATTTGTTTTCCAAAAGCCATTATCTCTGATAGGGATCCTAAATTTACTTCTGAGTTTTGGACCTCTTTGATGGATATTTGTGGCTGTGAGTTAAAATTGTCTACAGTTCACCATCCTCAGACTGATGGTCTAGCTGAGAGAATGATTCAAACTCTGGAAGATATGATTAGAAGGTATTGTGCCTTTGGTTTAGAATATAAAGACAATGACAGATTTACTCATGATTGGGTCACTCTATTGCCTGGTCTTGAATTTGCATATAATAGCACTGTTCATTCTGTCACTGAGAAAAAGCCTTTTCAGCTTTGGTTAGGTTATGTCCCACATACTCCTGCTCAGATTCTCAATTATAAATTACCTAAGTTGGAACTACACCCTGGTGTATAATCTTTCATGCAAATGCAACAGCTATGCAGAAAACATGCTCAGAGCTGTATTGATAAAGCATTTGAATATGAAAAGAAAAGATGGGATAAATCCAATAAAGAATACACATTTAACAAGGTTGATGAAGTGTTGATCTCTACTGTCCATTTCAATTTACAAGGTAACCACAAATTAAAAGATCCTTTTGTAGGACCATTTGTTGTTAAAAGAATGGTTGGTGATAATGCAGTAGAAGTTGTATTGTATTCTCCACATGATAGGAAACATCCTGTTTTTTCCATTTCTTTGCTTAAGACTTATACTTCCAACAGTGACTTATTTCCCAAAAGAAGGGGAAGACCTAAGAAAAACCCTCAGGAAGTCACAGAAACAGCAGAAATTGATAAAATTTGCAATGATAGAATTATCACTTCTGAAATAGGTACTGAATATTTATTGAGATATAAGAACAAATCGTCTGAACATGATGCATGGATACCTGGCAAGGAGATTTTAAATCTGCCTACTCTGTTGAAAAAGTACAAAGAGAAAAATTCTTAGCATTTTTTTTATTGATTTTTTTAGAGTGAGGGAGTGTCAGCCAGGCTATTCCAGGAGCCCAGTAAATGATATGTTAACTTATAGGACCTGAAAGAGGGCGTAAGAATTGTATTTGATGTATATAAATTAATATTTTATTGCATAATAAAATTATATGAGTATCTTATTACATATAAGTGTTATATTAATTTTATTTCTTATATAAACTTTTATACATTTAAATTAAACATAATATATTTTATATTCTACAAATAATGGCGCATTTTTATGTATTTAATAATTATAAATTTATATTTAATTAATTAAAAACATATATTATAATTATAAGTGTAAAATTGACTTATAATATAATTAAATTAATTATTTACATTTTTATATTAAATAACATCTTTCATATAGTATTAAACAATAATTAATGACACTTCTTTTGACCCTTAATTGTGTCAGGAAGAAAATTAAATAAATTATAATACTTATTTTATAAAATAGTATTATAATTTCTCAAATTAAATTAATTGATTGTTTGAGTTATACTAGTATTTAATTGCATAAGTGAAAACAATTAAATAATATAAATTTACGCTGAATTAAATTGATTGCATACCTTGTTGCGTCAAAACATGTTATTTGTTTCACTTAGAAATGCTGAAAACGGATTGTAATAATTGTTTTGATTTGTTTTTCCCATAGCTCTTAGATCACATGGTTGTTTAGTTACTTATTATTTTATATTAATTGATTTGGGGAATTGGGGATGGGAATTTTACATTCTTAATTGGGATACCTATTATTTTTCGTATATTTTTCTCTTAATTACTATGTTACAAATGTCTTCTTTTATCTTCTTGTTTTACTTCATTACTCTTTTGTATATAGTCATTTGTAGCACTTCAGAGGACCCATTGCCTATAAAAGGGCCTTGGATAATCCCCTGTAGAAGCATCACTTACTATACACTCAACAAATTAAATACACTTTTACATTACGTTTATATTCTTTTTATTAGTAATAATATTCTAATTAAAATTCTATATAACAATTGAAAGGTTGCTTTAAGTCTGATAGTGATCACAGTGTCTGCTGCGCATAGCCCTTACATTAGAATAATATTATTATTTAATAAGAACCTCACTTTTGTCACCTCTCAAGAAAAACATCGTTGATTCTCCTTGATAAATTAAATAATTTTTATAATTTTTATTTCTTTTATTACCCATAATCCTTTCCTCATTCTCCTCTTCTACTTCTTCTCATTTTTCTTCCTCTCTTCTAGACGACTGACCGACAACTTATTACACTCAACTCTAACATTTTTTTAAATATATACAAAACGTTATTTATTATTTTATTAGTACTACAAATTCTAATATAAATACTCAATAATTAATTCAAGGTTGCTTACAGTTTATTATTAATAAAAATTGTTAGCCGCGCAGATAAAACTTGAATTACTTAAATAAATAATTTACCAATAAATAGAACCTCACTGTTGTGTCATTCTTCAGAAATTGTTGTTACATCTCTTTTAAATAATTCAATTATTTTATTACTCTTATTAATTTCATTTCTTATTAACTTTTGTAAACCCTTTCTTTATTTTTTCCTTCTCCTCCTCTTCATTTTTTCCCTCTTCTTCTCCTTCTTCTAGACAACTTGCCAACAATTGGAGGCCCTTCCAAACGATATAATTCATGGACCACCTAGTGTGAAAAAGCAAATTTTATCTGTGACTGCATTTCAAATCTGGGTTCAAACTTTTTGGTTTATAATATTTTTAAGTGATTTCTTGATCATTATAGTAAGTTGAACTTTGCACCTGTCAGGCTGAGGTAAATTACAAAGAAATGAACTAGCTTGAATGATCAGTTGTCTAGAAGATTTTTATGGTCCCATATGAATACTGTAGTACAAATCCAATAAGTATTAAAATATAACTCAATATAAGGGTCTCAGTAATTTTAATCTCACCAATTATAAATGGATTACAATCTTATAGTTGGTAGAAAAATAGATGTCATAATTCAGATAAAATTCAAAGACTTTATAAGTGCTGTTGATATGAATTGTAATTGTATTGGTTATATATTTGATTGTAATGATAAAGAATGTAGAAAACAAGACCAAAAACCCCCTCCTTTTATACACCATAACCTCCCCAATGAACCCCTTGATTTACCAGCTCTATTCACAGCTAATGAAACCTCATTCCAGCTAATACACATTTCCAACAACATACAGAGTGACCAATAACATAATTAGAATGATATCACCTGCAAAATCCTGTAGTAATATGGATAATCCATAAAAAATAAAGAATAAGAAAAAAAGAGAGTATATGCGTGTTATACATTAAAATAATAGACTAAAAAGGGAAAATTAAGAGTAATAATTACTCAATAATAAGGGGGATTAACAGTAGAAATGTTGGGGCTAATCCTGACATTATACTACGTTAAATACCCATTCAAAAATACCCAATATTGACTGAGAAACCACTTAGAAACCCAAAAAAGGGCATGAGATGTGGGGTAACTACATGCAGTCCTTGGCAGTCGCTTGCACAGGTAAATCCTTGAATAATTTAGGCAAATTTAAGCATTGTAGTTAAATAAAGTTCTGAGTTTGAGGTTATTAATGAAATTAGTGCATATAAAGAGGTTCAATGCATTTGTAATTAAGCTAGGACACCAAATAAGGGCCTGTTGCCTATTTTAGCATGCTTCCCCACAGTGGGCGTAGAATGTGGGGTAATTATAGTGTGAAAAAGCTAGCTTTGCTAAAAATTAAGCTATTCTTTCAGCCAGGCTGTTCCAGGAGCCCAGTAAATATACATACAAATTTATTGAAATTAAAAGAGGACATAATAATTGCAACTTATGTATTTACATTAAATTCATATTAAATAATATATTATATAAATATTTTATTATATAAGTAAAATAAATTTTATATTAATTTTATTATCATATAGATTAAGTATACATCAATTGAATTATCATATTCCATATGAAGGAACACATTTTTTATGTATTTAATAAATAAATAATTCATTACAATTTTATAATATAATTACATTCTTTTAATTATCTTATATTGTAATTACATTAATTATTTAATTTAAATATGTAACTAAACCTTTTCATATTAACTATTATCCATAATTAGTGGCGCTTTTTTGACCCTTAATTGTGTCAATGATATATTAAATAATTTAAAAACCTTATTTAATAAAATAGTATTAAAAATTCTCAATTTAAACTAATTATTTGTTTCATTTAAACTAGTTATTTAATTACATAGTTAAAACAATTAATTAATTTTGATTTACACTGAATTAAATTAATTACATACTTTTTTGTGTCAAAAAAATTTATTTGTTTCACTTAAAATCTCTGAAAACATATTGTAATACCTGTTTTGAATTATTTTTTCCCATAGTTCTTATTCCACAGGGTTGTTTAGTTACTCATTACTTTAATAAACTGATTTGGGGATTTATGGTGGGAAAAATATTTGCTTAATTGGGATTTTATTATTTGTTTTGTATATTTTTCCCTCAATTACTATGTTACAAGTATTTTCTTTGATCTTCTTGTTTTATCTCATTACTATTTTGTATATAGTCATTTGTAGTGCTTCAGAGGTCCCATTGCCTATAAAAAGGCCTTTGGTAAACCCCTTTTGCCGCATCACTTACTTACTCATCTTATTTTTAAATAATACATTATATTTTATTAACTATTGTAGCGCATCGGTCCACTTCAATATTAAATACAATATTATAGGTTGCTTTAAGAATATTTAACTCTTTGAAAGTTGTTAAGTGAGCAGAGAGAAAATAAAATACTTACTAGTATAAACTATACACCCCTCGTCATCTTTTTTGTCTATTAGTCCCATTATTTTATTGTCCAATTTCTGTCTTTTCTTCTATCTTCTTCTTTCCTTTAGTCTTCTCCTTGTCCTTATTCTTCTTCCTTTCCTTTTTCACCATATTCTAGAAAAACCGGCTAACATATTCACTTGGGGAAAATGCAGGCAGTATGTGGACAGTACACAGAAGCCATTTCTAGCATAAAAAACACCAAATTTGAAAAGTGTTATTTTTATGCATTCAAGTATCCAAATCAATAGTCCTAATTAAGAAAAATTGATCTGTCAAGGCACATTTTTAATATTATTAAAATTATAGCGCATATAATCAACTTTTAAGTGATTTAAAGCACATTTCTTATTTTTTACATAAAACAATGAAAACAACAGCTTTAAGTCTACTTAAAAATTATGTAGCCTAATATTTAAGGTTACTAAGATTACCCTAACATATTCCAACTTAATATTAAGTACATAAGACTTATAAAAGGTGGATATTTGCATGTATATAAGGTGTTGTGATGGCATATTTCTTATATAACTAAAAATTTTACTTATGTATACTATTTGTGTACTCTAATTTATTGCTCCCATGTGTATTCCATGTATTTGAAATAACTTATAAGTACATTTTACTCAGTCTTGGAGATATCCAGGCTGACACTTGCCCACCCAAAAAAAACAATAAATAAAATGATAAGTTATACATTTTTCTTATTTATTTGTTATTATTCAGGTATTCAGAAAATTTTGTAGCATTAAAGATTAATTCTTTAAAGAAAAAAAACATAATAAAATATTATGAGTACTGGTTTTTAAGCCCTTAGCTGGTTGAAAAGAAATTTATTTCTGTTTAAATTTTTTAAGAAGGGAGGATAGATTTGAAATTTCTTTTTCTGGTATCCATTTATCAAATTCATTTGATTTCCCCTTATATCTTAAAAAATACTCAGTTCCTTTTTCTTTAGTAAGGATTCTTTTCTTGAGTATTTTTTCAATCTCTGCTTTTTCTACAATTTCTTCAGGTTGCTTTTTAGGCCTTCCCCTTCTTTTTAAAAATAAGTCAAGATCATTTGCATGGTAAGGTTTCAATAATGAGATAGGAGAAGCTGGATGTTTCCTATCATATGTGGCATATAATATGACTTCCACAGCATTATTACCAAACATTTTGCTTACTACAAAAGGTCCTACAAAGGGATCCTTTAATTTAACATTACCTTGTAAATTAAAATGTAGTGTTGAAACTTGGACTTTATCTCCTTTTTTGAATTCAAATTCTTTATAAGATTTATCCCACCTTTTCTTTTCATATTCAAATGCTTTTTGGATGCATTCTTCTGCATGCTTTCTACACATTTGTTGCATATGAATATAGTATTTAATACCAGGGTGTATATCTAGCCTTGGTAATTTATTTAAATGATTTACTGGGGTATTTGGTACATATCCCAGCCAGAGTTCAAATGTTTTTTTCTCTTTTACAGAATGAGTTGTGTTATTATAAGAAAATTCAAGGCCAGGAATTGATTTTACCCATTCATGTGTGAATTTCTCATTGTCATTGTATTCTAATCCAAAGGCACAATATCTTTTGATCATGTCTTCAAGAGTTTGCATCATTCTTTCAGGTAGCCGGTCAGTTTTTGGGTGGTGTGCTGTAGAAAATTTCAATTGACAACCTGATACTTCCATCAAATATGTCCAGAACTCTGAAGTAAATTTAGGGTCTCTATCAGAAACTATGGCTTTGGGAAACCCAGCAGTATTCATCATTTGAGTCCACCATAGTAATGCCAATTCCTTTGCAGATACCTCTTTATGGGTAGGGATAAATTTACACATTTTTGTTAATCTATCCACAATTACCCAGCAAGAATTGAAACTTTCTGTTCCTGCTAATGGAAAACGAGTGAAAAAATCCATGTTTATAATTTACCATGGAGCTTTTGACTGCTCTATTTATTGAAACAGCCCAGCTCTCTTCCCAGTTAATCTTTTAGATTTCTGACAAGAGTCACATGTCTAAATGTATTTTTGTACATCTTCTTTCATGTTTATACACCAGGCTCTATTTTTGACTCTGGTTAATGTTTTGTTAAAATCAAAATGACCAGCTAAGATGTCATCATGACAAGTACTCAACATTAACTCTTTCATAGAAGGTGGTAAAACTATTACATTACTTAGTATTTTCCTGTAATATATATATCAATCTTCAATTGACAGTTTAACTTTTTCCAACACATTTTTATACTTTGGAGGCAAGGTTTTAATTAATGCACTCATAAAGGCATTAGAATGTGCAATTTTATTCCCACCCACAAAGATATATCCACAAAAGAATTAGATTTCTTATGGTGGTCTTACATTTTTAATATTGTTGGATTTCCAAAAGCCATTATATCTGATAGAGACCCAAAATTTACATCTGAATTTCGGACTTCTTTTATGGATATTTGTGTCTGTGAGTTAAAATTGTCTACAGCTCACCATCCACAGACTGATGGTCTAGCTGAAAGAATGATTCAAACTCTAGAAGATATGATTAAAAGGTATTGTGCCTTTGGATAAGAATATAAAGACAATGACATATTTACTCATGACTAGGTCACTCATTTGCCTGGTCTCGAATTTGCATATAATTGCACTGTCCATTCTGTCACTGAGAAAAAGCCTTTTGAGCTTTGGTTAAGTTATGTCCCATACACTTCTGCTCAAATTCTCAATAATAAATTACCTAAGTTGGAACTACATCCTGGTCTTAAATCTTGTATGCAAATGCAACAGCTATGTAGAAAACATTCTCAAAGCTGCATTGATAAAGCATTTGAATATGAAAAGAAAAGATGGGATAAATCCAATAAAGAATACACATTTAACAAGGGTGATGAGGTGTTGATATCTACTGTCAATTTCAATCTACAAGGAGACCACAAATTAAAAGATCCTTTTGTGGGACAATTTGTTGTTAAAAGAATGGTTGAAGATAATGCAGTAGAAGTTGTATTATATTCTCCATATGATAGGAAACATCCTGTTTTTCCCATTTCTTTGCTTAAACCTTATACTTCCAACTGTGACTTATTTCCCAAAAGAAGGGGAAGACCTAAGAAAAACCCTCAGGAAGTCACAGAAACTGCAGAAATTGAAAAAATTCTGAATGATAGAATTATCACTACTTAAAGAGGTATTGAATATTTATTGAGATTTAAGAGAAAATCATCTGAACATGATGCCTGGATACCTGGAAAGGAAATTTCAAATCTTCCTACTCTGTTAAAAAAGTACAAAAAGAAAAAATCTTAGCATTTTTTTATGTATTTTTAGAGTGAGGGAGTGTCAGCCAGGCTATACCAGGAGCCCAGTAAATGTTTTTTCGATTTACTGGAACCAAAAGAGGGTGTAAAAATATGCATTGTATGTATATAAATTAATATTATATTGCATAATAAAATTATATAAGTATCTTAAAGAATATATGTATAATAAGGATTATATTAATTTAATTATCCATTTAAATTAAGCATATATATTTTATATTCTACAAATAATGGCGCATTTTTATGTATTTAATAAATATAAATTAATAATTAATTAATTATAAATGTATATTATAATTATAAGTGTAAAATTAAATTATAATGTGGTTAAATTAATTAATTAAATTTATATATTAAATAAAACCTTAGATATCTTGTTAAACAATAATATTGGACGCTTTTTTGATTCATAATTGTTTCATCAAAGTATTAAACAAGTTAAGCCACCTTATTAAATAAATTATTAATGTTTTATTCTAAAATTTACTAATTTTGTTATAATAAGTATTTGTTTTAACTTAAAATAATTATTACACTAAAAAAATAAATAAAATAATTAATTACTCATGTTTTATACTAAATTAATTAATTACACTATTTTTATGTGCTAAACTAATTTCCTTTTTATGTTTCACTTAAACTGGGTTTCTTTAAAAGAGTTATCAGACATGTTTTAAATTAAAATAATAATTTTATTGCCTCTCAAACTTATTTAATTTACTCCTAATTTTATTGTGAATGTTTGGGATTAATTTGGGAAATTATAGTATCTTACTCATGTGTGTTAACTCATTGTTTCACAGGTTCCCTTGAACTTACTAAAATTTTGTTACATAATTAATTTTATTTTATATTTTATTGTATATACATTAATGTGGCGCTTCAGAGGGCCCCTTGCCTATATAAGGGCCTTGGGTAACCCCCTGTAGCTGGATCACATATTTTTCTCAAATTATTACATATTTTAAATATACAAAACATGTTATTTATTAATTTTTATTAGAATTACAATTATAATCTAAATATTAATCAAGTAATTAAAAGGTTGCCTTAAGTTTCTTAGTAATAAATATTGTTAGCTGCACAGAGACTTTGACTTACTTAAAATAAATATTTCATTAATAAATTGAACCTCTCTGTTGTGTTTTCCTAAAAAAGTGTCGTTGAATTTCTTAAATTCTTTTTCTTATTTTATTATAATTACATGTTTTAGTTATTTCCTTTTCTCTTTTATACTCCTTTATTTCTATTCACTGCTATCCCTCTCTTTTTAATTCTCCTTATTACCTTTCTTCTAGACAACCCGCTGACACAAACTATTATATAGATAAAAAATAACAAAGAAAATTATATAAAAGATAAGGAAGAAAGAGAAAAAATCAATAAATTAGGAGATACATAAATCACCAAGTGCTTTTTTTGAATTTATGGGACCTAGTGGTTTAGTGAAACTATCAGCTATTTGATCATTTGTTCTAATCCACATTAATCTAATTTTCTTATTAAAAACTAATTGATTCAAAAAATAAAAATCCCTTTTGCAATGCCTACTATCTTTGTTAGATGATCTATCATTAACATTACCCACTGTTGTCTGATTGTCACAAAACAAATCCACCATTCCATCAAAACCAATAAAATCAGATAACAGATTCCTGATCCAAAGACCACTTTTTACCCCAAAAGACAATGCCATGTATTCAACAGTAGAAGTCAAAGGTGCCACCATTTTTTTCCTCCTAGCACTCCACAAAATTGGAATACAAAGGACTTTTACTACATAACCATGTGCACTTCTATCCTGTTACCCACCCCAACTAGCATCCACATACACCTTGATGGATACTTCTGTGTTTTTGTCTGGGAAAATTTTTAAAGATAACTCAGCTGTATTGGTAACATAACGTAGAAGGTGAAAAAAAGCTCCCCAGTGTTCAGCGGTAGGATAGCTTGCAAAGCGTGCAAGATAACTAATGGCAAATGAGATATCAGGTCAAGTACCTTGTTCAAGATAGCTAAGAGAGCCAAAAATTGATAAGAATTTTGTTGAGTTGAGAAGAGGTTGTTTTTTGTCAGCTGAAAGGAGTTTCACTTTGCAAGGAAGTGGCATTGATGCTAGTGGTTTAGAAGGATTGTGATCTTTAATAATTTTTTCAGTAAGCACATTCTGTGACAAGATATAGCCTTCAGGACATGTATCCACTTTGATGCCAACTATTTGATCAATATTGTTTTGCCACTTGACATCCATACAGGTGCCTAGATCAGACTTCAAGTATTTTAGGGCAGTCAAAGACAAAGATGAAACTATACCATCATCCACATGCATCCAAACAACAGCTCAATCAGACTCCTTTGTTAGGACATACACTGAAGAATGAAAAATGAGTGAATATATTCTAAGTTCTGAATTTTGTTTGATAGGTATTTCCACCAACACCTCGCAGCTTGCTTAGTACTGTACAAGGCTTTTTTAAGTTTATATACTTTGTCTTTGGAACGTGTTACAAAGCCTTCAGGTTGTTTGATGTAGATTTCTTCATCTAGTGGGGCATTTAGATATGCAGATACTACATCAAAAGAGTGTAAATTCCAATCAAAAAGTGCTTCAAGAGTGAATATGAGCCTGAGTGAGATGAAGGTAGCTGTTGGAGCAAATTTTTCTTCAAAATTTTTGCCAAATTCTTGACAAAAACCTTGTGCCACAAATCGTGCCTTATATTTTGCCAGTAGATTAGTTTTTTCATCTTTCTTCACTGCTAGTACCCAACACCCCCAGAACTGTAAAGCCTGTTGGTTGATAAACAAATTGCCAAACATTTCTGTCTGAAAAACTTTGAAGTTCAGAATCAAAAGCTGCCTTCCAAAGATGAGCATCTGGTTTTTTGAGTGCTAGGCAAATTGTCTTTGAAGCTGTGGAACACAATTCACTGCATTCATTTTGAATTGTGAAAGCAAGATTTTCTTGTTCATCAATCATTTCATCAATGGTAACATCACCTAAAGTCAACATGTTAAGAATGAAATCCAAAATTCCTTTGGATGGGGCATTTTGAGTTAGAAGAGATGAAGAAATGAGACTGAGACACTTCTTATTTTGTGATGGGAAAACAGCAACTGCTGACTGAATAATTGTCAGTCTAAGAATCCCCAGGAATGAGTATTTCTTATGCTTAAAATAAGATAACCTTAATTACATTAAGCTTATAACTTAAAAACAAGGTTAAATTATTTAGGTATACAGTTATAATACATATATATATAATTATTACACTATTATATGACTTACAGTAGTTTAAATAGATTATTCATAGCCTAATAATACTTATTAAGGTGTTAATGGAGTCATAATATACTTATCTTAAGTTATATTTAGTAATTATAGATATACATAAGCTTATATGTATACATAAACCTCATATTCAGTGAAATATGTAGTTATATTAGCAGGTATCAAATTTAGAAATCTTCCATCTTAAAATACCTCTTTTTTCCACCAAATCAACCATGATTAGTGTTTCATATATGGCATATTGTGCTCCAAAAATAAATTTTTACTGAGAAATAATTTCAACTCTGTAACTTTATTTTTGTGTTGTTAAATACCTTATAAATAATTACAAATTTCTAACTTTGATACTCCCTATTATGTATATTTAGGTCTTTAAGTGGGTTTTAACCTCTTAATAGCCCATAATCTTTGTTTTTCTGCTTATTTTAGGTCATATGGACATATTCAGTGGACTCACAATGCCTACACAAGCATATACACCTATTTCAGGTGCATATATCCAGTTTGGTCAACTTAATCTGCTCCCTTAAATGGATTTTAACAGATTTATGGTTTGGGATATGATTACTGGGTTAATATGGATGCTTTGGGATTTTATTGGGGGCTTGGAAAGTTAATTTGGTTCCTTTATATGCTTTGGGTTTCATTAAATTCGCTTTGGATGAGTTATTTTACCTGTTTCTTTATGGTATCCACATTTATCTGTTTATTCTATTTATGGTATGGGTCTGTGGTATCATTAATTGTGATGGAGGGTCCTTACTGGAGGTCTGGGTGTTGAATCTTCTTGAAGTGGAAACCATCGGGAGGTGATGGGCCCTCACTGTGCTGTAATTTCCGGGGATAGCAGTGACATCATCTGGATTGAAGGTCTGTGCACTCCAGTGGATTTTGGTATAAGTAAGGAAGGATTTGACAGGTTATTGGACATCACTTACTTATCAAACTTCAATTAAATACTACAAAACAATTATTATCATATAGAAATTTATTATAAAGCATTTGTAAATTGATATTATCTTTATATAAGCTATAACTATATTTTATTTATCTTTTTTCCACAACTAGTACACATAAAAATCCAAGTATTGTGAGTTTATTGAGAATAACTATTTTATTAGTCTTCCCCTGAGGTTTAATCACTAAATAATTTAGCAATAATTAGTTTTACCATTAACATTTACTAATAAATCATACATAGATACTAGCACACACTGACAATTGGCGGTCTTTCCTTAATTATTACTTATTATTTAGTATTTATAAGCCTTAGGAAATGATTTATACTCTAGTATATCTCAAATAAAACAAATATTTGGTTCTACAGCACATTAGTGGGTCATCATAACTCAGTGATTGCAGAAAAGAACCCTTATAATAGCTGTACTAATTTTTTATAATAAAAATTAGGTATATACAGTAGTAATGTCAAGGGGTCCTTTTGGTCTAGAAGCTTGGTTCAAGGTTTTCACGGGATATTTAAGGGTTTAAAGGTCTCTCAACAAAAGGTACATATTTCTAAAATCAATTTGATTAATTTACTCAAATATAAGAGGTAGATTTAAGATATAAATATAAATTATAGATTAGAATTACGCTGTTGTAAATACTAAAGTTATAAAATATAGAAATAATTGTGGTGTTGTAATTGTAATAATAATTTAAGTGATAAAAGAATAATCTGAAAAGCACAAAGTAAGAGGCCTTTTATAGGCAAAACATGAGGGAATAAAATATACGGAATTTACACCATATATTGTAAGAATGTGAGAAAAATAATGACTGAAAGGAGTACATATATGACATAAGAATTAAATAAACTGGTACGTCAACAAGGACATCAAATTTATTAGCAATAAAGTTTGAGTACCTTGGACTATCACAAATAATTACACAATAATTAATTAATTATATTACTTTCACAGGATTCCAGATCTCTCACTGAGGTAATATAATTGTTTTAAAGTTTTTTTATTATAATTTTATTATTAAATTCTATTCCCATTGACTTATACCATTGAGCACTGTGTTAGGGAGTAAAATTGTAAGGGACATTTTATTTATACTAATTAATTATACTACTTATTGTACTTAACTAGTTAATTGCAAGTAATACTTAAGTAGATAATTAATTATTAGTAAGAAGAAGGGGTGTGGCTTCAACTCAGTAAAATAATTAATTATTTTACTGGTTAAGTCTAGTAGCCTGGCTGACACTCCCTCACTCTAAAAAAAACGATAAAAAAAAATGCTATGATTTTTTCTTTTTATACTTTTTTAGTAGAGTAGGAAGATTAGATATCTCCTTCCCAGGTATCCAAGAATCATATTCAGATGATTTAATCTTGAATTTCAATAAGTATTCTGTACCTTTTTCAGCAGTGAATATTCTGTCATTTACAATTTTTTCAATTTCTGCTGTTTCAGTGATTTCATTTGGGGTTTTCTTTGGTCCTCCCCTCCTTTTTGGAAATAAATCACTATTGGATGTGTAAGGTTTCAAAAGAGATATTGGAAAAACAGGATATTTTCTGTCATATGGAGAATACAAAACAACCTCAACTGCATTATCTCCAATCATTCTTCTGACAAAAAATTGAACAACAAATCGATCTTTCAATTTGTTATTACCTTGTAAGTTGAAGTGGACTGTAGAAATCAAAACTTCATCACCCTCTTTAAAAGTGTATTCTTTATGGGATTTGTCCCATCTCTTCTTCTCATATTCAAATAATTTTTCAATACATTGTTGAGCATGATTTCTGCATAGTTGTTGCATTTGAAGAAAAGATTTTACACCAGGATGTATATCCAATTCAGGTATTTTGTTATTGGGAATTTGAGTAGGAGTATTTGACACATATCCAAGCCAGAGCTCAAAAGGCTTTCTTTGAGTAACAGAATGAACAGTGCTATTATAAGCAAATTTCAACCCAGAAAGTAAGGTAACCCAATCATGAGTGAATCTGTCATTATCCTTATACTCAAGGCCAAAGGCACAATACCTTCTAATCATGTCCTCTAAAGGCTGAATCATTCTTTCAGCTAAACCATCAGTCTGTGGATGGTGGGCAGTAGAAAGTTTCAGATCACAACCACAAACATCCATCAGAGACATCCAAAATTCAGAAGTAAATTTAGGGTCTCTGTCAGAGATTATGGCTTTAGGAAAACCAGAAGTATTAAACATGAGACCACCATAAGAAGGCTAATTCTTTAGTGGAAACATCCTTGTGAGTAGGGATAAATTTACACATTTTAGTGAATCTATCCACAATAACCCAACAAGAGTTATAACTGTCTTTACCAGCAATAGGTAATCCTGTTACAAAATCCATGTTTATTATCTGCCATGGTGCATCAGGAAGTTCAATATGTTGCATTTCTCCTGCTCTTTTACCAGTTAATCTTTTTGATTTTTGGCAAGAATCACAAGACTCAACATATAATTTTGTGTCTTCAGACATATTAACCCACCAAGCAGAGTTCTTAATTCTGATCATTGTTTTTTCAAGATCAAAATGTCCAGCTAATATGTCATCATGACAAATTTTCAAGACGATTTCTCTCATAAAAGGAGGAATGACAATAACATTACTCAACTTTCTCCTATAATATAGATATCCTTCATCAATTAAAAATTTACCTTTTTCCAAAGCCTTTTGGTACTTTGGTGGAAGGGTTTTAATTAATGCTTGTATTGAAGCATTCTTTGGATCATTTAATATGGTGCATAACTTTTTTCAAGTCAGTGTCCTTATCATATGAATCCAGAATAAGCTGTAATAGCTCTTCCTCCATATCAACCACATATATCCCATGTATATGAAAAATTTCATCCTCAGGATCATAAGCAGGATTAGAGTCATTATTTGGTAAAGTTAACCTAGATAACATATCCACATTTGAGTGAAAAATACCAGCCCTATGAATAATTGTCATTCTCCCTCTGTATTCTTGAACAGCCAACTGCCATCTGAACATATGTCTGTTAGATGTTTTCAAGTTTAAAAGGGATTTAACTGCACTTCAGTCAGTGACAAGTTCAAATTTCTGGTCATCTAGGTAATAATGAAGCTTTTCTAGAGCCCACACTACAGCTGAACACTCTAATTGAGTTGCACCATATTTCAATTCATTATTTCTCAAGGTTCTTGAAATATAACAAATTACTACTTCTGAAACTTTATCATTTATCACTTGTTTTTGATGGAGGGCAGCACCAAGACCAATGAAACTGGCATCAGTGTACAAAACAAATGGTTGATTAAAGTCAGGTAAAGCAAAAATTGGTGCTGACATCAAACAGTGTTTCATAGTGTCAAAGTCTCTTTGTCTTTCACTATTCCAGACAAAAGAAACATCCTTTCTAGTTAATTGGGTAAGGGGTAAAGCTATGACTTGGTAATTTTTAATATACTTTCTATAGTATCCACACATTCCCAAAAATCTTTGGAGCTCTCTCACTGTAGTAGGAGCCTTCACCTGTTGTATGGCTGCCACTTTTTTCTGGTCAACACATATCTGTAAGCCTGAAACAACATGACCAAGAGCTTTCAAAGAATGGAAACCAAATTTACATTTATTCAAAGCAAGTGTCATATTTATTTCATCCATTTTCTGGAATACTTTACACAGGTGTTTAAGATGGTCCTCAAATGTTCTTGAGAATATAATGATATCATCAATATAAACCATCAGCCATCCTTCAATTATCTCTTGATGTAATGTGTTATCCATGACTTTTTGGAAACCTGAAGGGGAATTTTTAGGGCCAAATGGCATCCTAATATACTTATAAATACCCATATGAGTGGCAATCATCAGAAAGTTCTGAGAATTTTTCTCAACAGGTACCTGGTGATATCCTTTGTTACCATCCAAACAGCTGATATATTTAGCACCCTGTAAAGTAGCATGTATAGAGCTAATTCTAGGTAAAGGGTAGATATCATCAACAGTATTAGTATTTAGTGCTCTATAATCACCACATAACCTGGCTTTATCTTTCTCATAAAAAATTAGGACAGGTGAGATAACACAATATTTAGGTGTTTCAACTACCTTTTCAATAATATTCATTTTTAAAAGGGTAGAGATATTGTCTTCAATATCTTTTCTCTTTGTGGGAGAAGCAGGATAAGGCTTCTTCTTTAAACTAGGTGGTATATCAGTTAATGGGCAAGACAATGAAAGTTTCATTTCCTCTTTAACTAATCCTAGTTCATGTGATCCATGAGCAAAGGCCATAGGAAAAGACTTTATCAAGTTAAAGATGGAATCTTTATCCTAACCAGAAAGTTGTTCTCCAAAAGAAGCATTGTCAATTTCAGACAAAAGGGCATGCATCTCTTTAGTAGATCTTCCTTTACATTGAACTACAGAATTACATGTGTTCACTTCTGGTTTCAATAATTTTTTAGGGGAGTAAATCTTAAATTTTCTCTTCCCATTCATCCCCATTGTGAAACATTGGTTTGAGGGATCCAATTTTATGCCATACTTGGTTAAAATATCATTCCCTACTATAAACCAATTGCTTAAGTTATCATTCTTCATGACAACAGAATCACATATAGCTCTTACAAAACCATGGTTATATTTAAAAAACACTGTGGCTTTGTATTTACCAATGGGGGACAAAACAGAGCCATAACCTCTCCAATTTTCAGAAATGATAGGCATCAGTTTTGATTTATAGTCTTGATCCACTTAAGCAAGTGCTCTTTCAGAAACTACACTTCCTCCAGCTCCAGAATCCAGAACAATTTCAATGCTGGTTCCATTAATCAAGACTGGTGCCTTAAGAGGGGCAATAAAAATTGAGTTATCCTCAATGTTCTTTATGATCTCAGCATCTTCAACTGTAGATAAAGCATTATTATCAATATCAATAGTATTTAAATAATGAATATCCTCTTCCAGCATCAAGATTTCTTGTTGAGATTCATATGAAATATTGCTGGAAAAATCACTTGATGTATCATCCAGTGCTACTGTGTCATCAGCATGCTCCTCTGTTTGTTCTACAAGATTTATCTTCTTGTCACAAACATGGCCTTTCTGCCAAGGCTTGTTTCACTTGAAGCAAGTGTTTGTTGCATACTTTTTTGGTGCAACAGGGTCAGAAGGTTTATCAACCTTTTCCAGAGGTTTCTGTTGGTAAGTGGAGGGTTTCTCCAAAGGGGTCCTAGGAAGAAATCTTCTGGAATCATACTTGTTGTTTAGAAGGATCTCATTGCAAGTATTAATGAAAGAAGAGGGTTATCTGGAGAACTCAGTCCTAGCCACTATTAAGTCTCTCAGAGACATTGGTAATTTGTAAAGGATCCTGTCCTTCCCTAATACAAACTCCATATTTGGGTCCATTGCCCTTAAGATTTTTACAAGTTTCATTAAAAACTCAATAGGTTTATCTGTAGAAGAGCTATATCTAGTTTCCTCATACTGCCTTTGTTGAGCCATTCTGAACTTGGAGCCACCAAATTGTGCTTTAATCAATTTCTTCCAATCCTCCCATGAGTAGTAATTCCCATCCAGGAGAATAGATTCATACCACATTAGGGCAACATTAGTGAACAAAGAAATTAACTTGGACACAATTTCCTCATCTGGGAGTTTGTAAGAGTTTTTTAAGTTATCAATTCTGCAAATAAATTGTTTCCAATCAGAGGAAGAGTCACCATCAAATGTAGGATATTGGTCAAGTTTTGGCCAATTCTTTTGATTTGAAGGAGTCTCCTTAGTACTAGCTTGATTCTGAGTAAGAAGCAGCTGTAATTTTTCTAAATGGGCTGTAATCTCATTTTTTAATCCTTCTGTTGAAGATCCTGGTGCATCATCAGTTTTTGATGGAATCTTAGTGTTATCAACAGGTATTTCTGGAGCTATTTTTACTTTAGATGAACTAGCCACAGGTAATATTTGAGCATCCTGCACTATATTCTCCTTCACAGAAATGTCAGAATATTTCTGTTCATTCAACAATGAGTTCAATTTTTCTTCAATGGTTGTTAGTCTTGTTTTCATTCTTGGAAGACTAGATAAACTCTCATTGATAGTTGCAAAAGATAACTGATTTTTATTTTGAAAAGATGAAAAATGGTCATTCAATATTTTCAGATTCATCTTATCTATCTCCACCTCCTGGTAACAGGCAGATACAGTTTCTTTTAGTTTAGACAAATCATTTTTTATATTTTTCCATAAAGCAAATTTCTTTTCATGGGTTGCTTTGTAATGAGACGATTCATCAGATACTCTCTGTAATTCACTTCTTAATGCTTGATAACCCTGATCAGTCAACAAACTATTATATCTCTGGGTCAATTGCATATTGTTCATTATATGATTTTGTTTGGCAATAATATCTCTCAAGTACTCATCATTAATCCTTGCTACATCTGGAGTGTTTTTCAATAAGGAAAATGAGTAACTTTACAGACTCTAATAGTACTCAGGGTCTAGAGTTTCATCAATTACAGCCATATCAGGGTTAATCATTGAGGTAGCAATTAAAAGTAATGGATTAGATACATGAGTTATCTGTCTACTTCTCCCAGACTCTACTGGTCTCAAGGTGTCTTCTTCCCTCTCAGATTTACCTGAAAGAACAGAATCAGCTACAAGAAATGGCACTTGAGAATCAATAGAGGGACTTACCAGGGTTTGCTGGGTATGACCATATTGGGCTTTCTTCTTCTTTTGCCTCAATAGGGGTGAGGAGGTGTGGGGTTGACCTGGTTGGGTCTTGATGGACCTGCGTGAGGTAACTGATGCTGATTTTGAGACAGGTAGTCCCACTGAGTGTTTAACCAGTCCCACTGCCACTTGGACACTTCCACCTTTTCTTGGGACTTGGGAGCCAATTGTTTTTGATCCCTGGGAGGAAGAGGTTTTTTCTTCTCTTGAAGAAAGGTATCTATCCTTCTCACCTTTTCTTCCAGAGCATCTACCCTTGCCTTTAGTCTCAAGTTTTCTGTCCTTAGCTCCTTTATGTGAGTTGACAGATTCTTTACCTGTTGAGGCAATGGCATCTTTTTTATCCTGAAGCCTTTTGGAAGTTCTTCTGGTGGGTATATCATAGGTTTCTGATCCTGAGTTGTGTCCACTAGGATTTCTACTTCTTCCATCTCTACATGCTGTTCGGGGCAAAGATTTATTAATCTGAGAAATTCTTCTTGTTAAAGGAGAACTTGCAGAAGTAGGCTCATTATAATCAATCAAGTCCAGTTCCTCTTCATGTGCAGCAGAACCACTTTGGTCAGTCATTTTAAGATTTAACTGAAATGAAGAAAAGAGACAATAAGATTAATTAGTCTTTATTTTTTGATTTTTATTTAACAGAAATATAAAAAAAATCTTTTTAGGATAAAAATCAACTAAATAAAATTAATTTATTAATTCAAAAAAAAAATTTAAAACCAGGATTATAATATAATCAACTGTACAAATAAATTAAAATTTTTATTAATAATTTTAATTAATTATTTTCAGGATTTAAATCAACTAATTTATTACCAGGACTTATTGTCAACTGAAGTAATTAAATATGAATCTTTATTAATTTAACAAAATTTATTAAACTGATCACTTAACTACCAGGACTTATTGTCAACTGAAGTAATTAAATATGAATTTTTATTTTAAAATTTTATTAAACTGATCACTTAACTACCAGGACTTAATGTCAACTGAAGTAATTAAATATGAGTTTTATTAATTAAAAAAAAAATTATTGAACTACCAGGACTCAAGGTCAACTGAAGTAATTAAATATGAATTATTTATTAATTAAAAAAAATTTATTGTCAGGACAATTTTTTAACTGGAACAATTAAAATTTAAATTAATCAGGACAAATGTCAACTGAAAAATTATAATAATTAATATTAAAATATAATTATTTTATTACTTCTGGGACTCAGAACACTTATTGCTCTATTATGGTCAACCAGGAAAAATAAAAAAAAATATAATAATAAAAATAAATTCCAAATTACCAGACACCTCCCCCTGTAAAAATAGCAAATTAATGCCACTTACAGAGTGCTGAGCAAAAGGAAATATGTAGCAAATGAAGAGTGAAGAGTAACCCACAAATAGTAATGTCAATAATTACCACGATATATACGACGTTTAGTCAATATATGAACCTAATTTTTGGAGCGCGGTTTGATTCCCGTTTGCAGCAAAAATTTTGTCACGTGACATATGACGTTTGTCGTTTTTGTCGCTTTCTCGTCCTTACAGGTACTTGAATGCCGATGGTCCCTTCGATTACGCCCTCAAATCAAGATGCACCGTCGATAATACGGAAAGGCACCCAATTGTCAAGGGTTCCTTTTGGTCTAGAAGCTTGGTTCGAGGTTTTCACGGGATATTTAAGGGTTTAAAGGTCTCTCAACAAAAGGTACATATTTCTAAAATCAATTTGATTAATTTACTCAAATATAAGAGGTAGATTTATAATATAAAAATAAATTATAGATTATAATTACGCTGTTGTAAATACTAAAGTTATAAAATATAGAAATAATTGTGGTGTTGTAATTGTAATAATAATGTAAGTGATAAAAGAATAATCTGAAATGCACAAAGTAAGAGGCCTTTTATAGGCAAAACATGAGGCAATAAAATATATGGAATTTACACCATATATTGTAAGAATGTGAGAAAAAGAATGACTGAAAGGAGTACATATATGACATAAGAATTAAATTAACTGGTACGTCAACAAGGACATCAAATTTATTAGCAATAAAGTTTGAGTTCCTTGGACTGTCAAAATTAATTACACAATAATTAATTAATTATATTACTTTCACAGGATTCCAGATCTTTCACTGAGGTAATATAATTGTTTTAAAGTTTTTTTATTATAATTTTATTATTAAATTCTATTCCCATTGACTTATACCATTGAGCACTGTGTTAGGGAGTAAAATTGTAAGGGACATTTTATTTATACTAATTAATTATACTACTTATTGTACTTAACTAGTTAATTGTAAGTAATACTTAAGTAGATAATTAATTATTAGTAAGAAGAAGGGGTGTGGCTTCAACTCAGTAAAATAATTAATTATTTTACCGGTTAAGTCTAGTAGCCTGGCTGACAAGTAAACTGTACCCAATATAAACCCAATTTCACTTGGTATTTGGCCACCAATATAACACCCAATTTGATTGGTATTTGGTTAAAGCTTGGTAAGCTAATTATTCACCTTTATAAATATCTATTTTATTTTTAACATATTTTTTCAAATTTTTCTTATATTTTCTTTAAATAAATAAAGATATAAATTCAGGGTAAGCTCCAGTGCTTTTATTAGTAATTATATTGCTAATAATTTTTTTCAAATAATTACCATATAGGTTTACCCTTTTGTAGATGTGAAGAATTGTTATTTAAGACACAATGAGTGCTCCACAAGACAATTTAAGTGAAAAAAATGCTTATAACACCAGTCTAAATCTAAAAATATTGCTCCAGGACATCACCATGGAGGGTCAATCCTACCCACAACAAGAGTCTATGAGCATAGAGGAAAATGACACCATTCTAATAAAGATAAAAATCAAAAAGACTTCACCTCCTCTGCAGGATCAACTGTCCCATCTGGCTAAGCAGGTTCTGAAATTAGAGGAATCAAGGTCTACCATGTTAAAGGAGGTGGAGCAGTTGCAAAACAACTGCAAGGTGGGGTTCCAACAAATGAATCAAACCTTGGCGGAGTTAAAGGTAGGGCAGCCAAGCCAAAAACCCCCTACCCAAGGAGGGTCACATCATTCCCAGCAAAAAATCTTGGTAGAGAAATGGAAGTGGGATTGGTTCCACCAGAAGTGGTCCAGCCACAATTGCAACAGGTATCCTCCCCCTCATCAGACTGCCTCAGCTCACCCTTACAAAGGAAAACAAAAGCACCAAAAATCAGGGCTTGCACCTATCCCGTGGTAAGTAGATTACCCTCTCAGATTGAACACAATACTGATTGTTACAATATTGGTAATGTTATTGATGTAAAATATGTACAGAAAATTGAGGAGGACTTAAGACAATTAGGTTTTGATGTAGATACACCTGATTAATCTTTTGTTAATAAAAACAGTACTATTTATAATAATAATACAGTTAAACCTCAGTTTCCACCACTTATTAGTGAGATGAGAAGTTCACAAAACAGTGAAAAAATTGAGAAGGAAGACATGGAGTATTTTAATAATAACCTAACTTTCAATAGAATTATTTCAGCATTATGGAATAGAATGACTGAGTGTGAGGAACAGACAATTAAGCTCACAAGTGATAAAATTTTGTCTTTGAAATTGAACATTTCTCAACTGGAAACAAGAAATAAAGCATTAGAGAATGAAAACTTGGCTCTAACTCTTAAATATGATTCTTTAAGTAACAAATATAGTGAAATTTCAAACAAATTCTGTGAGTTAGAAAAGTTGTATGAAGCACATTTATTAAAATCTGAATCAAGAACAAAGTTATCTTTTGCACAAACAAATCACAGTATTTCTGCTCTGTTACAAAGATTAACTAAAGTTGAGATTCTAACTTCTAATCTACTAATGAATCAGGATAATCATAAGTATACACACTACATAATATAGGGGGTGGACTTGCTAGCAAGTCCTCAACCTGAACTCAGATGGAACTCAGACTGAACTCATACTGAACCCATACTGAACTCTACTTGAACACCCACCTAAAACTGTTCTGCTGAGTGGTGTTCATCCCTGATTGTATGGTTCTTTTATCAATAGCTCAATGTGTGTTCAATCTGCGGTGAGCTTGGTTCCAAGGTTGCGGACTTGCTAGAAAGTCTCCCCCATATTGTGTGGTGACACAGTATAATAATAATACTTTCATTGGAAAAAATGAGTCTCAATCATTTCCCATACCACCACAAGTAAAACCATCTGGTGGTAGTTTCAAGTCTGAGAAAACAAATGTAAGTCACAAATCCGTGCAAGAGGAGATACAAGACCATTTATCCAGAGTTAATGAGTTATTGAATTTACCTAAGATTAATGAGACTGTAAAAAATCAGAATTCAAAAACACTTCAGGAGAAGCAGAAAAAACCTACTGCACCTGCTGTACCTAAAAAGTATGAAACTAATACTTGTTAAAAGTGTAATAAGCCTTGGGTTAAAGGTCACAAATGTGAGAAAAACATAAATATTGTTGAAAATCCACATGAATCTGAAATTGAAACGGAAAAAAGTAAAGATTAAAGTGATTATGACAATAATATCTCATATAGTAGTGACAATGAAGTCTTTATGTTGCAAGATGATTTGTCCATCTTTGAAAATCCAATATTAAATATGTACTCAAATGAATCTTTAATGAATTTTGAGGATGCTGAAATCATTAAGGATATACAAGCTGATAACTTAAAGATGACACCTATCACCATTCCAGCTATCATTTCTGGAGAAAATGTTCATATAGTATTGGACACAGGAGCTTCTGGTTCTGTTGTTTCTACAAGTACATTACAGATAATTGATAGTGAGTATAAGTCAAAGCTTGAACCCCTTCAAAGTAAAAATTGGAAAGGTTTTGGATTATTACTACACCCCATTGGTAGATACAAAGCTTCTGTTTTCTTTAAACATCAACATGGTTGTGTTAGAGTAACTTGTGACTTTGTAGTAATGGATAATACTAATTGTAGTAACTGTTTTATCATTGGAAATGAAATTCTGACTAAGTTTAATATAAAATAAGACCCTGCTAATAATAATTTTACAATTGGCATGAATGGTAAAAGGAAATTTAAAATATATTATTTTAATATAGTCATACACATTGAGTCATTGATAAATATTCCGTGTAAAGGAAGAGAATCCAATGAAATGGAACTTCTGAAAACAGAAGTTTCAAAAGGATCATTTGGCACTCAGATAAGTGAAGCTGAGAAGACAAATATTTTGGACTTAATTATAGAATTTCCAATTGCTTTTGCACATGGGAACAATGAACCTTGCCTTGTAAAATATCATGAGATGAAAATTAGTTTAACCTGTGATATGGATAATATTCCTGCTAGTCTAAAAAAACTCATACTCTGCTTCAACATAGAAGAGGAAAGACATAGAAGAAAATATTAAGATGTTATTAAAAATGAACATTCTTGAGAAGGTTAAAACTAGACCAAAATATTGTGTAATATCACCAGTGCTAATTTCTTGTGAACAAGAAAAAGCAAGACTGTTCAGTGATTATAGAGCATTAAATACATTCATGTTAGATGATATTTATACCTTTCCAAGGATTGCCTCTATACATGCTACCCTTAAAGGTGCTAATTATATAAGTTTCCTAGATGGAAACAAAGGGTACCATTAAATTCTTGTAGAAAAGAATTCACCAAACTTTTTGTTGATAACAACACATATGGGAATATATAAATATTTCAGGATTACATTTGGACCAAAAAATGCTCCAACAGTATTTCAGAAGTCAATGGATATAACATTCCATAATGGAATGATTGAGTGATGGTTAATGGCATAGATTGATGAAATCATAGTGTTCTCTAAGACAAATGATGAACACTTAATCCATTTAAAGAAGGTATTTCAGAAAATGGATGAAATAAAAATGACCCTTGTATTAAAAAAACTAAAATTCGGGTTTGAGTCTTTAAAAGTGCTTGGTCATATTGTATCTGGCTTACAAATATGTGTAGACCAAAATGGGGTGGCTGAAATCAAGAATATTGGAATTCCTCAAAATGTAAAGGATGTACAATCTTTTCTTGGTATGTGTGGTTATTATAGACAATACATAAAGAACTACCAATTAATTTATGCAATATTGACCACACTGAGAAAGAAATCAGAAGCTTTCATTTGGAATAATGAATGACAACAGGCTTTTGATAAGTTGAAAGAATGTTTGATGACAGCTCCTATCTTGGGATTAACTGATTTCCAATTACCTTTTGTATTGTATACAGATGCAAGTTATATTGGTTTGGGTGCTTCTTTGCATCAAAAACAACATATTGAAGGGAAAATGTCAGAAGTAGTAATTTGTTATATTTCATGTATTCTAAGAAGTAGTGAATTGAAATATGGTGCTACTCAACTTGAATGTTTGGCAGTAGTATGGGCTCTTGAGAAGCTACATTATTACCTTGAAGACCAAAAATTTGAGTTAATAACTGACTGTAGTGCAGTTAAGTCACTCTTAAACATGAAAACTCCTAAAAGACACATGTTTAAATGGCAACTAGCTGTACAAGAATACAGAGGACGGATGACTATTACACATAGAGCAGGAACCTTACAATCAAATGTAGATCTGTTATCTAGAGTATGTCTATCTAATGATGATGATAATCCTGCTTATGTTCCTGAGTCAGAGATTATTAACATTTATGACATTTATATTGTAGATCTTGAGGATGAATTTATACAATCCATTCTCGATAATTATGCTTCAGATCCTGACTTGAGTAAACTTACTACAATATTAAATGATCCATCTAATGCTTCAATCAATTTTTTTAAAAAAAACATTACCAAATAAATATAAGGAAATATTAGAAAAAGGAACATTTTCCATTGAGGATGGTTTTATATATTACAGGAAGAAATTATGCAATGTAATTGTAATTCCCCCTTCAATGAAGGAGTTAATGTTAAGTATATGTCATGATGATATATTAGCAGGTCATTTTGACTTCTATAAAACATTAACCAGAGTAAAAAATACAGCTTGGTGGATTAACATGTCTGATGATGTTCAGAATATGTTGATACATGTGATTCTTGTAAAAAATCTAAAAGATTAACAGGCAAAAGAGCTGGTTTATTACAACCAATTGAGCAGCCAAAAGCTCTATGGGAAATATTTAACATGGACTTTGCAACAGGTTTGCCAATAGCAGGGAATAAGAGTTGTGACTCCTGCTGGGTAATTGTAGATAGATTTACAAAAATGTGTAAATTTCTTCCTACCCACAAAGAGGTTTCTGCAAAGGACTTAGCTTTTTTATGGTGGACAAAAATTTTAAATATAGCAGGTTTCCCCGAAGCAATAGTTTCAGACAGAGATCCTAAATTTACTTCTGAGTTCTGGACATCACTTATGGATGTTTCAGGTTGTCAATTAAAACTTTCTACAGCACACCATCCACAAAGTGATGGGCTAGCAGAAAGAATGATACAAAATTTAGAAGATATGATAAGAAGATATTGTGCTTTTTGTCTTAACTTTGAAGACAATGAAAAATTCACGCATGATTGGGTAGCCCTTATCCCAGGTTTAGAATTTGCATACAATAGTACAGTACATTCTGTCACTGGCAAAAAGCCATTTGAGTTATGGTTGGGTTATGTACCTAATACCTCATCTAAAACTGTTAATAAATTACCTAGATTGGATATCCATCCAGGCACAAAATCTTTTCTTCAGATGCAAGAATTATGCAGAAAGCATGCTCAAGAATGTATAAATAAGGCATTTGAGTATGAGAAGAAAATATTGGATAAAGCCCATAAAGAACAAATTTTCAAAGAGGGTGATGAAGTCCTTATCTCTACACTACATTTCAATTCTCTTTTGAAACCTTACACATCCAATAGTTATTCATTCCCGAAAAGGAGGGGAAGACCAAAGAAGACACCTATATAAATCAGTGAGAAAGCAGAAATTGAAAAAATTTTAATTGACAGAATTGTCACTGATGAAAAAGGAATGAATACTTATTGAGATTCAAGAATAAATCTTCTGAATATGATTCTTGGATACCTGGGAAAGAGATATTTAATCTTCCTGCTCTAATAAAGATATAAAAAAAGAAAAAATCATAGCATTTATTTTATTTTATTTTTTAGAGTGAGGGATGGTCAGCCAGGCTACTAGACTTACCCAGTAAATAATTAATTATTTACTAGAGTAGAGCTATTCCTCTACCTCTCATTTTAATTAGTTATACTTGCTGCTACTAAACCTAAAAGTAGCATTCAGAGCCAACTTAGGATTAAACCTGGCAAGGCCAAAATTAAGAAGAAACCTTAAACCTAGAAAAAAATTTATAAAATGCAGAAGGGAATGGTGGATATGGGGCCTCCCAGTTATGGAAAATTTGATTTAAATGGAGAGCCAATTCCTTTTGATAAAGAATCTGATGCTGAGGAAGATGTACCATTAGTGTCTCTTCCCAGACCAAGTTTTGCTGGTCCTACTACTATTTAAGGGGTAAGGAGAACCAGTGATGGATCTGGATTGGTGAAAGAAGCTGGTGATAGAGCTAGGGTTATGGCAGATGAAGTTTTTATTATGAGGGGTAAAGATGGTAATGTCGGTCCTCAATAGGTGCCCAGGGCCAAGGTTGTTAAAGCTAAAATTCAATAAGGAATTCCAGTAGTATCTGGTAAAGAAAATGCTATGGAGATGGTTTTGGGTAGAGTGAATCAACTCCTGATTCCTTTATCTTTAGGTGAATTATTTATGATTAGTCCTGCCCTTGAAGAGAAGCAAAGGAAGCATCTGACAAGGAGAAGGGTATCAGTTTCAGAGGTGGAGTATATATGTGAAAGTCTTGAAAAGTTTGGAGAGGAAGGGGAAACTCATTTTTCTGCTCCGCTAGAGTATTTGATGGTGATTTTAAATGGTAAAGAGGTAAAGGCCCTGGTGGATTCTGGGTCACAATTTAATTCAATTTCTTTAGAGCAAGCAACTATTATAGGCTAGTAATTTAAAACTGGTACTGGTGGTAATTTAAGAGGTAAAGGTGGGCATGCTACTGAACTTATGGGTACAGAAGAGCGTGTCAAGTTATGTGTTGGTGGATCTGTAGGAAGAGTGCACTTTTATTTGGCCAGGGGATCAGTAAAAATGGTTCTTGGTGGGCTCTTTTTGATGTATTTTGATGCTAGGATAGGTTATCAGAGTGGTATGGGAGTCAGTTTAGAGATTACTGGTGACAATATGAGAAGGCTTCATTTATGATTAGAACCTCTAGGAGACAATGGCTGGGAAACAAGTCTTGGTCCTACCACTATGTGTCAGTGTTTCTCATGAACCAATAAGGGGAATATAAATAGGTCAGATTCTGATGAATTAATTGAAAAAGTTAGGTATGATTACCCTCATTTTTTGGGGTATTAAGGGATGATTGCTCTAATGTTGCAATCTCTCCTCAAGAAGAGATCCCAGATTGCAATATGTCAGCTCACTTGGAGATAATTCAAGTTGATTCTCAATTATGTTCTGTTGATATTTCATTGGAATGTCATTATGTGTTGGATTTTACTGTATATATATGCTCTTTATCAAATTGTACAATAAATTTAAAAATAGTTCAAAAGGAAAGATGGGATATATTATTTTGGATAAAAATTTGAAAGAGAATTTGGTTAATTATGGTGATAATACTGGTGGATTCTTTTATGGCCTCCAGCATGAGGATAGACTGCATATTAAGGGCCTCCAGCATGAGGATAAACTGAAATTATCACATAATTGTATAATTAAGTCACAAAAAAGTAATATTTGTGAAGATTCTATTTCTTTCCTCCAGAAAGAAGTTAAACTGCCAACTTTATTTATGGGTAATTTTTTTATGGATGATGAAAGTGAAAAAGGTGTTGGGAAATTATATGATAAATTAGAGGAAGGAAAAGGGGGTAGTAGTGAAAAAAATAAAATTAAAAAAAATCATCTTTCAACTTACTCTATTTTGTATTCTGGTTCTGAAAATGAAGAAAATTATTATGACAAATTATATAATGGAAAAACTATAATGGATCATGTATCTCAAGTAAAAGTGGATGTTGGTGCGGAAAAATATAAAAAGGTAGCAAATTAAATTAGGCTGATTAATGAACCTTTTCCATCTGAATTAAATCTGCCTTTGAGAAGACCAATTTCATCAAGAGATCCATATGATTTTCCTTTAGTCAAGAACCCACCTGAATTTTTTGAAACTTCCAGAATCACTTTCAATAGATTAGAGGTTGTTCATTTTGGACCTGAATGATGGTTGTCAGGTGAAGAAAAAAGGTTGTTGTTGGATGTAATGGTTAAGAGTGAGAAGGCCATTGCATTTGTAGAAGAGTAGAGAGGTGTGTTAAAGCATTATTATGGGGAGCCTTACATGATTCCAGTTGTCTTCCATTAACCATGGCAACAGAAACCAATTCCTATACCTGTAATTTTAAAAGAATAATATATTGAAGTCATTAGAGAAAGAATTTGAACTGAATTATATGAACAATCATCATCAAGTTATTCAAGTCCAGTATTCTGTATTAAAAAACGTAATGGCAAGCTTAGGGTAGTTCATGATTTGAGAGAACTTAATAGATTTACAAAAAAAGATGCAGGAATACCACCTAGTGCTGAGGAGTTTGTAGAGATGTTTTCAGGTAGAGTGTTTTATGTTTTAGGAGATATAATGTGGGATATGATGAAAGAGAGTTGCATATGGAATCAAGACCTCTTACAAATTTTGATATGCCACTTGGAGAATTACAGCTAACAAGATTACCTCAAGGAGCAACAAACTCAGTCTCTGTTTATCAAGCTCAGATGGCATGGATTCTACAAGACAAAGTTCCACAAGATGCTGGTATATTTATTGATTATGTTGGAATACAAAGACCTTCAACAGATTATGGTAACAAAGTATTGAAGGAGAATCCAGGAATACAAAAATTTATCTGGGAATATGCTGTAATTCTAGAAAGGATTTTGTTCAGGATAGAAGAGGCTGGTTTAACAATTTCAGGTTCCAAATTTTCTTGCTGTGTGCCAGCTTTGGAAATATTAGGTCATGTGGTATGTAGAGAGGGTTGGATTATTTCAAAGAAGTAAGTAAATAAAATTCAGTCCTGTGAAAAACCCACAAAACATGACCAAAGTCAGAGGTTTTTTAGGCATATGTGATTATTTTATAATGTTTATCAAGGACTATTCTTCATTGGCTTCTCCTTTAAGACATTTAAATAGGAAAGATGCTTACTGGGAGTGGGATGTGGAATGTGAAAAGGCATTTATTAAGCTAAAAAAAGTAGTTGGGGAAGATTGTCAGGCTTAGGTCAAGTACAAAGACGTGAACTAGCTTGAATGGTCAGTTTTCTAGAAGATTTAAATGGTCCTATATGAATACTGTAGTACTAATCCAATAAGTTGTAAAATAAAATCAAAATTAAAGGTCTCAGTAATATAATTCTCACTATTTTTATATATGGCTTACAATCTTTGTAGTTGGTAGAAAAATAAATTTTATAATTCAGATACTATTCAAAAGTCTTATAATAGTACTAATTGATATTTATTGTAATTTATTTGGTTATATTGGTTAAATTGTAATGATAAAGAATGTCGAAACACAACCCAAAAACCTCCTCCTTCTATACACTCTGAGTTCTCCAATGATTCCCTTGATGTACCACCCAATACACAGTTAATGAGGCCTCCAAACAACTAATAGACATACCCATAAATATTTCTAGTTACTCATGACATAATTAGAATAGTAACAATCGTCAAAATCCTGTAATAATAAAGAAAATCCATCAAAATTAAAGAATAAGATAAAAAGAGAGTATATGCGTAAAAAACTATAATATAAAAGACTAAAGGAGACTTTTTAAGATTAATAATAGCTTAATAATAAGGGGGATTTGCTGTAGAAATGTAGGGGCTAATCCTGACATTATACTACATGAAATTCCCATCCAAAAATAACCAATATTGACTGAGAAACCACCCAAAAACTCAAAAAAGAGCGTGAGATGTGGGGTAACTACATGCAGTCCTTGGCAGGCGCTTGAACGGGTATATCCTTGACTAAAATTAGGCAAATTTAAGTGTGGTGATGAAATAAGACATCAAGAATGAGGTTACTAATGAAATTAGTGCATATAAACAAGGTCAATGCATTATTAATCAAGCTAGGACACTAAATAAGCACCTGTTGCCTATTTTAGTGTGTTTCCCCACAGTGGGCCTAGAATGTGGGGTAATTATAGTTTGAAGAAGCTAACTTTGCTAAAAATGAAGATATTCACATGGGAAAAAAAACAGGCAGTATGTGGCCAGTACACAGAAGCCATTTCTGGCATAAAAAACACCAAATTTGAAAAGTGTTATTTTTATGCATTTAAATAGCCAAATAAATAGTACTAAATGAGACAAATCGATCTGTCAAAGCGCAATTTTGATATTCTCAATTTTATAGTGCATATAGTCAACTTTTAAGTGAAATAAAGCGCATTTCTTGTTTTTTGCATAAAACAATGAATATAACAGCTTTAAGTGTACTTAAAAATTATGTAGTCTTATACTTAAGGTTCTTAAGATTACCATAACAGATTACAACTTAATATTAAGTAAATAAGACCTATAAAAGGTGGATATATGCATGTATATAAGGTGTTATAATGGCATATTTTGTATATTATCATAATTTTACTTATGTATACTGTTTGTGTACTCTCAACTATTGTTCCCATGTATAGTTCATGTGTTTAACGTAACTTATAAGCACTTTTTACTCAGTCTTGGGGATATACAGGCTGACACTCGTCCACCCAAAAAAAACAATAAAGAAAATGATAAGTTATACATTTTTCTTATTTATTTGTTATTATTCAGGTATTCAGAAAATTTTGTAGCATTAAAGATTAATTCTTTAAAGAAATAAAACATAATAAAATATTATGAGTACTGGTTTTTTAACCCCTCAGCTAGTTGAACAAAAATTTATTTCTGTTTAAATTTTTTAAGAAGGGTGGATAAATTAGAAATTTCTTTTTCAGGTATCCATTAACAAATTCATTTGATTTCCCTTTAAATCTTAGTAAATACTCAGTTCCTTTTTCTTTAGTAAGGATTCTTTTCTTGAGTATTTTTTCAATCTCCGCTTTTTCCACAATTTCATCAGGTTGCTTTTTAGGCCTTCCTCTTCTTTTTGAAAATAAGTCAGGATCATTTGCATGGTAAGGTTTCAATAATGAGATAGGAGAAGCTGGATTTTTCCTATCATATGGAGCATATAATATGACTTCCACAGCATTATTATTTGAAAATTTTGCTAACTAAAAAAGGTCCTACAAAGGGATCCTTTAATTTAACATTACCTTGTAATTTAAAATGTAGTGTTGATATAAGGACTTCATCTCCCTTTTTGAATTCAAATTCTTTATGAGATTTATCCCACCTTTTCTTTTCATATTCAAATGCTTTTGGGATGAATTTTTCTGAATGCTTCTTACACATTTGTTGCATATGAATAAAGGATTTAGTACCAGGGTGTATATCCAACCTTGGTAATTTATTTAAATGATTTACTGGGGTATTTGGTACGTATCCCACCCAGAGTTCAAATGGTTTCTTCTCTGTTACAGAATGAGTTTTGCTGTTATAAGCAAATTTAAGGACAGGAATTAATGTTACCCGGTCATGTGTGAATTTCTCATTATCTTTGTATTCTAATCCAAAGGCACAATATCATCTGAACATGTCTTCTAGAGTTTGTATCATTCTCTCAGCCAGCCCATCAGTTTGTGGATGGTGTGCTGTAGACAATTTCAATTAACAACCTGATACTTCCATCAAAGATGTGCAGATATCTGAAGTAGATTTAGGGTCTCTGTCAGATATTATGGCTTTGGGGAAGCCAGCAGTATTCATCATCTGAGTCCACCATGGTAGTGCCAAGTCTTTTGCAGATACCTCTTTATGTGTAGGGATAAATTTACACATTTTTGTTAATCTATCTACTATTACCCAGAAAGAATTGAAACTTTCTTTTTCTGCTAATGGCAAGCCAGTTGCAAAATCCATGTTTATAATTTCCCATGGAGCTTTTGGCTGCTCTATTTGTTGTAACAACCCAGTTCTCTTCCCAGTTAATATTTTAGATTTCTGACAAGAGTCACATGTCTCAATGTATTTTTGTACATCTTCTTTCATGTTTATCCACCAGGCTGTATTTTTAACTCTGGTTAATGTTTTGTTAAAGTCAAAATGACCAGCTAAGATGTCATCATGACAAGTACTCAAAATTAACTCTTTCATAGAAGGTGGCATAACTATTACATTACTTAACTTTTTCCTGTAATATATATATCCATCTTCAATTGATAGTTTACCTTTTTCCAACGCATTTCTATACTTTGGAGGCAAGGTTTTAATTAATGCACTTATGGAGGCATTTGTTGGATCATTAAGAATGGTAGATAGTTTACTCAAATCCTTATCAGATGAATAATTTTCCAATATAGTTTGCATAAACTCTTCTTCTAAATCCACTATATAAATCCCAAATATATGTATAAACTCATTTTCAGGTACATAAGCTGGGTTGTCAGCATCATTTGGCAAAGGACTCCTGCATAATAAATCCACATTAGAATGCAATGTTCCTGCCATATGAGTGATTTTCATTCTTCCTCTATACTCTTGTACAGCTAGTTGACATCTAAACATGTGCCTATTAGGGGTTTTCATGTTTAGTAATGATTTTACTGCACTGCAATCTGTTATAAGTTCAAACTTCTGGTCTTCCGGATAGTAATGAAGTTTCTCCAAAGCCCACACCACGTCTAAACATTCTAGCTGTGTGGCACCATACCTTAATTCTGTTTTTATTAAGGTTCTGGATATATAACAGATAACTACTTCAGATAATTTTCCATTTATTATCTATTTCTGCTGTAAAGCAGCACCTAAACCTATGAAGCTTGCATCAGTGTACAAGATAAACGGTAGGGTTAAATCTGGCAGTCCCAATATGGGAGCTGAAATTAAAAATTCCTTTAATTTATTAAAGTCATTTTGTCTTTCATTATTCCAAATGAAAGCCTCATTTTTCCTGATTAATGTTGTTAAAGGAGCTGCAATGGATTGGTAATTTTTAATATATTGTCTATAATATCCACACATACCCAAAAACTTTGAACCTCTTTTACATTTTTAGGTATACCAATGTTTTTAATTGCTGCCACCTTATTCTGGTCAACACAAATTTGTAATCCAGATACAACATGTCCAAGTACTTTCAAGGATTGAAATCCAAATTTACATTTCTTTAATGCAATTGTCATATTGATTTCATCCATCCTTTGAAAGACTCTTTTCAGGTGATTTAAATGTTAATCATATGTTTTTGAAAACATTATGATGTCATCAATATAGACCAATAGCCTTCCTTCAACCATTTCCTGATGAAAAAAACTATCCATCAATTTTTGTAAGACTGAAGGCGCATTTTTTGGGCCAAATGGCATTCTCACATACTTATATATACCCATATGTGTGGTTATTAATAAGTAATTTTGAGAATTTCTTTCCACAGGAATCTGGTGGTAACCCTTGTTTCCATCCAGACAGGAAATATATTTTGCTCCTTGTAAAGTAGCATGGATAGAAGCTATCCTTGGTAGAGGGTAAATATCATCTACAGTGTATGTATTCAGAGCTATATAATCACCGCATAATCTTGCCTTATCTTTTTCATAAGAGATCAATACTGGTGAAATGACACAATACTTAGGTGTTGTGTCTACTTTTTCAACAATACCCATTTCTAACAACATCTTTATATTGTCTTCAATATATTTCCTTTTTGCAGTAGATGCTGGGTAAGGTTTCTTTTTCAGGCTGCCAGGAATATTATCCAAATCACAGCTTAAAGAGATTTTCATCTCGTGGTCTTTGACCAATCCTAGTTCATTTGAACCATGAGCAAATGCCATAGGATATGATTTAATCAATCTCAAAATATTTTCTTCTTCAATTTTTGAGAGTTGAGGACTGAAAGAGGCCTTTTGGATTTCATCTTCCGATTCAGACATTTCAGTGGTGGTTCTTTCACCTTGCAGTTGTTCTTCCCAAGGATAAATGGCATACACTGAATTTTCAGAACATATTTTAAATTTTCTCTTACCATTCATGCCTATGGTGAAACAACTGTTTGCAGGATCTAGTTTAATGCCAAATTTTGTCAATAAATCATTTCCAATAATAAACAAATCACTACAATTATTATTATCCATTACTACAAATTCACAAACTGCTCTAACATATCCATTATTATATTTAAAGAATACAGCAGTTTCGTACTTGCCAATTGGATTTAATACTGAACCAAAACCCCTCCAGTTCTTTATCTGAACAGGTTCTAGTTTTTCCTGGTACTTAGTATCAATTTTCATTAATGTATTAATTGAAACTACAATACCTGCAGCCCCAGTGTCAAGAATGTCATTCATTTCTTTTCCACATATGATAACAGGTGCTCTGATAGGTGTTATTTTGTAAGTATCATGAGATACATCTTTAATTATTTCAGCTTCCTCAATGGAAGTTAAAGATGTGTCTGTATGAGGTATAGCATCATTCAGGAACATTATATCCTGTTCTAATACAAATATCTAATTTTCATAATCACTGTAAGATATGTTACTTTTACAATCCTCACTGCATTCCACGTTCTCATCTTCATGACTACTTGGTTCAGAGTTCTGTGAGGTTTCAATAACACTTATTCTCTTATTACACGTGTGACCCTTAACCCAAGGTTCATTACATTTGTAACAAGTGTTATTTTCTTGTCTTTTAGGGACAAGGGTAGCTGAAGGTTTTTTCTTCTCTGCTGGTAATTTACTTGTAGTAGGTTTTACCACCTCAACACTTTGTTTGTAATTACTATGCTTGGTTTCATACTTGTGGTTTAATAATATCTCATTGCATATGTTAATTAACCCAGAGGTATCTCTGATGGTTTCAGTTCTAGCTACAATAATGTCTCTAACTGATATAGGCAACTTGTATATTATTTTTTCTTTCCACTCTTCATAATTAATTTTTGGATCCATAGCTTTCATGATTTTTATTAAATTCATTAAAAAGACCATGGGTTTATCTCCAGAATTTGGATTATATCTTGTTCTTTCATACAATCTTTGTTGAGTGATTCTAAATTATGGGCCACCAAATTGCCTTTCAATTAGTGCCTTCCATTCATTTCAGGAGTAATTAATTCCCTCACTCAATACAGATTCAAACCATAATAAGGCCACATCTGTAAATAAAGATATTAACTTTGAAGTAATTTCTTCATCAGGTAATTTGTATGAAAATTTTAAGTTATCAATTCTTTGTATGAATTGCTGCCAATCAGATTTTGAATCCCCGTCAAAAGAAGGGTACTGATCTAAATTAGGCCAGTTCTTTTGGTTAGTTTTTGCTTCCCTAAACTGAGGAATATTCAGTAATTCACTTACTTTGGAAAGATGATCATTTATTTCATCTTTTACTGATTTACTGTTCTCAGAGCCCATGACACTATGTTCATGTTCCATCATTGATGTTTCATTTGCATGTTTCATGAAAACAGGTACTCTTGCCACATAAGAAGTGTTATCTTTTATTTTTTCAGTATTTTTAAATATGTTTGCTACTTCTATTTCTACTCTATGTTACCTATCCTTTATTACAGGTACATGAGTCAGAGTATCATTTACATTTGAAAAAGTTAATTTAACACGTGCCTCAATGGTAGCCATTACATTCTGAGAGTGTTCTAATTTACTTTCTAAATTTCTAATCTCAGAGTTCAATCTTTTATTCTCATTGATTAATTCATCATTTGAATTCTCAATAATTTTTAATCTATTGGCTGTGGTACTTAATGATTGTGTTAGCTGTAATAAAACATTTTCTGTATTATTGTTTGACTCTTTTGAGAACTCTTCCAATTTTTCAATTCTCAATAATAATTTACTTATTATTTTTGATTCGATTGGATTCTCTTTCAAAAAAAATTCTATTTTTTCTGTGTCCAACTCAGAAGACTCATCATTTGATTCATTTGGTTCCACTTTTACATTAATAGTGTTATCCTGGTGATCAATAAAACTATTTACATTGTCCTCATTTAAAGACAAGTTTAACATTTTTTTTAAATGAATAATCCTTTAAACCTTTATCAATTATATCCAATATTTCCCTATCAATCTCATTAACTATAAGTAATTTATTGTCAGGTTGATACAATTGACTATGAGGAGTTGGATGACTTACCAAGGTCTTATCCCACTTCCCCTGCCTCTCCTTGCCTTTCCCCTGTAAGGATGACTGCTGGAGCCCTGCTGTTGAGGATTGTTGTAGTTTTGGACGTACCGATCCCATTTCCATTTTCTTACTGTAATTTTTTGGTCCTCCTCTTGGGCTGGAGGTGTTGCTATGGAATTATTGGGTGCCACTGTTGGTGGTTGAGCCTTTATGTCCACTAGAGCTTGGTTGACTTCTATGAAACCTTGAGCTGCTCTTTTCCCCAGATTGTTGATCTGGTCCACTATATTGTTGACTCTTATTATCAAGGTTTTCAGTAGGGTGGATAGGGAGTGAACTTGTTCTTGTAATGTATTTTTTTTTATTGAAACCTGCTTTAAAAGCTTTTCCCTTTCCTCCAGAGACATCGGCGGAGTGTTGTTGATTTTTGGAGAGTCCTGGCCCTCCATTTGAATGTCCTGTAACAGGTCTTTCAGCTCTAGGTCTTAAGTTATAAGGTTTTGCCTTATTACTTAAAATGTCATTGTTGTCACACATTTTTACGTGGAATTTAAAGAATTGAAAGTTTAGATATAAAAAGTTCAACAAGGAGTTTTATCAGTATTTATTAATACCACTTAAGACAATCTTATTGCTTACTTATTGGTATGCAGTGAATTTCTAAGTGCCAAAAGTCAAATATGCTTTTTGAGTGGTCACTTGATTTAACTGGTATACTTTATGTAGCTGTGTTTTTATATTTATAAAGAAGACAAATGTCAGTAAGATTCTTTCTAAATATTAAATGAATATTACAAACCAATAGAAAGGTATTAAAATTCCTGTTTAAAAGAAAACAATTAATCAGTTTAATTGGTTTATTATCTTCAAAGTACACAAATTTAATTGGTCTATTGACAGACTCCCACTAATAACAATTATATTATGTTAAATTAGTGGTAAAATTGTTGATTCAATATCACAATTTTATCATATAACAGGGCTTCTTTTTCTGAAATAACAATATAAGTGACCCCAACCTGTTTTAATTATCCAAATATTCCTATTGGGATATTATTTATGTGTAACTTCTTTGAAATTTTTCACTTACTGGATTATAACAGAATTCTTGAGGAAAGGTCCCCAATTGTCAGGCTGAGGTCAAGTACAAAGACATGAACTAGCTTGAATGGTCAGTTGTCTAGAAGATTTAAATGGTCCTATATGAATACTGTAGTACTAATCCAATAAGTTGTAAAATAAAATCAAAATTAAAGGTCTCAGTAATATAATTCTCACTATTTTTATATATGGCTTACAATCTTTGTAGTTGGTAGAAAAAATAATTTTTATAATTCAGATACTATTCAAAAGTCTTATAATAGTACTAATTGATATTTATTGTAATTTATTTGGTTATATTGGTTAAATTGTAATGATAAAGAATGTAGAAACAAGACCCAAAAACCTCCTCCTTTTATACACACTGAGTTCCCCAATAAATCCCTTGATGTACCATCCAATACACAGTTAATGACGCCTCAAAACAACTAATAGACCTGCCCATCAACGTCCCTAGTGATTTATTACATAATTAGACAAGTAAAAACTGTCAAAATCCTGTAATAATAAGGGAAATCCATCAAAATTAAAGAAAAAGACAAAAAGAGAGTATATGTGTATAAAAAAATAATATAAAAGACTAAAGGAGACTTTTAAAGATTAATAATAGCTTAATAATAAGGGGGATTTGCTGTAGAAATGGAGGGGCTAATCCTGACATTATACTATGTGAAATTTCCATCCAAAAATAACCAATATTGACTGAGAAACCACCCAAAAACTCAAAAAAGAGCATGAGATGTGGGGTAACTACATGCAGTCCTTGGCAGACGCTTGCACGGGTAAATCCTTGACTAAAATTAGGCAAATTTAAGCATGGTGATGAAATAAGACGCCAAGAATGAGGTTACTAATGAAATTAGTGCATATAAACAAGGTCAATGCATTATTAATTAAGCTAGGACACTAAATAAGCGCCTGTCGCCTATTTTAGCGTGTTTCCCCACAGTGGGCGCAGAATGTGGGGTAATTATAGTGTGAAAAAGCTAACTTTGCTAAAAATGAAGTTATTCACACAGGAAAAAAAACAGGCAGTATGTGGCCAGTACACAGAAGCCATTTCTGGCATAAAAAACACCAAATTTGAAAAGTGTTATTTTTATGCAATTAAATAGCCAAATAAATAGTACTAAATGAGACAAATCAATCTGTCAAAGCACAATTTTGATATTCTCAATTTTATAGTGCATATAGTCAACTTTTAAGTGAAATAAAGCGCATTTCTTGTTTTTTGCATAAAACAATGAATATAACAGCTTTAAGTGTACTTAAAAATTATTTAGCCTTATACTTAATGTTCTTAAGACTACCCTAACAAATTCCAACTTAATATTAAGTACATAAGATCTATAAAAGGTGGATATATGCATGTATATAAGGTGTTATAATGGCATATTTTGTATATTATCATAATTTTACTTATGTATACTGTTTGTGTACTCTCAACTATTGTTCCCATGTATAGTTCATGTGTTTAACATAACTTATAAGCACTTTTTACTCAGTCGTGGGGATATACAGGCTGACAAAGATATTATCTTGCACAAGTTAGATTATGGGAAAGATGCAGGCCAGATTTATTTAGCAGTGGATTCAAGTCAAATTACTTCTGGGGCTGTTCTGTCTCAAACGGACAAAGATGGTTATATTAAACCGGTTAGGTATGAATCTGTGGTTTTTACTGAAGTGGAATCAAGATATTCTCAGCCAAAATTGGAACTTTGTGGTGTGGCAAAAATCTTAAAGAATCTTCAAAATGTTTTATGGGGACAACACTTTGAATTGCAAGTCAATGGAAAATCTTTGATTTGAACGATCCATTCCCCTAGTTTATCAAATGTTCCCATGACTTGATGGGTAGCCTTTATACAGCATTTTTCATTTGATTTATTTCACAAGCCTTGAATGACGTTTACTATGCCTTATGGCTTATCAAGAAGACCACCTACTGAAGAGAATTCTGATTAAGAAGAATTTGATGAAGATATACCTGTGATTAAAACCAGTACAAAAGGTGCTGAAGACTTTCATTAAATCCCCCATGAGGTTAAACTGGCAGGATTAATATCTGTGGATAGATTTTATTTTACCTCCACCAACAGGATAAACTGGAAAATTTTAAAGAATGAGGACATTCTTCTTTGGAGGGAGGATGTGGCAGTATAAAGTTTAGTAAGGCACTAAAGTTCATTAAATGGGATTTTTGGGAGGTGATTTTTGAGATTGTAAAAGCCAATCTAATTTTAAAATAGTTATACTAAAGAAGATGAGTATTAAAAGCGGTTTAAAAGGGTAAATTTCATGAGTCAAGATTAAATGAATAATTAATGGTCATGAAATGCAATTATATGTCTAAAAGTGCATTGGAATTGAAGTCAGGAGTCTCAAGAACCTTTTGGAATTTTTCAGGAATTTTTACTATTTTTCTACTATTTTTAATAATTTTATAAAGTATTTTTGATTATTTATAAATATTCATAATTTGCTTAACTTTGATAATTTCTAATTAGGTGAATAGGGTTGCGCAGGCTACAAAAATTAAAATGAAATATAAAGGAGAAGTAGCTCTATCATCTTTAGTTTTCTAGATTTTTATTGATATCTTAAAGGTTATAATTGAGTCTGGAAGTCCAGACAAGCTCTGTACAAACTCTGGTGATCTCAGGACAAGCTCGGAATGCTCTGGTTAGGGAAAGTAAGGCACGTGACATACTATGAATATAAAGCCTGTAGACTCAAAATTAGACATCATATATATAGGATCTAACAATCATCATATAACAACCAACAACAACAACTCATATTTTAACTATCAATTATTATTAAATTCATATCAAATTGTAAAATTGTAAAACACTTATAAATACAACACTTTTACATAAAAATATATTGAATTCACTCATTATAATAAATATTAACTTATAGGGTACCATTAAAAAGGTCTCATCATCAGGGACTAGATTTTAACAACTAAATCATAAAAATAAAAGCTTTATAAAAACATATATTTTAATTATTTAAATAACTTTTCTAAATACAGCTTCACTGTTGTATTTCTTTCCTTCATTATAAAGAACACTGATTCTACATCTCATCACCATTAATAAAAAATAGTTTCTTAGTCATTTCATAACAAGTAGAGGCTATAGCTTAGTTGATTGTGAACTCTTTATTTACTTAAAGGGACAGGGTTTTCTTCGGTTTATCCAACTCCCTTGGATTCTGCTTACAGCAAGGCAACTGTAAGTGTCTTTCTACACTGATACTTTGTAGCTCTTGGTTGGAGATAATTTATGTGATTTGGGTAGTTTTTGTTTTACCAGCATGAGAATTAGGTGTGAGTCTTTTTCAGACATGCACTGGGGGTCTTTTGGCTACTAACGTTCCTAGTGTTGCTAACATTGTGGAGTTTATGACAGCTAACGTTTCAATGCCTGCATGTACATAGCCCATAGCTTGTAGAACTCCAGAAAGAACTGGAGAATAGGAGAAAATGCAACTACAGACACCACAAAATATGGGGGGTGGACTTGCTAGCAAGTCTGCAACCTTGGACCCAAACTCACCACAGATTGAACACACATTGAGCTATTGACAAAGGAACCATACAATCAGGGATGAACACCACTCAGCAGAACAGTTTTAGGTGGGTGTTCAAGTAGAGTTCAGTATGAGTTTAATATGAGTTCAGTCTGAGTTCCATCTGAGTTCAGGTTGGGGACTTGCTAGCAAGTCCACCCCCTATATTGCGTAGTGAGACTATATACAACTAGACATAACTAAGTACATAGTCCTAATGACATAACACTTTTCACCTGAGATATACAGGATTCAAACGGAGGGGGAATATTAATATTTTAATGTAAACACATAAGGGGTGCCTAAAAAAAATCAAAAATTAATCAAAATAACATGTATTTCCGCGCTTGAATCTTGTCCATGGATCATGCCATCTTGTAAGTTTCCAGGTCCTGGGTGCATTTTCTTGATTAATCCTTTGATGACAGATATTTACAAAAACAATCATCATTACGGCTTCTTTTTATTCAAAAAATTATTTTCAATTGTATCTCACAAGGTTGAGAAACAGAATTTTATTTCAATATGAACATCTTTCCTTCTTTCTTTCCTTCTTTTTAGAAAAGAGTAGGAAGCCGCACCCCCCCCCCTTAAAAAAAAATAAAAAAAAAAGTCCTATGATGCATCCAACGTTCTCCCAAATATACCAGCTAGTTATATATCACGTTGAGCAAAGTGTGATTGAAACTTGACCTTTGTCCCGAAAATTGTCCAAATCAAACAAAAAACTGTAGTATCGGGTTAGCAAATGCTGGTAAATATAGGTCTTGCCAGTTGAACCAATCTGGGATCATTCTAAACTGGAGTGCACTGGGTGCAATCTAGTCAAATTTAACATTTGAAAACAAGAGATTCAAGCTTTAATTTTTTTCCTTTTAATTTTTTCGCGTTGTACACCTATAATACTTACTGATAAATTTTCGATCCATATCGTCACAAACTAATTGAAATGGGTCTGGGGTGGAGCGATCCTCGGTGAAGCAAACTATCAAAAAAATTAAGAAGAATAAACAAATAAATCAATTTTGCACATGCACACCGAAGCATTAATCCAGGTTAGCCTCAATGAAAGAAAGATAAATAGAAAAAAAATAACTTACTATACTTGTCATATACGACGTAACCAAGTTCGCAAGTTCTCCACATAGGAAGTTTGATGTCAGACGTGTGCCACTGGCCGTTACTCAACTTAATCATGACATAACAATTTTTCATCCCTTTGGAAAAGCCATGTAATGATAGAAGAGGGAAATTAATTTTTATGAATCAAAAACTTCAATTGCGTATTATAGCTCAACATTAATATGATCAATATACCCACCAAGAGCTCCAGTGCAGCTTCGGCTAGAGCATTTGTAGGCGGTTGCTTTTCCGTCTTCTATTTGGGTACAGGAAACGTATGACGCTGAAAGATAGAGACATGATTAAACAACTTTAAGGACACTTAAAAACAGTGCACGCACATTTCTCCTTCTCGGTAATTACCTGCATTGCCACTGTGCAAGTGGCATGCTTTTGAGGTTGAGCTCCTCTTATAGCTGTTGCTAGAAAAAGTAGGGCAACCAGAGCAAATGAAAGGAAATGAAAACTTCTCTTCAGCATGTTTTCTACACAATCTTTTGAGCTCGTCCTCCTTGAAGATGCGAAAATTCAAATATTTAAACAGCGAAGAAATTTAGAAGAATTACTTGGGGTGTAGCCAATATGTTAAGTGGTAGAGATTTAAGTAACACTGCCGGCAAACAGCGGAGGGTCCCACCTTCCCCTTCCTGGCAATGGTGGACTTATGCTTCCACAAATAAGTGTCAACCCTCTTTTCACCATGGCAACAAATATAATCCATCCCCCCGTCCTCCAACCTAGGGTCCCGTCACTTCAAGATTGGATTCCCTCCACCAACGCTGAACTGACCTTCAATCATTTAAATTCACCCGAAAACGTGCCCTTCACATTTGTGCCGTTTTCTCGTTTTGTGATTCCCTGCTGTATCCTGTTTATCATCCTATCCTAAAACGTTTTCATATTCCCCATTCTTATAAGAAATATATCAAAAAAGAAAGTGGACTGGACCTGCAACCTATCTACTGTCTTTCACTACCGACATCTCGCAGATGTCCTCGCACTTCACCGAAAGTGTGATATACCCAATGGGTATATTCAAAGGTGGGTTAGGTGTATTTTGAAGTTTTTGTGTGAAGAAATACTGCTAAGTCATAAAAGCTTGCGGAATTTTTAACGAAATAATAAAAGTTGTTCTCAACAAAAAATGATTTGCCTGTTCAAAAGGGTTGGGGATAGGGCGGGGGTACTTTCTTGTGAATAGGCAAATCATTTTTTCGTGGGCGAAACTTTTGTTTATCGTCGAAAATTCCGCAAGATTTTGTGACTTGGCTGTATTATTATCCTAATTAAATATGGCTGAAACATGTAATTCCATCATCGACACGAAGCCATACAATGGTTGATTCATTGCCTTTGATTAAAACATATACCAAATAGTCAAACATTGAGGGAACGTAGCCTAAGTCGCGCAATTTCGAGTAGATATATTTCCACCAGCACTGTTCAGCTTGTTTTGTACCATAAAGTGCTTTATTCAACTTGTATACTTGAGACTTAGAACCATTTGAAAAACAATCAGGTTGTTCAATAAATATCACTACAATAAATGTTCGTTTCGTCTTGGGGCGCAACAATGGCGCAGCGATCACGCAACAGTTAAGTAACAATTATTTTTGGCACTTAAAGGTCTTAGGTGGGTCTTAAGTGTAAAAAACAATTGTTTCGTAACTGTTTTTTTTATTATTATTATTTCTTACAATCTCACCCAGCTAGGGGCATGAAGGAATATAAGCAAACTATTTTAAGTACAAGATGAGAGAGACACTAGAGTAAAAGGCAGGGCAATAAAAGGTGGAAACACGATGTTATGTTTTCTGTGAGAGGGGAATATTGTTGGGAAATCTACCGGTGAGAACAAGAAATTTAGCAACTAAATGGGAGATGTGGGAGGGAGAGAGTAGGCTAGAGGTGGTAAGTGGAATTTTATGTTTTCGGGCAGCCTTTAAGAGGCTGCGGCGCTGATCATGATGAGATGGGCAGAGGAGAAGGACATGTTCAGGAGTATCATTGGAATTCGTAACTGTTGCACAACTGTTGCGTAATGGTTGCGCCCTATGGCGAAACAAACATGTGCTGTAGTGTATGTCTTCTTCTATTTCAGTGTTTAAATAAGTAGAGATAACATCAAAAGAGTGTACATGCCAGTTAAAACGTGCAGCTAACACCTAGGCATCATGGGTAACGAAGTGGCTGACAAACTCGCCAACACCTCTCACCCCTCCGCCTACTTAGCTGAGTCCTTCCTTAACTTTACCCCTCCCCCCCCCCCCCCCCCCCCCCCCCCCCATCCTCCTCTTCGTTGAAATCTCTAATTAAATCACACTCACTTTCTCTCATCCTCTCCCCTCCATCCCAAAAAGTACTTAAGAAATTGAGAGGGAGGTTTAATCCTCAACTCATTTTCAAGTCCTTAACAGAACTCACAAGAGCCCAAGCCACTGTGTTCGCACAGTGTCGCTCGGGACATTCCCCCCTAAAACACTATCTTTTCCGTTTCAAAGCATCTGACTCCCCCCTATGCCCCCTATGTTCTTTACACTCTACTGACACCCCGGAACATGTCCTCCAGTTCTGTCCAGCCCACTCAGAGGCCCGTAACCTCCTGAGATTGGAGGCTAAACGCCACAAAATTTCCTTTTCTACCTCAGCCTTACTCTCCCCCTCTCCCATCACTAAATTAGTTGCCCAGTTTCTTATTAATACCAATAGATTCCCCAATAATCTACCATTGTCCCACTAACTATCTGTTCCTGTCTAGAATGCCCTTTGTTACTCTCCCATCTTAGCTTACCCATTGTAAATAGTACCTATAGCTTCCCTTTTCCTTCATGCTCCTTGCTGAGTGAGATTGTACGAAATAAAAAAAAATAAAAAATAAAAAAACGTGCAGCTAATGTAAAAATGATACGCAAAGAGGTGAAGGTTGCGGGGGGTGCAAAAGTTTCATTGAAATTTTTTCCATATTGCTGTTTGAAGCCTTGCACTACAAAACATGCTTTATATTTTGTAGGGAGATTTCTTTTTGCATCCTTTTTTACAGATAATACCCAATGCCCCCCCAGGACTGGAGCATTCTAAGGTTGGTCAACCAGAGTCCAAACTTTCCTTTCAACAAAAACCACGCACCAAGTAAGATATCCCTGATGGGGATATCCACAGCGAGTTAGAGCATATCCACTCGTTGCATCAAATTATCAGTAACTATTTGCATATTACTGAGTCTTTGCTCACTGATCTGCATGCAACCCCAGTCGTATCAAGTAAATCTCAATTAACTCAATATTTTCAAAATATTCATCACTCGTGTTTTGTGTTTGGCAACAGAAACTCTTCTGTAAACACTACGCAACATTTCACACATTCTACATCACAATTGAAATTCCACATGGATTTATACAGATACTACATTCTTGAGAAATTCAATTCAATGGAAGAGGAAGAACGAATGTTATCAATATTACTAGACACTGAAGAACAAGCTAAAAAAAACATTGAACGCAACCATATTGAAGGCCACTATACACCAGTTTGATATGTTACATATTCATTAACCATGACAAGGCAAGCTGTTATTCTTCCTGTTGGTTCCAATCAGGTGATTGTTTTTTCTTCAAATCAGAGGAAATTTAGGGGTTGTTTTTAGTGGAAAGGTTTATATAGTTGTCTGTAGTTGTCAATGTGTCTTTTGGTCTAGAAGGTTCAATTGGAGGTCCAGCCATGTGACACTTGAGGCAAAAGCAGCTCATTAAATCAATAATATCGAGTTCTAAATCTATACTTGAAGCGCAGAAAGCAATTCCCCTTTGTGTACTTACTATTTAACTGCGCTAGCCTAAACTCTAAATCTAAATTAGTCAATCTCTCAATAGGGTGCCTTAGTCTCATTTTCAATAAGCGACACACAGCGCTAGGATCAACGTAATAGTACAGTAGTAGTTTTCATTGAAAGTTTGTTAATTAATTTAAAAGGGGTAAATTGAGCATGGACAGATATTAGCGAAGAGGGATTAAGTGTATGTTAGTAATGGTCAATGGTATGGGAATGGTGTGATGAAAGGGAGGTCAATGCGAGGAGAAATAAAGGATATAACAGCAAGATGGTTCGAACCTTATCTGCTCATGCTTTCTTTGACAGAAACCCACTTACTTATCAATAATTGGGAAAAATTCGAAGACCAACTTTTTATGTTGTTTGGGGACCCAAATGAAACTGACAACGCAGAAATCGAACTTGATTTCCTTCGCATGAGTGATAATGGTAAAGCCTCTGAATATATCTCGAACTTCAGAGCACTTCAAACTCGAGTTGGTTGGAATGATGCTGCCCTTAAGTATCATTTCAAGAAAGGACTTCCTTTGAGGATTCTGGATCAATTAAATCTTCACAGTCAGAAGATGACTACTTTAACGGATTTAATGGATCGAACCCTCAAACTTGACGGCGTTTATCAAGGACAACTTCAACATAGTCGATATGCCAACAAATCTCAAGGCCTAAATTTTAAATCGGGATCTTCTTCACACCCACGACCAAATCAATCCTCCTCGACTCAATCCAAACCCAATAAGGGAAAGGATAAACCTCGACCAAAAGGCTCCACCCCAGGCAATATCAGCAAAGTACTGGATCCTAAAGGGGAACTTAAAGAAGCTGAGAGGAAGAGACGAGCAGATAATGGGTTATGTATGTATTGTGGGGGTAAGCACAAGTTGGAAGACTGTGTAAAGTTGAAGGAAAGAGAAGGTACTAGTTTGAAGTCAAAAAACTAGTAGATAGTTTACTTGTGTGCAAAGCAAACTATCTTATCTCTCCCAGTGCACAGAACCTCCATGTCTTAAGGACTGGAGTTGCCTTAAACCGCTTGAGATTCATTCTTTTTAAGGAGGATATCCCCTTCAGTTGTCTTATAGACTCTGGAGCTTCAATTTCTTTTGTTAGTTTATCTTTTGCCGAGAAGCTTCAACTAACATTTACAGATGTCGATCGAACTCCAATCTATTTGGTCGAATCAGAGGAACCCAAATATTGGGTAAGTAAGAAAGTTTTATGGGTTTTCAACTTTCCGAACTTTCCCCCCTTCAAGTGGGAATTGTCAGTCTTGGACGCCCCAAGGATGGACAATACCATTCTTGGCCATGACTTTTTAACGCATTGGAATCCCGAAATTGATTGGACTAAGGGATTGATCACCCCATGCTCTAAGTATATTTCTGATTCCTCAATGCAGGTCAATAGGGAGTTAAACAACCCGCCTGACAACGTCCTGCTAGAGGACAAATCTCTGCCAGATGACTTGCAAGCATCTGATCTTTCTCTAAATGAGAAATTGGCTAACCCTTCTAGCTCGATGACTTCACTCAAAGAGGATTTAAATTGCCTCAAAGTAATCGAATTCTGCTCTCTCAATACAGGTATCCCCTCGACAGATTCTCTTGAAGATGAAGAGGACAACCAAATCAACATTGAAGCCATTAAATCAACTCTACCAGAAATCTACCATGATTTCCTCGATGTTTTCTCAATCCGAAAGGCCGATAAGTTACCGCCTCATTGACCCTACGACCATCAAATAGAGTTAATAGGCCCAGTACCTCTGGCAGGTCCTGTCTATTCTTTGTCGAAGGACAAATCTCAAGTTCTTTGAGACTACATTGCAGATAATGTAGCCAAAGGTTTCATCAGAGCCAGTAAATCTCCAACCGGCTCCCCTGTCCTCTTTGTAAAAAAGAAGGATGGTAGTCTTAGGCTGTGTGTTGACTATAGAAAGCTCAACACAGTCACTAAGAAGAATGCATATCCTGTTCCTCCTATGTCATTACTTCTTACCCTTTTCAATGGTGCTAATTTCTTTTCTAAAATTGATCTTAGAGGCGCTTACAATCTGATTCGCATTGCAGAAGGTCATGAACCACTGACTGCAATGCGCACTAGATTTGGTAGTTTTGAATATTTAGTTATGCCTTTTGGATTATGTAACGCACCTTCAACTTTTCAAACTTTTGTTAATGACATCTTCCAAGATGTTGTCGAACAATTTGTTGTTGTCTATTTAGATGATATTTTAATATTCTCGAAAACACTAGATGAACATATTCATCATGTTCGACAGGTCCTAAATCGTCTTTGAGATCATGGTCTCTACGCCAAGCATAATAAATGCAAATTCCACCTCAAATCAATTGATTTTTTGGGTTTTACGTTGTCCACTGACGGTTTACTCATGGATGACAAAAAAGTCCAGAAAATCCTGGAATGGCCTGAGCCCAAAAACATTAAATTGCTCCAAGGATTTTTGGGTTTTGCAAACTTCTATAGAAGATTTATTAAAGATTACTCTAAAACTATTTCCAATGTTACTTCTCTTCTTAGAAAAGACATTCATTTTGTTTTTGCTTCTACAGAATGAAAGGAATTAGAGGCACTAAAAACAGCGTTCACCACAGCCCCAATTCTTCGACATTTTGATCCTTCTGCTTCGACAATAGTTGAGACAGATGCAAGCGATTATGCTATTGCAGGGGTAATCTCCCAATTAAATCCTGAAACAAATTTGTTTCATCCTGTTGCTTTTGAGTCACGCAAACTCATAGCCGCAGAATTAAATTATGAAATTCATGACAAAGAGCTTTTAGCTATTATCTATTGTCTTAAAAAATGGTGTTCTTTTCTTCTCAGCCTAGATAGTCCTTTTAAAATTTTAACAGATCATAATGCTTTAAAATACTTCATGTCTTCCAAAGTGTTAACCAGGCATCAAGCCAGGTGGGCTGAATTTTTGTCTGAATTTTCCTTCTCTATTTCCTATCGCCCAGGAAAAAACTGCATTGTCCCAGATATCTTGTCACATCGGGACGACATTTACCCACAGCAGGGGGAGGCATTTGCTGACAAGAACCCAGAAAATGTGCAATCAATCTTCAACAAATCAATGTTAACGACTCATCAACTTAATTCAATGACAATTCAATCTTTTTGAAATCCACTATCCAACATCCTCGAAGCTCAGTCAAAGGACGAATATTGGTTAGGGTTAAAAGACAAAATACTCTCCAAGCAAGGGGCCAAAAGATTTAGTATTAAATCAGGTCTATTAGTCTTCGAAGGTAGAGTAGTCATACCCGACAACAATGAGATAAAATTATGGAATTTCAACAGTAGACATGATTCTCCATTAGCTGGTCATTTTGGGGTTGATAAAACCTACCAGTTAATAGCGAGGGATTTCTTCTGGCCAGGTATGACCAGGGAATATCAAGGCCTATATAAAAGCTTGTTACAAATGTAATAGGAATAAGGCTCCCTGTCACCGGAAGCATGGGTTGCTTCAACCACTTCCTATCCCCTCTAAACCTTGGGAATCTTTATTGATGGATTTCATTTCTCAACTTCCTTTTCCTAATGATTTTGATGCTATATTAGTAATAGTAGATAGATTTTCAAAAATGTCTATTTTCATTAAAACCACTACTACTGCTACAGCAGAAGATTTGTCAAAATTGTTTCTAGAATATGTATTCTCCAAACACGGCTTACCAAATGATATTATTTCAGATAGAGGCTCATTGTTTGTATCCACATTCTGGACCCAACTGTGTTGACAACTCAATATCACAAGGAACCTCTCCACGGCCTATCACCCTGAAACCAATGGTCAAACAGAAAGAGTTAACCAAATCCTTGAACAATATCTTTGAATGTATGTCAGTTACCAACAAGACGATTGGACCAATTTGCTTATAATAACTCGACTCATTCTTCAACACGACAATCTCCCTTCGAAACCATTTATGGACGACATCCTTGATTCAACTCAATCCATGTAGGAACTAATCATCCTGCGGAACATTATCTTCGAACTATATCACGACTCCAAGAAGAACTTAAAACAAATTTGGAATCAGCGATTCGAAGATACAAGGAACAGGCCAACAAACATTGACAATCTGCTCCTTCCTTTAAACCAGGCGACAAAGTATGGCTCGACGCACGAAACATTCAAAAAACACGACCATCAAAGAAACTGGCTGAAAAGCGCTTGGGACCATTCGAAATCGGCTCTGAAGTCTCTAAAACTGCATTTCGACTCAAGTTACCTCCTAAATGGCAGGCAATTCACCCTGTTTTCCATGTATCTCTCCTGGAACTGGCTTGAGAAATATACCCGGGCAAGAACCAACCCCCTCCGGAACCGGTCGAAGTAGAAGATCATCTAGAGTGGGAAGTAAGTCGTATCCTTGATTCAAGAATACGCAAGGGGAAACTTCAATACCTCGTGGAATGGGAAGGCTTCCTCAATGACTCAGACAAAACATCCTGGGAACCAGCCATCAATGTTTCTAACGCCCCTGAACTCCTAAAATCTTTTCATTTGAAATATCCTTTAAAACCAAAACCTTAAAATTTCTTTTATTTTAAATTTTCTTTTTCTTTTTCTTTCTTTCTTTTTCTCGTAAAAAATTTCTAAAACACCTCTTAAATTTCTTAGCCCTGGTTTTTGTTTTTCTCTTCTTTTTCTTTCTTCTCCTTCTATAAAATTTTCTCCAAAACCAACTAAAAGTAAAATCAAAATTAAAATTAAATAAAATAAAATAAAATAAAATAAAATAAAATAAAATAAAATAAAATAAAATAAATAGAATAAACATAAATAATAAAATAAAATAAAATAAAATAAAATAAATAGAATAAACATAAAAAAATAAAATAAAAAAACTCTTAAATCTCTCTAAATATTTTCTTTCTTTTTTTCATTTTCAATTCTCTAAATACATTCTTTTCTTAAATTTAAAATTCTCTTTAAAAAATTTCTTTCCTAAAATTTACTCTCGCTTTAAAACTTTCCTTCCTTCGAATCATCAAATATTGTACGACACGACCATTTCCTCGAACTTAACTTCAACCTCTAAATCTCCCTATAAAAATTCTTTGAACAAATGATTCTTCTTTTCAAATTCTCTTTAAATTCTAAATTCTGTTTTTTTTTTCTTTTCTTTCTTCTTCCTCACTTTTCAACTAAAATTTCTTAAAAAAATCAATCCACAACTTTTCGCAAATAACAAATTCTTCTTTCATTAAATTCTCATTTCAACAAACTCATCTCAATCACCAACCATTTATTTCTCTCTTCTCTTACATAAATTTCTCTTTTAAAAAAAACTTAAAACTTCCTTCAATTAAATAACTTCTTTCTTTCTTATTTAAATTTCTTCTTTCAAATTCTAAAGCAAAATTTTATTTAAAACTTTTTTTTCTCTCTCTCCCAAATCTTATAAAAAATAATAATATTCACCTACAATAATAAAAAAATAAAATAAAATAAAAAACTAAAATACAATTCTACTTTTCTACTTCTTTACATCTCTCCTTTTCATTTCAAATTTTTCTCTTTTAATTTTTCTCAAACCAATCTTTTCATCTTCTCCAAAATTACCCTTATCTCCTTCCTGCATTTCTCAAATACCTCCTCCTCTCCTACCGGAACCACCTCTCCAATCTCCAAGAGTTCCTCTGCCACGTCGAAGGAAGCAGCGTCAATAATTGTATCGACCTCCCCACACAACTCTTCTGCGAACCTTACTCGTCGACCCTGACGAGGTTTCTTCGACCACACCTGGTCCAACGTGTCCTCAGGTTCTTCGATTCCACCCGTGACCGGAGGGTTTGCCTCAGTTGGCAAAAGCGACGCAGGCTCCCCAATTGGGTCTTCAATGGTATTTGACTCCTAAACAAAACTCATCAGTAACCTCATTCCTAAAAAAACAACAACTAAAGCTTACCTCGAAGATGGGGTCAGGTTCTAAGAACAACCTTGGAGCCACCTCTACCTCTGCTTCTCTCTCTTCCTCGTCGTCTTCAATGACCACCCGTCGTTTCTTGGGTGCCCGCCCTGGAACAGGGACTTCATCTTCATCTTCCTCCACCAATTCGTCGACTTCTTCTTCGACACCCCGCTTTGAACTCGTGGCCTGGGTTACCCAGGTTGTGATCTTGTTGTTGAGCTCCTTATCATTCTCCCCCACCGATTGTTTGTCTCCAACCGAGACATCCCAAATGTCTTGGACCACCTCTTTTGTTTTAGGGATCACCCAAAACTTGGTCTTGGTAAACCGTTGTTCGATCTCTGCGTTCTTCGTCAACGCATCGCATGCCACTCGTCGCCAACGGCAAAACTCGCATTTCTGGCGAGGGCCTCGAGTCGCCGTACTTTGGACACAGAAGTATTCCATACTTTCACAAGCCGTGCAAGCTTGGGAAAACTGTCGCGTAATCATTCCCCCATCCGCTTTAGGGTGTGGAGGCTTAGGTGTGGGAGTAGGACAATTCATTATAATAGGGAAATTAAAAAAAAATTTTTTTTATAAAGAAAAGGGAAACTAGTGTGAGAAGATGGCTCAAGCTCAACGGAGCTCACGATTCTTATACCCGGGCATCTGTCACGCGCCACTTGACACTCGAGGCAAAAGCAGCTCATTAAATCAATAATATCGAGTTCTAAATCTATACTCGAAGCGCAGAAAGCAATTCCCCATAGCAACTGCGATTCCCCTTTGTGTACTTACTATTTAACTGCACTAGCCTAAACTCTAAATCTAAATTAGTCAATCTCTCAATAGGGTGCCTTAGTCTCATTTTCAATAAGCGACGCACAGCGCTAGGATCAACGTAATAGTAAAGTAGTAGTTTTCATTGAAAGTTTGTTAATTAATTTAAAAGGGGTAAATTGAGCATGGACGGATATTAGCAAAGAGGGATTAAGTGTATGTTAGTAATGGTCAATGGTATGGGAATGGTGTGATGAAAGTGAGGTCAATGTGAGGAGGAATAAAGGATATAAAAGATTTGGGTATTTGGTTTGATATTCCTTAGAATTAAATTATAAAATCGTATTTACATTAATAGTGGTAAACCTTTAAAGTTAAAAACATTGTTATTGTATCTTTCTTTTATTTTTTCAATATTTATTTCTAAATCCTAAATCTTTGATTATTGAGTTTCCAACCCTTCGTGAGATCTTAAGAATTCCTATTACCTTTGAAACTATCTTATCATTCTTCTCAAACATACCTCGAACCTGTAGCTCTTAATTTGAGTGACCTTCGAATCACTTCCTCGAATCATTCCTCTGAGCTTCGAAGAAGTTTCTAAATCCCTCATCTCACTTTCAGGAACATCCTCGACCTTGTGCGTAGGTCGTCCGGTGACAAATATAGAAGAAGAAGAGGAAGGAAAAGAGGAAACAAATAAAGGATGATGGGACAATACTGTAACTATTTTGGTAGACAAAAAATATGACAAGGGGTGAACTGGTTATACTAGTAAGTCTTTTATTTTATCTCTGCTAAATTATCAACTACTAAATATTGCAATATTCTTAAAACAACCTTTATAATTTTATTTAATATTTAAGGGGACTGACACACGACAAGAAATAATAAAATATAATGTAAATATTTAAAATATGATGAGTATATATTTCACGCAAAGATCAACTAAAAGGACGTGAACTAGCTTGAAAAGTCATTTTCTAGAAGATTTTAATGGTCCTATATGAATACTGTAGTATAAATCCAACAAATAGTAAAATATAATTCAAAATAAAGATCTCAGTAATATAATTCTCACTATTTTTATATGTGGCTTACAATCTTTTTAGTTGGTAGAAAAATAGAGTATAATAATTCAGATACCACTCAAGAGTCTTATAAAAGTACTAATTGATGTGTATTGTAATTGATTTGGTTATATGTGGTAAATTGTAATGATAAAGAATGTAGAAACAAGACCCAAAAACCTCCTCCTTTTATACACACTGAGTTCCCCAATGGTTCCCTTGATGTACCACCCAATACACAGTTAATGACGCCTCCAAACAACTAATAGACATGCCCATCAACAAACCCAGTAACCCATGACATAATTAGAAGAGAAACAACCGTCAAAATCCTGTAATAATAAGGAAAATCCATCAAAATTAAAGAATAAGATAAAAAGAGAGTATATGCGTATTAAACAGTAATATAATAGACTAAAGGAGACTTTTCAAGATTAATAATAGCTTAATAATAAGGGAGATTCACTGTAGAAATGATGGGGCTAATCTTGACATTATACTATGTGAAATTCCCATCCAAAAATAACCAATATTGACTGAGAAACCACCCAAAAACTCAAAAAGGAGCGTGAGATGTGGGGTAACTACATGCAGTCCTTGGCAGGCGCTTGCACAGGTAAATCCTTGACTAAATTTAGGTGAATTTAAGCATGGTGGTAAAATAAGAAGCCAAGAGTCAGGTTATTAATGAAATTAGTGCATATAAACAAGGTCAATGCACTATTAATTAAGCTAGGACACTAAATAAGCGCCTGTTGCCTATTTTAGCATGTTTCCCCACAGTGGGCGTAGAATGTGGGGTAATTATAGTGTGAAAAAGCTAACTTTGCTAAAAATGAAGCTATTTGCACAGGAAAAAGCAGGCAGTATGTGGCCAGTACACAGAAGCCATTTCTGGCATAAAAAACACCAAATTTGAAAAGTGTTATTTTTATGCATTTAAATAGCCAAATCTATAGTCCTAAATGAGACAAATTGATCTGTCAAAGCGCAATTTTGATATTCTCAATTTTATAGCGCATATAGTCAACTTTTAAGTGAAATAAAGCCCATTTCTTGTTTTTTGCATATAACATTGAATATAACAGCTTTAAGTGTACTTAAAAATTATGTAGCCTTATACTTAAGGTTCTTAAGATTACCCTAACAAATTCCAACTTAATATTAAGTACATAAGATCTATAAAAGGTGGATATATGCATGTATATAAGGTGCTATAATGGCATATTTTGTATATTATCATAATTTTACTTATGTATACTGTTTGTGTACTCTCATTTATTGTTCCCATGTATAGTTCATGTGTTTAACATAAATTATAAGCATTTTTTACTCAGTCCTGGGGATATACAGGTTGACACTCGCCCACCCAAAATAATAATTTAAAAAAATGATAAGTTATACATTTTATTTATTTATTTGTTAATTATCAGGTATTCAGATTAATTCTGTAGCATTAAAGATGACACTTTAAAGAAATAAAACATAATAAAATATTATGAGTACTAGTTTCTAACCCCTCACCTGGTTGAACAGAAATTTATTTCTGTTTAAATTTTTTAAGAAGGGTGGATAAATTAGAAATTTCTTTTTCAGGTATCCATTTATCAAATTCATTTGATTTCCCTTTAAATCTTAATAAATACTCAGTTCCTTTTTCTTTAGTAAGGATTATTTTCTTGAGTATTTTTTCAATCTCTGATTTTTCCACAATTTCTACAGGTTGCTTTTTAGGCCTTCCCCTTCTTTTTGGAAAAAAGTCAGGATCATTTGCATGGTAAAGTTTTAATAATGAAATAGGGAAAACTGGATGTTTCCTATCATATGAAGCATATAATATGATTTCCACTGCATTATTACCAACTATTTTGCTTACTACAAAGGTTCCTACAAAGGGATCCTTTAATTTAACATTACCTTGTAAGTTAAAATGTAGTGTTGATATTAGGACTTCATCTCCCTTTTTGAATTCAAATTTTTTACAAGATTTATCCCACCTTTTCTTTTCATATTCAAATGCTTTTTGGATGCATTCTTCTACATGCTTCTTACACATTTGTTGCATATGAATAAAGGATTTAGTACCAGGGTGTATATCTAACCTTGGCAATTTATTTAAATGATTTACTGGGGTATTTGGTATGTATCCCAGCCAGAGTGCAAATGGTTTCTTCTCTGTTACAGAATGAGTTGTGCTGTTATAAGCAAATTCAAGGCCAGGAATTAATGTTACCCGGTCATGTGTGAATCTCTCATTGTCTTTGTATTCTAATTCAAAGGCACAATATCTTCTGATCATGTCTTCTAGAGTTTTTATCATTCTCTCAGCCAGCCCATCAGTTTGTGGATGGTGTGCTGTAGACAATTTCAATTGGCAATCTGATAGTTCCATCAAAGATGTCCAGAACTCTGAAGTGAATTTAGGGTCTCTGTCAGAGATTATGGCTTTAGGAAACCCAGCAGTATTCATCATCTGAGTCCACCATAGTAATGCCAAGTCTTTTTCAGATACCTCTTTATGGGTAGTGATAAATTTACATATTTTTGTTAATCTATCTACTATTACCCAGAAAGAATTGAAATTTTCTTTTCCTGCTAATGGCAAGCCAGTTACAAAATCCATGTTTATAATTTCCCATGGAGATTTTGGCTGCTCTATTTTTTTAACAAACCAGCTCTCTTCCCAGTTAATCTTTTAGATTTCTGACAAAAGTCACATGTCTCAATGTATTTTTGTACATCTTCTTTCATGTTTATCCACCAGGCTGTATTTTTAACTCTGGTTAATGTTTTGTTAAAGTCAAAATGACCAGCTAAGATGTCATCATGACAAGTAATCAACATTAACTCTTTCATAGAAGGTGGTATCACTATTATATTACTTAACTTTTTCCTGTAATATATATATCCATCTTCAATTGACAGTTTACCTTTTTCCAATGCATTTCTATACTTTGGAGGCAAGTTTTTGATTAATGCACTCATGGAGGCATTAGTTGGATCATTTAGAATGGTAGATAGTTTAGTCAAATCCTTAATAAGATGAATAATTTTCCAATATAGTTTGCATAAACTCTTCCTCTAAATTCACTATATAAATCCCAAATATATGTATAACCACATTTTAAGGTACATAAGCTGGGTTGTAAGCATCATTTGGAAAAGGACTTCTGGATAATAAATCCACATTAGAATGCAATGTTCCTGCTCTGTGAGTGATTTTCATTCTTCCTCTGTACTCTTGTACAGCTAGTTGCCATCTAAACATGTGCCTATTAGGGGTTTTCATGTTTAGTAATGATTTTACTGCACTGCAATCTGTTATAAGTTCAAACTTCTGATCTTCCAGATAGTTATGAAGTTTCTCCAAAGCCCACACCACGGCTGAAAATTCTATCTGTGTGGCACCATACCTTAATTCTGTTTTTCTTAAGGTTCTGGATATATAACAGATAACTACTTCAGATAATTTTCCATTTATTATCTGTTTCTACTGTAAAGCAACACCTAAACCTATGAAGCCTGCATCAGTGTACAATATAAACGGTAGGCTGAAATCTGGCAGTCCAATATTGGAACTGTCATTAAAAATTCCTTTAATTTATTAAAGGTGTGTTGTCTTTCATTATTCCAAATGAAAGTCTCATTTTTCCTGATTAATGTTGTTAAAGGAGCTGCAATGGATTGGTAATTTTTAATATATTGTCTATAATACCCACACATACCCAAAAACTTTGAACCTCTTTTACATTTTTAGGTATACCAATGTTTTTAATTGCTGCCACCTTATTCTGGTCAACACAAATTTGTAATCCAGATACAACATGTCCAAGTACTTTCAAGGATTGAAATCCAAATTTACATTTCTTTAATGCAATTGTCATATTGATTTCATACATCCTTTGAAAGACTCTTTTCAGGTGATTTAAATGTTAATCATATGTTTTTGAAAACATTATGATGTCATCAATATAGACCAATAGCCTTCCTTCAACCATTTCCTGATGAAAAAAACTATCCATCAATTTTTGTAAGACTGAAGGCGCATTTTTTGGGCCAAATGGCATTCTCACATACTTATATATACCCATATGTGTGGTTATTAATAAGTAATTTTGAGAATTTCTTTCCACAGGAATCTGGTGGTAACCCTTGTTTCCATCCAGACAGGAAATATATTTTGCTCCTTGTAAAGTAGCATGGATAGAAGCTATCCTTGGTAGAGGGTAAATATCATCTACAGTGTATGTATTCAGAGCTCTATAATCACTGCATAATCTTGCCTTATCTTTTTCATAAGAAATCAATACCAGTGATATGACACAATACTTAGGTGTTGTGTCTACTTTTTCAACAATACCCATTTCCAACAACATTTTTATATTGTCTTCAATATCTTTCCTTTTTGCAGTAGATGCTGGGTAAGGTTTCTTTTTCAGGCTTCCAGGAATATTATCCAAATCACAGCTTAAAGAGATTTTTATCTCGTGGTCTTTGACCAATCCTAGTTCATTTGAACCATGAGCAAATGCGATAGGATATGATTTAATCAATCTCAAAATATTTTCTTCTTCAATTTTTGAGAGTTGAGGACTGAAAGAGCCTTTTTGGATTTCATTGTCCAATTCAACCATTTCAGTGGTGGTTCTTCCACCTTGCAGTTGTTCTTTGCTAGGGGAAATGGGATACGCTGAATTTTCAGCACATATATTGAATTTTCTCTTACCATTCACACCTATAGTGAAGCAACTGTTTGCAGGATCTAGTTTAATGCCAAATTTTTTCAATAAATCATTTCCAATAATAAACCAATCACTACAATTATTATTATCCATTACTACAAATTCACACATTGCTCTAACATATCCATTATTATATTTAAAGAATACAGCAGTTTTGTATTTGCCAATTGGATTTAATATTGAACCAAAACCCCTCCAGTTCTTTTTCTGAACAGGTTCTAGTTTTTCCTGGTACTTACTATCAAGTTTCATTAATGTATTAATTGAAACTACACTACCTGTTGCACCAGTGTCAAGAATAACATTCATTTCTTTTCCACATATGATAACAGGTGCTCTGATAGGTGTTATTTTGTAAGTATCATTAGATACATCTTTAATTATTTCAGCTTCCTCAATGGAAGTTAAAGATATGTCTGTATGAGGTATAGCATCATTCAGGAACATAATATCCTGTTCTAATACAAATATCTCATTTTCATCATCACTGGAAGATATGTTATTTTTAAAATCCTCACTGGATTCCACGTTCTCATCTTCATGATTACTTGGTTCAGAATTCTGTGAGGTTTCAATAACATTTATTCTCTTCTTACACGTGTGACCCTTAACCCAAGGTTCATTACATTTGTAACAAGTGTTATTTTCTTATCTCTTAGTGTCAGCCTAGATAACCCTAGGACTGAGTATTTCTTATGCTTAAAATAAGATAACCTTAAGTAAATTGAGCTTATATCTTAAAAATAAGTTTAAAACAATTATATATATGATTATAATACATATATATATAATTATTACACTATTATATAACTTATAGTAATTTAAATAGCTTATCCATAGCCTAATAATACTTATTAAGGTGTTAATGGAGTCATAATATACTTATCTTAAGTGATATTAAGTAATTATTGACATACATAAGCTTAAATGTATACATAAAGCTCATATTCAGTGAAGTATGCAGTATATTATGTATATTTAGGTCTATAAGTGGGTTTTATCCTCTAAATAGCATATAACATTTGTTTTTCTGCTTATTTTAGGTCATATGGACGAAATAAGTGGATTCACAACGCCTACAGAAGTATAGACATCTATATCAGGCGCATACACTCAGTTTGGACAACTTAATCTGCTTCTTAAGATTGATATTCACGGATTTATGGATTGGGAGGTCATTTCTTGGTTAATGTGGATGCTTGGGGATCTTATTGGGGGCTTGGAAACTTTGTTTTTTTCCTCTATATGCTTTGGGTTTCATTAAATCTCTTTTGGATTGCTTATTTTACCTGTTTCTTTATGGTATCCCCTTTTATCTGGATTTTCTAATTATGTTTTGGGTCTGTGTTATCATTAATTGTGATGGAGGGTCCATACTGGAGGTCCGGGTATTTAATCTGCTTGAAGTGGACGCCATGGGGAGGTTATGGGCCCTCACAGTGCTGTAATTTCCAGGGATAGAAGTGACATCATCTGGAATGAAAGTCTGTGCACTCCAGGGGATTTGGGTATAAGTAAGGAGGGATTTTGATGGTTATTCATCATCAATTACTTACAAATTTTAAATCAAACATTTAAATACAATTATTAACATTGAGAAATTTATTATAAAGCCTTTTATAAGTTGATATTATCATTATATAAGCTATAACTATATTCTATTTAGCTATTTTCCACCACTAAGCACACATTTAAATCCAAGTATTGTGAGTTTTATTTGAGTATAACTATTTTATTAGTCTTCCCCTTAGGTTTAATAGCTAAATCATTTATCAATAAGTAGTAGGACCATAAATAAAGACTATTATATCATACTTATATACTAGAAAAAACTGACAATTGGGGGTCTTTCCTTGATTATTGTTGATTTTTAGTATAAGCCTTAGGACGTGATTTTTATTTAGTATAGCTCAAAAAAACCAAATATTTGGGTTTGCTGCATATTAGTGTGTCATCATAACTCAGTGATTGCGGAAAAGAATCCTTAAAATAATTTTACTAATTTTTTTATAATAAAAATTAGGTATTTACAGTAGTAACTGTACCCAATATAAACCCAATTTCACTTGGTATTTGGACACCAATATAATACCCAATTAAATTGGTATTTGGTTAAATATTGGTAAGCTAATTATTCACTCTTATAAAGGTCTAGTTGAACTTATTATTGTATTTTTAACAGATTTTTTCGATTTTTACTTATATTTTATTTAAATATATAAAGATATAAATTCAGGGTAAGCTCCAGTGCTTTTTTATTAGTAATAACATTGCTAATACTTTTTGTCTACTAATCCCATAGAGTTTTTCCTTTTTTTATACCTTATACATTGTCATTCTTATCAATATGAGTGCTCCTCAGGACAGTGTAAGTGAAAAGCCTGCTTATAATGCCAGGTCTAAAGCTAATAAAAACTATGCAGGACATAACCATGGAAGGTCAGTCATATACCCAGGCAGAGAACATAAGCATAGAGGAAAAAGACGCCCTTTTAAAAAAGATAACCATAAAAATTTTATTTTACTTGAGTAGAAAACAGATTTTAAATCTCAATATAATTTTAATTCCCATTAGTTTGTAGATTTCAACATTTGAAACTATGAAATAAATATTTATGAAAGAATTTTACAATATTTGCCCTTCTAAAAACTCATAAATCCAACTTCAAATCTTCTAAACTTCACAAGTAACCACAATGCATTCTGAAAATACTCTATATTTAAATAATTAAAGGTAAATAAAATTATGTTTTTATTCTTTATTTCAATTTTTGATAAATAATATATATATATACATATATATATATATATATAATTTCTTAAAAAGTCTAAGAGGGAACTTAATAGTGGTTTTAGCATTAGATATATAGATTCAACTTTCAAAAAATTTGTTTGAAATAAATTACAAAGACAAAAAGGATATATTTTGATGAAAGAATACTGATTTAGGTTCTCTTAAAATTTTATTAACCATTTTTATGGAATATTAATCCATGGTTATCATTCTTTATGATATTATCATAGAATTTTTTCCTTTTTTAATATAATGATTTTCTATTGTGTGGTATGTAGGCTAAGATAAGTTTAAAAGATTTATTGAAGATATATATACCAGAAACAGTATAATCTGTAGATTTATAACTATAACTTACTTTTCTGATGTTTTACATCATTGATAAGTAGCTCATGCATTACACAAGTAAATAATTATAGTCTCTGGAAATAATTCCTTGTGAATTTCAAATTTTTTGTTATTCCTAAAATCATTACTCAAATAAACTAAAAATTTCTTCAAATATTGATTGAAAGAAGGAGTTACAAAATCTTATTTTGTAGTTATAAAAGTTTGAGTTATTTTTCATATTATCAAGTATAATGAACATTTGTAAATTTTAACTTGAAAACTAGTGATCATAGCAAAGTAATACTGGAAGAATCAGATAAAAAGGGTGGAATAAAGTGATAGCACAACAGGAAATGATACAAAATTGTTGATTTTTATCTTACAAAATTCAACATATTTTTAACATATTTTACCACCTTTAGATAATGTTTAGTGGATTTTAACATTATTATAACAAGCAAACTTAACAATGTTTTGATTTTTTTAACAAAAATAAATATTGTTAGATCATTTTTTTAAAAAATATGACTTATTTTTATGCTTTATCTACAATAGTTAGTAGTTTTTTTTGCAGAAATTACTTGTTTTGATATTCTATTTTTGAATTTTTTAAGAGAGTTCATTGCATTAAAGTTTTGTAATAATTTTTCGTTAAAGCATCATATTTTAAATCTAGAGATTTGGTTTTGAAATAATATATATTTTCATGTTAATTGACTCATTATTTTTGGATTGATAAATTATGTTAAAATTGGGATTGCTTATTTCTAGTGAGTGTACATCATAGTTTGTTTTCAAATCAAAGATTAATAAATGGTGAAATTTGGTAAAATTTTAAATATCTTTTAAACCTTTTTGATTTAAATAATGTTTAATGTTATGTCATCATTCTATAAGTAGAACACAGTTAAAATCTGATAATGGTACATTGCTTTCAATTTCTAATACTAAAATTCTATTCTACTTGAAACAATGTAAACTAAAGCTTGGTATCTCATAAGAAACTCACAATTTTCAAAAATCATATTTCCAACTTTTTAAACATGATACACATTAAAATATATTTTTAGAATAATTTCCTAATTAGTTTCAAATACTAGAAAATAATGACCTCAATTTATTTTAATACTTAAACCATTCTGATGAGTGAATTTCACAATCCTCTAAGTAACATATGGTTACCATTTATACATATATGCATGATTTCTCCTTTTGTTTAATTTTAGCTGAATCTAAAAAGTAAAATCACATGTTGAATATCATCTATAGATAAACTTCTTATATTAGAAGCTAATATTTCATATGAGAAATTTGTTATTGAGTTTGGGAAACATGAATAAGTGTTGGGTATTATAATTGAGCCATTTATTCAAGTAAATAAAAAAGGATGACCTTCTAAATATTTCATATATATATATATATATATATATATAATAAAAATTAATTATATAGTAGCATTTAACCATGTTTTTATACTAATGTCATATAAAAAAAGGGATTGAACTAAAACTTTCAGTAAAGAAAATAAAAATAAGATAAGTTAATATTCTTGTTTATATTCTCATATTTTTGAAATGGCTTACTTAAGGGAGAAAATTATTTGGTTTTAGAGTACAAGAATTTCTAGATAAAAATCTTCACAATATAGTTTAACCCTCTCAAAAAGAAAATTCCTCAAATTTTACTATCACATTTTATATATTTGTTAAGTAATAGAAAATGGAGTTGTGTCTTTGACAATGAAGCTTTAGAAAATGAAATAAATGATTTAAATTTATAATATAATTTTTGAAACAATAAATCATGTATTCAAAAAAAATTATATATCTTACAATCAAGATAACAGTATTAATTAAGCAACTCTAACAACTTTGGAAAGAAAACAAGAAAAAAATAATTAGTAAAATGCATAAGTTATTTTTAGAATTTAAGGAAACTTAATAGCTCTACCTGTAAACTAGCCTTAAAGCAGGTTTGGATTTAACATGTGGAAATTCATACATAGTACCCTTCCATCATTAGAGCAGAATAAAATTTATGTAGTTTTATTTTTTTAATTAATAATAGTATTTTTATTTTTGGCTTTTTCATTAGTATAACTATATATTTTTTAACTTTTTTGTTTTTCATAACATAAGTTCAAAGCTGCACATCACTACTTCAAGATGAAACTCCATATAATGTAATAAATGAATGATATATTATAATGAATTTTACTAGAGACTTTTCAAAAATGGTGATTAAGAATACTTATTATAATTTTTTAAATTTTTATTATTATTCTATCTCTTGAAAGGAGATGGCCATATCTCAATTTAATTAGTTTTTCCTCAGAAAAATTTATTCTTGATCTAAATAAAATTGCATCACTATTAACTAGATGTTATTATACAATTTTAACAATTATTTTATCTGAAAATAATTGAATGTATGTATAAATTAAAGTGTTTCCACATAGTCTTACTATTATCCCACCATTATTTTCACATTTAGATTTCATTATAACTGTAAAATAAGTTTTTCAATAATTTTAATAATACCTTAATATTTAATAATTTAGTTACATAGTAGATTTTTTATCTTTTTTTTATATGAGGCTTATTATATAAACACCACTTTTAGATTTTATCCATTTTGATGTCTGATAATTTAAATTTTCATTTAACTACCCAAATTATATCAAAAAAAATTCAAAGGTATATTTTTTTAATGTACTCTTTTTGATAAACTTATCATTTCTTATAGGTTATTCTTCAACTATTTATTGTAATTAATTACCCACTCATTTATGGTCTGTTATTGTTGTTCATTACATACAGACAAAATAAGGATACTCTCATATTATATTGGAGTTTTAAATTAAAAAGTAAATACTAGTGGCGGGTATTAAATATGAAGTTGTTATAACTAAGTTGAACAATAATTAATGATTAAATGGCATTTTATATTACAAATTTTATTGAATGTATATAAAAATAACACTCAAGAAATATATATAAGATATATATATAACCATTGTATATCAAAAATGAAGTACTTATCAACATGGTCTTTTTAAATGATTCTCAAATTTACTTAAAGAGACATTAATATTACCAATTCAAATTTTATATCAAATATAACAATATCATTATTTCATTTTTAATTATTTTACAAAAAATTTGAGTTGCAAAGTAATTTAATTCAGTATTTAATGAATGTTTTTGAAAAATATTTTTAAAAATAGAAATAACCCCTCACAAAAAAAAATATAATTTTTTTTACTTACAATTTGCACCATATTTCTACCCTTAAAATATTGGTATTCTTCTAACAAAAATATTTTTTAAATAAATTTAAAATTTTTTTCATTATTCAATTACAAAATGTCAAATTTATAATTTATTTTACCTTACTAAAAAATTTAGTTGAAAATTTAATTTTGTATTTCCAAAAAATAAACTTAAATGTCAAAAATTAAAAAAGTAAAGTTATAAATATAATTATGAGAAAGAGGTAGATTAAATTTATAATATTCATATAAAAAAAATTCATATATTTTATGGTGTTTGAATTTTAAATTTAATGTATTAAAAATAATTATTAAATAACCAAGCCAAATGAAATTGGCTTGGATTTTTGGTATCACTAGCACTTATTTTTTTTCTTATACTCACATTTTAATTTTTTTAATTTTTTTTTTCTAGATTTCTCATTTTTTTTATGATTTTTAATGTTTTTAAGACCGAAGTTGCTTTCAAACAACTTTGGTCTAACGTTTCTCTCACTTTCCCACCAGATTGCACCTGGTAGGGAAAGTTGCTTCCATTTTAGAGACCAAAGTCCCTTGCAGGGACTTTGGTTTCTCTGTGTGCATTGCACAGCCAGAAAAAAACTGGCTGTGCAATGCATTGCATGCAGCACATGCAACACGCATCGCTGCTGCAAGTAATGTGCATTGCATGTGCTGCGCATATCTCATGCAGCTGACTTGATATCAGCTGCATGAGATATGGTAGCAATTGTGCAACGCGCGTTGCACACTGCTTTGGCCACCTCCCAGCTTAGTAAATTAGCTGGGAGGGTGGCAAACATTACAGCAAGCAATCGAAGTCGCTTTTAGCAACTTCGATTGCTTGAAAGAGACACTTCCAGCCAGGGGAAACCTGGCTGGAAGTACTAAATTGCAATGTAAGGGACCCAAGCCAATTTCAAAGGCTTGGGTCATAAATTAAGGTTTCTAAAAAGCAGCCAGTATAAATCTGGCTGCAATAAAAAGTAAATTTTTTAAATAAAATACATAAAAAAATAAAAATGTGTTCAAATAAAATATACAACACTCTTCAGCCAGTAAGAAACAGCCTTCCATTGTTACACATAGAAACAAAATCAAATGTTTCTTTCATCAAAATTGGTCATGTTTCAATATTTTGAACCAAGTAAGATCAGGAAAAAGGTCACGGCAAAAAAATTGCATAATTAATAGTCTCCCAATTTAATATGGTGCAGAGGTTCATATTTTAGAAATAGGTGGTGCACATTATAGTTCCCTTTAAAAAAATTCAAAAATGAATTAATTTTGGCGCAATGTAAATTTAAATGTGATGAGTGTATGTTTTTTAGCTACGTGAAACATGGTAGCTAGAATTATGTGGCGTCAATTTTTTTTAGATGTGAAATTCAGTGTTCCACAAATGTGCATCTGTACAACATGCAGCCAAGTAAATTCTAGCTGGAATTAGTATATGCATAGGAAAAAATGATCATGCTGTGTACAGTGCCTTGGCAACATCATTCTTGGAATTTAGATGAAGTTTATCATATGACTTGGAGAGCTGCATTTTTTTGAAAATGTGATCAGTGAAAATTCATGATATATACATCTGTTTGCCACCCAATTTATTTTTCCTTTCTCTTTCTCACTTACCTTTTTCAAAAATTATCAATCATATTTTTGCTTTATCATTTTGAACTATTGGTACTATTTTCTTGACCTTATCTGATTACCGGTAAGCAAATTTTTCTTGCTATTGCATTTCATATCATTTTGGTTTGTTACACTTTTTTACACTTTTGACAAGTTAATCTAATGATTCTAATTCTGAATTTATTTTTATGGTATCTTTTACTGTACCCTTTTGATTCATTATAAAATAATCCTTTTTCAGTTAACTTAAAGTTTTTTTATTTGTTTGTCAATTTACTTTTCTTTATTCCTTATCAAAAATGTTCAATTTATTTATCTAATCATTTATTTTTTAAAACAGTGATTATAAAATAAACTTTATAATTAATTTTGATCAATCAGCTACAAATGGAAGAAGATTCTATAGAAATGTAAGTTCATGTTTTGCTTATCATTTTTCTATATTTCTTTAATACTTTCTCAACCATTATATTATTAATATGAAAAGTAAAACATCATCTCCTACTTGCTGAAAGCATACAGGATAATTTTTTGCTTTTCATAATAATAATTAGATTGTTCGTACTTTACCTTTAATTTATTGATTTTTAAGTTGTTTCAATGTCTCGTACTTGCTGAAAGCATACAGGACAATGCTACAATTTAAAAATTAATAATTTATTGAAGTATAACTTTCTAAGTCAATATATTGATCAGAGCAAAATTTTTCATTTTATATATGTGGATATCATAATTCCGTAAATTTTTTAATATTACTAGTGTATTGGAGTTATACTTTCATTATATTATTAATATTAAGTGTAGAGCCAAATCTCGTACTTGCTAAATGCATACAGGATAAAGCTATACTCTTTATATGTATAATTTTATAAAGTATACCTTTGAAACGCTTTCTTAATATTTGAAATAAAGAAAAAGTATATAAATTTACTAATATGTAGATATGCTAGCTTTTGTATTTCTAATATTGAAGATATGATAAAGTTAAAGGTATCATTGACTGATAATTGAAATTATGTTACTATTTTCTAATTTTTGATTTTTTTCTATTTTAAATCAAAATTGAATTCTCTTAGGATTGAACCATCAATGAGTAACGATTTGAAAAAAAAAACGGCCAGGGAAGAACTCTAACAATAGGTGGGCCAAAGACATTGCTACTGGAATGAAACTTGTAAACGCTCTTGGAATGGATAAAAACGGGAAGAAGCCACATTTCTATGCACGATCTTATGCAAATAATATGACAGATTGCAATAATTATTACAATTTTTTTCCTAGATGTAGTATTTATAAACCAAAAGGTGTCAGGCTAAGGTCAAGTACAAGGACGTGAACTAGCTTGAATAGTCAGTTGTCTAGAAGATTTTAATGGTCCTATATGAATACTGTAGTTTTAATCCACTAAGTTGTAAAATATAATCAAATATAAAGGTCTCAGTAATATAATTCTCACTATTCTTATATATGGCTTACAATCTTTATAGTTGGTAGAAAAATAGATTATATAAATTCAGATACTATTCAAAAGTCTTAAAAAAGTACTAATTGATATGTATTGTAATTGATTTGGTTATATTGGTTAAATTGTAATGATAAAGAATGTAGAAACAAGACCCAAAAACCTCCTCCTTTTATACACACTGAGTTCCCCAATAAATCCCTTGATATACCATCCAATACACAGTTAATGACGCATCAAAACAACTAATAGACCTTCCCATCAACATCCCTAGTGACCCATGACATAATTATACAAGTAGCAACCGCCAAAATACTGTAATAATAAGGGAAATCCATCAAAATTAAAGAAAAAGACAAAAAGAGAGTATATGCGTATAAAACAATAATATAAAAGACTAAAGGAGACTTTTTAAGGTTAATAATAGCTTAATAATAAGGGGGATTTACTGTAGAAATAATGGGGCTAATCCTGGCAATATACTACGTGAAATTCCCATTCAAAAATAACCAAAATTGGCTGAGAAACCACCCAAAAACTTAAAAAAGAGCGTGAGATGTGGGGTAACTACATGCAGTTCTTGGCAGGAGCTTTCACGGGTAAATCCTTGACTAAAATTAGGCGAATTTAAGCGTGTTGATGAAATAAAGTGCCAAGAGTGAGGTTATTAATAAAATTAGTGCATATAAACAAGGTCAATGCATTATTAATTAAGCTAGGACACTAAATAAGCGCCTGTTGCCTATTTTAGTGTGTTTCCCCACAGTGGGCGTAGAATGTGGGGTAATTATAGTGTGAAAAAGCTAACTTTGCTAAAAATGAAGGAAAAAAGCAGGCAGTATGTGGCCAGTACACAGAAGCCATGTCTGGCATAAAAAACACCAAATTTGAAAAGTGTTATTTTTATGCATTTAAACAGCCAAATCAATAGTTCTAAATGAGCCCAATTGATCTGTCAAAGTGCAATTTTGATATTCTCAATTTTATAGCGCATATAGTCAACTTTTAAGTGAAATAAAGTGCATTTCTTGTTTTTTGCGTAAAAGAATGAATATAACAGCTTAAAGTGTACTTAAAAATTATGTAGCCTTATACTTAAGGTTCTTAAGATTACCCTAGCATATTTCAACTTAATATTAAGTACATAAGACCTATAAAAGGTGGATATATGCGTGTATATAAGGTGTTATAATGGCATTTTTTGTGTATTATCATAGTTTTACTTATGTATACTATTTGTGTACTCTTATTTATTGTTCCCATGTATAGTTCATGTGTTTAACATAACTTATAATCACTTTTTACTCAGTCCTGGAGATATACAGGCTGACAAAAGGTGTCTTAATACCTAATGTTCTTGTGCAGACTTTTGAAATTCATGAGCTCAAAGAACTAGATATGTTAGAAGCTACGGTGCAATGCATTAAGGATCTTTCTTACTGCAAACATGAAATTAAAAATAATGGTTATCATCGAAGAGCTGGTGGTTTTGGAAAAATGTTTGGTGGTGGCTTTATTTTAGATAGAAAGAAATCTTTACATATTCGTAAGTATCACTTTTTTTAATTTAAATACTGAATTTTTGAATGCTTTTCCTTGCAGATGAATACACTGATGATATTGTAAAAATGTATGAATATAAAAAACAAATGAAGAGGATTGCAATGTACTTTGAATATTTTTTTAAAAAAATATCATATGTAAAGTACAATGAGGCAACTAATCTTTGCGCAAAACTTGGTATTCCTGGATTTTCAAAAGTTTCTAGTGAAGAAGAGGGTGTACCGTTTGCTAGTAATTTAACTTGGACATCTGGAGGGAATGGTAATGGGTTCTCTAATGAGGTTCATCTCGATAAGGATGCAAGTGAGTATACTTTAGGAATATTTTTTCCTAAAGATACAGAAAAAAACACCATTAATATGAAGTATGATAAGACCCAACCACGACAAATAGGTGGAGAACTTATGTTTCCCGAAATTCAAAGTAAAATCAACTTTGAAGCAACTAATGGAATAACAGTGACATTATGGCCTGCCAATCAACTAAGGCATTTTACCTCAAGATGTCATGAAATTCCTGGCTTCACTAGGATAGGTTCTTCTATTCAAATCAGCACTAGACTTTTTCATGCTATAGAAAAGCTTAATGTTTTTGATATTGATATTTCAGAATACTTAGAAATTAAAAAAGAAAAATTTAGGTTAGAATATTTGATTAGTGCTTTGAGAGTTTTTTTGAAAAGAGATGACTTAATAGAGGAAGAAATAGAATCAGCAAAGTATTATTTATCTAATGTTAAGACAAATCTTAAAAATCTAGATATATAAATATTAAAAATTTATATTATATATACACAACTTAATGCAAATTTAAACATGATAAATACTGGGAGTAGCTGTAACATTTTCAGTTTTGATAATTATAGTATTGTCTATTTTTTTTATTTGTGAAATAAAATAATTTTTTTTCATAATATTATAAGAAAATTTGATTTACTTTTGAGGAAATATATAAGTTGTGAAATCTTTAAATGTCATTTTTATTAAATTGGTAGCAAAGGTTCTAAAATACAAAAACTATAATTAAGAATTTGAAATATATTAGCCATAAAAATGTGCTTTTAATGCTACCAAATTAACTGTATAGTATTTTAGGTCAAACAAGCTTATTAATAAAAAAGTTAATAATAAAGAGTTGATGAAAGAATTTTGAATCAAAAATAGATTAAATTGTATTTTTTTAAGAATACACACATTTAATTATTTAAGTTTTTCTACTTCTGATTAAAAATGTTACAATCAATGAAAAAATTTGTAATAATTAATAGATTATTTAATATTAAAGGTAAAGTAACAAAACTAGAGCAGTTATCATATTTTTATATAAACAATAAAATATTTAAGAATTTAATACAAGTATTTGAAATCATATAAGTAGATTTTAAAATCTTTGTTATTGCTGGACTTACAATAATTTTTTTTAATAATTAATTTAGAAAATCATGTCAAAGGTTACTTAATAAATTTCAAAGATGGTCACATTTTTGACGTATTTGAAGGAAAATAACTTGAATTATTCAAGATATATCATATAGACAGAACTTTATCTATTTACATGTTGGAATATTAATTTATTGAAAGGCTATTTTTAGCAAAAAAAGGTGATACTGGCTGAATGGAGCTCCAGTGATTAAGAAAATCTGCAGAAATAGCCCTAGCAATTCCTGGAGGACTTGGGGTATCAAATTTTAAAGGAAATGGATCAAACTTGCCTATAAAAGGTTTTATTAATCTTAAAATATAGTTATTTAAATTTTTCCAAATTATTTCTTCCATCAAATGATTTTTTTTTCATGTAAATTAAGAAACTTAACTTCTGATATTACCTCCAAGCAATCAGCTGCTGAAGCCAATCTATGATCTTGAGAGCTCAGAAATAAACCACGGACACCATAGATTATATAGAATGTGAAAGATTGATATCGGTGGTGGGAGTATTCAGAATTTATTTTGTTTAGTGCAGCCTTTTGTTTCTCTCTCATTATAGTCAGTTCAGTATTTTCGTTTTTCTCACTTGATTGTTGAGCTTCACTAGTCTTGCCACTTGATATTGTTGCAGAACAATATTTTGATTTAAGAATGATAATTGACATAATTATATCAATGATAATATTGCTGATTTGAAGAAGAGTTGACATTGATATATCACGGGTTTGAAGTGCAGTGGGACCAACTTCTAAGCCATCAGAAATTGGACTCTTCAGATTTGAAAGGTGAGCTAGAAGCTGAAGACCACGTTCAATTGGACAATCTGAGTTAATGTTTTGATGTGATGGAAGCTGGCTGAATTCATGTGCGGTCAGATAAAGTGAAGATGATATAAGAGATACCCATGAAGAACGGTAGTGGTCACTTGGGATCATTAATCTCATGAGCATTCGGATAAGATTGGATTCAGGGTGATCCGTTTTCTTTGTTGAGGAAAGAATTTCAGTATTTAAACCATCAGGATCACATAAATCTTCCTTTTTTTTGAAATCAATATTATCGAGTACCCATAGCTGTGAGCTATCAATCTCTAAAAAAATATTTGCTACAAAAGGAAAAAAAAATAAGTAAAAGAACAAAAGTCAAGACTAAAAATTATGGTAACTTACATAACTCAGTAAGTTTTGAAAGCCAATCTTCTCCACAAGATTTTTCCCAATGAAAAGTAAACATTGGAATATTTGACATGGGTTCTTGGGAAGAAGTAGAAGAGCGTAATTCGAGGAGAGTAACAATTTCCAACCACGACCTGAGGACCTTTGCCATGCTGATTCTACCTTTATAAAAATTATGAATTTTACAGAATTCCTCCTGCAAATCAGATTCTTTTAGAACTGAGGGTGAATAAGTTAGAGGTTTTTTCAATATCTTGATTGGAGTTGATTTCATTGGTAGAGAAGCTTTCAAAGTGGTCAAAGTAGGTAATTTAGGAGGTGATGGGTATTGCTTCTTAGAAATGAAGGAATTCGGTGATGAGCTGTTTGAATCATCATCTTTATCGAACATATCAACATGTCTTGAAGAAGATTTTAAACTTTGCTTTTTTTGATGAACAAGCATAGCTTCATATTCTGACAGTTGATCATCACTATTTTCATCGCTCTTTTCATCATCTTCATCAGGGAGAGGGCGTTTATGGATAGAACAATCTACAGCAGGTGAGTTTCTGATACAAAATATCAAAAGAAAGATAAAAAGTACAATATGTAAGCAATAAAAGAGATATATGATAGAATTTTAAAGATAAAAGAATAACAATAAAAAAATGAAACAAGAATATACTCATTATCAAAACCATTGCTTTTTTTTGAGATTTATTATTTGATACATCAGAAAATTCATTAGCAGAAGCCGGTTTAATACGTTGAACAAAAGAGGAGCCTTGGGATAATCTCTTTTTCTTGGAGCGGATAACAGGTGTTTCAAGATTCTCCTTAAAAGTTGAAGCATGAGTTAAATCTGATGGTTCATCTGTCTCATCATCATCCCTAATGACAATGATTTCATCAGGAGGAATCATACCCTCCTCATAAGCTACAAATATATATGAAGAAAAAAAAATATTAATAATCTTATCTACTAATTTAAAAGGAGACAAAAAAGGTGATGAACATACATTTTTCAAGGCTTTTCACATATTGGAGTAAGTCATTACAAGGGTTAGATAAATATGAAGGAGAAGGATTATTGTTAAGGATCTTGACAAGCTCTTCTGTTTTATCTCTAGCCAATTCAAGTAAGTTGCGATACTGAACTCTTGTTATTTCCTGCCTCTCATTGCTAAGTACAGGAGGGTTAGGTGCCATGCCATGTGGCAGACATGGTGCAAGCTCAAAAGCTTCAAAGCGAGTATCAATCAGAGAGTGGGATGAAACACATTTGGGTGCTGGAAAATCAAATTTTTGAAAAAAAAAGATATAGAACATAAGTGAAATATATAAATTAAGAGAGAGGAACATGATATACATACAAAGTGGAGGTGTAGGATTTTGTATACTAGACATATTGATTAATGAATATTAAAAAAAAGTATTTGATATCAAAAAATTATGATGTAATATGATGTATAATTATAAGAAACTCTATTAAAGAAAATTGAAGTTGATAATTTAATAGGATAAAAAATTGAATAAGATTAAAATTAAAGTGAGGATGAAAGAAACAGAAAACATAAAGAGGGGGATTTTATATTATTTGAGCTTTTTTTAACATGTATTATTCATAGTGGGGTAAACTGAGTAACATGCTAAATCACAATCTGTTTATATTGAAGCGAAATTTGGTGTAGCTAACAGAAAATACTAGTAATTCTTTGGGGACTTTTAGTGTGAAAAACAAATAATAACAAATGTATATCCCATATGCAAATTGCCACGGGTAAATACAAAATTTTTTAAATTAGAATTTACTCCTAAACAATGGAGATACACTTAATTAGTATATTATATGAAAAAAAAGGATAATCCTTTATGAATATTTGTTAAATTTACTTTCAGATGAAAATGCGAGATTCACATATATACTGATATGCCTCATCAAACAAGAAATGAATTATAAATATAAAATTGGTAACATTAGAATTTAAGATAAGAATTTGTTTTTTAAGTGACAGGAGGTGTCAGTACAGTCTAGTATATAAGTATGATATAATTGTGTTATTTTATGGTCCTTCTACTTATTAAAAAATGATTTAGTGATTAAACCTCAGGGGAAGACTAATAGAATAGTTATACTCAAATTAAACTCACAATACTTGGATTTAAATGCGTGCTAGTGGTGGAAAATAGAAGAATAAAATATAGTTATAGCTTTTATAAAGATAATATCAATTTATAAGGGCTTTATAATATATTTCTGAATGTTAATAATTGTAGTGTAATGTTTATTTGAAGTGTAGTAATTGAATGATGATAATAAACCGTCAAAATCCCTTCTTACTTATACCCAAATCCACTGGAGTGCACAGACCTTCAATCCAGATGATGTCACTGCTATCCCCGGCAATTACAGCACTGTGAGGGCCCATCACCTCCCCATGGCGTCCACTTCAAGCAGTTTCAACACCCAGACCTCCAGTAAGGACCCTCCATCACTATTAATAATAACACAGAGTCATACCATAAATAGAAAACCCAGATAAAAGCGGATACCATAAAGAAACAGGTAAAATAAATGATCAAAAAGAGATTTAATGAAACTAAAAGCATATAAAGGAAACAAATAAAATGTCCAAGCCCCCAATAACATCCCCAAGCATCCACATTAACCCAAATACATATTTCCAACCCATAAATCCGTGAATAACCATCCAAGGAAGTAATTTTAGTTGTCCAAACTGGGTGTATGCGCCTGATATAGGTGTCTATGCTTCTGTAGGCGTTGTGAGTCCACTGATTTCGTCCATATGACCTAAAATAAGCAGAAAAACAAAGGTTATAGGCTATTAAGGGGCTAAAACCCACTTATATACCTAAATATACATAATATACTGCATATTTCACTGAATATGAGATTTATGTATACATATAAGCTTATGTATGTCAATAATTACTTCATATCACTTAAGATAAGTATATTATGACTCCATTAACACCTTAATAAGTATTATTAGGCCATGGATAAGCTATTTAAACTATTATAAATTATATAATAGAATAATAATTATATATATATATAATAAAATAATATATATTATTATTTTAACCTTATTTTTAAGATATAAGCTTAATCTAGTTAAGGTTATCTTATTTTAAGCATAAGAAATACTCAGTCCTAAGGATATTTAGGCTGACAGGAGGAGTGTCAGGCTAGGGTGTGGGCACCGTGACCAAACCTTTGATAAACTTGGATACAACTAAGGGAAAAAAAAAATTGAATAGTTTTATTTTGCAATATATCTTAGTCTGCACAAGATATTGCATTGTTGTCCCTAACTATACCAATATTGTTACTTTTCAAAAGTTATAGGACTACTAAGTTGATAAAATATTATTATGAATCACCCAATGAAATACCTTAAGCAACATTCAAAATTATTAAAATATTAATATTCAATTTGAGATTTGGATTAGCTAATTTTTCACAACTTACCACAGTTTTGATTAATATAATAAAACTTGAAAAAAATTGTTGAGATAACCTAGAAATGGGTGCAAGAAAATGATGAAACATATGACTTGAAACTTAACTCATACACTATTGATAAACTTCATGGATCCTGATTAATTTCTATCAAAATTAATTTTGAGTCTAGCATATTGAATTTTAGCTATGACCAAGTACTGTAAGTGCCATGGTTTGTATTCAATATATTGGTGTTGAAATTAATTTTGATAGGAATCAACAAGTATCATATGGCACCATGCATGAAACACTGACAGAAACCATCAAATTTATGAGGCAATGAACCTCATAATTTCAATCGAAATTAATATAGACCCCTGCATATTGAATACAAGCCATTTCACATGGACTACACAGACATAGATAAAATTCAACATGCATGGCTTAAAATTAATTTTGATCAAAATTAACCAAGGCATTAAAACATCAATTTTTATATGGTGTACTTGATCAAACCAGTTTATCTAACTGCTTAGCTTACCTATACTTATAGGAATTTTATGCATAGTCCATGTCCATATTAATTTCGATCGAAATTAATGTTGACTAATACATAATAAATACATGCTATGCCACTTACACTTGCCAGGCATAGCTACCATTAAATATGCCAGTATCAAAAATTAATTTCGATCGAAATTGATGAGCATGATAATCATGAATTTCTGGAGTCAACTGCTTATTTTTATGCATGGTGCCTTGCCAACATTAATTTCGATCAAAATTACTTTTGATACTGGCATTTTGCATGTATATATGCCTGGAAAGTGTAAGTGGCATAGTGTGTATTCATTATGTATTGGTCAACATTAATTTGGATCGAATTTAATGTTGACATTTGCATATTGAACCCAAGCCAGAGAACAACCCAGAAGATTCTTCATAAAACTTCCCATTAATTTTGATCAAAATTAAGGCTGACCATATACATATTGAATGGTAGTTATATCTGGTCTGAGTAAGCGGAGATTACTTATATTCAATATGTATTGGTCAACATTAATTTTGATCAAAATTAATGAGCATTTTGATCATGAACTTTTTCAGTCAGTTAGTTGTTTCAATGCATAATGGCATGCCAACATTAATTTTGATCAAAATTAATGTTGAAATGATATAATGCTTTTTTGCATGACATGTAAAGGACGGCAAGTATTTTTAAGTATTGAAATTTACTATACATGTTGAGGGTAAATATAAAATTTACATATCCATATTCATTTCTATAAAAATTAATGTTGACCAATACATAATAAATAGTAAATATGCCTGGCTAGTGTAAGTGGCATAGCTTTTTTTCAATCTGCACTTGGCAACATTAATTTCAATCAAAATTAAGGTTCATGAATATCATCAATTTATTCAGTCAGTTGCTTACTGTTATGCATGGTAACATGTCAACATTAATTTTAATAAAAATTGAATTTGACATGCCACCAAGCATTTTTATGTAAGATGAAAAGTAGGGCACTCTATTCTTAAGTAAACACATTACAATGCATATTGAGCATGTAAATATCATTTACACATTAATATTAATTTCAATCAAAATTAATGTTGACCAATAAACATTGAACACAAGCTTTACAACTTACACACACCAGATATAACTACCATTCAATATGTATATGGTGCTCACTAATTTTGATCGAAATTAATGAGCAGTTTTATGAAGAATTTTTTGGGTCGTTTGCTGGTTTGGGTTCAATATGAAAATGTCAATATTAAATTCTATTGAAATTAATGTTGACCAATACGTAATGAATACACACTATGCCACTTACACTTTCCAGGAATAGACACCATGCAATATGCCAGTATCAAAAGTAATTTTGATCGAAATTAATGTTGGCAAGGCACCATGCATAAAAATAAGCAGTTCACTCCAGAAATTCATGATTATCATGCTCATTAATTTCGATCGAAATTAATTTTTGATACTGGCATATTTAATGGTAGAAATGCCTGGCAAGTATAAGTGGCATAGCGTGTATTCACTATGTATTGGTCAACATTAAATTCAATTGAAATTAATATGGATACATAAATGTGACATAAAGAGGTATGGACCATCAATTTGTTGAAAATACATTTTTATATCTCATACATTATTTGTTTTTCTTAAATAAAATGTTACTCTCTCTCAATATCACTTTATAACATTTACCAAGCTGCTTTGAAAAAAAACAGAATACATAAAATTCAATATAAGATAGCTATATTACACAGAAGATCACTGTTATACCTAAGTTATGATGATGTTGATGCTCTATTAATTGATTCCCGAATCTTTACCAGATCAATATCAGCTCCAACCCCAAGTGACTCACGTTCATTCACAAATAATCCTTGCAAAAATGTTGCTGAATAGCAATTATTGGGGAGGTATTTGGGAACATTGAATATACCATTTTGTGCAACTGTCCTTTCTGATGACCGTGAGTATGTTTTTAATGCTGATTTTCTTTGAGCTGGTGTATGGGCTATGTCCTGAATCATCTTATCCATTTTTTTAAACAAATCATTGAGTTCAGGATTTTGCCATCCAGGAATAGCTTGGATAGGTGCATTTGGGGCTGGTGCTGGGCCTTCCTCGATATCAGAGATGCACCTAGTATCATGAAAAAGCACAACAAAACCTGGCACATCACTGCAGAGATCTCTTGCTAACTTGTAGCGTGCACTAGCAATCTGAATTCCAACTAAATCAGCTTCATAATAACAAAAAGCAAAGTAAAATAAAAAACTTACCTTGGTCCGATAACGTTTTACTTGTGCCCTTGCCCTCTTTTCGATCTTTTCTCTTGCTACCCTTTCCTCTTCTTGCCCAAACAACCTTATCATCTCCTTCCCCTTATTAACTACCCATTTCTCAATAACACATTGAGTGAACTGAAGCTTTGACTGATCAATTGTATTCAAGGTGGTGAGCCATCTGGTACAGTGGTCGCATACTATGCTTCCCATGACTTGATTCCAAGTTGATTCTGAAAAATCACGGCAAGTCCAATCAAACACAAATTTCCGAAAACCTTTTTCTTGCAATTCACGCTCTAAGTTTCCTTTGACAGAAAGTGGGATCGGTGCTCCTCCTTTTAGTCCTCGAGGCTCAGGTGCAGGAAAAAATTTGGGTAGTCGAATTTTGGATTGCAAGAAGGCTATAGAATTGGTTATCAGAAATTGTCGATCAGCTGCAGAATTGGCACGGTTAGAGGATTGGACTTGGGTTAGGACAGTTTGAATGGTTTTTAGTTTGAATTGGTTCCAAGCTTTCCAATTTTCAATCTCCAAAGGTGTTGGGATGGCAGGATATTTTGTTATTTGTGTTGGTCCCCCAAGACAATACTTCAGAAAGTGGTAAATATTTCTATTTAGACTTTCCGAGCTCCTGGGAACATCATTCCTTCTAACTAAGCCTCTTACAGCCCTTAACCCCCGTTCTCGCTCATGAGACTCTGCTGAATTGAGTCTGTGGTAATCACTGATACCCATAATGATTGAGGGATTAACTAACAATTTAAATAAGTTAATTAAATTGGTTATTTTTCAATAAAAGAATACACTACAAATTTGACTTACCTGCTCCACTTGTGCTTGCTCCTTGGTTAGGCTGAGCAGATGATGATTGGTCTCCGAAAAATTCCCTCAATACTTCACTAGCCCAATCTCTTCCTAGCTGATCAGCTTGCTGATCAGCACTTTCAGAAGCAGAAGGATGATTGGGATTAAAATTTCTTGGTTCTGAATGAGACTCTTCGCCTGGATTAAGATTAGGTGGTGGGTTAGGATTAGGTGGTACAGATTGAGATGCATCTGGAGGTGGATCAGCAGAGGGTGGTGGAGGAGTATTTCCAGTATTAGTATGTTGAGGCAGAAAAAAATCAGAATCGGTTGGGTCAACAGACATCCCTTCAAAATTATCATCCATAATGAACTGTAATAAAATAAAATAAAATAAAAATAATCAGTTTATAAAATTTATACCTATCAAAGCTAAAGTAAAAAAAGATACTATGTATATAGTCTTGTAAATGTGTATGTTCTCTTGTCGAAAAATAAAGTGAATAATATATAGCTATCAGCTAAAGTTGGAAGGTCAAACTATTTATAGTAGATGAATGAGCAAGAAGATCATTCATTAAGTAAAAAATTTATCATATTTCTCATTATCATGATTTTATTTCTTTCATTCTTACAATTAAGATAAAAATGACTCATTGAAAGCATGGGTTCTCTTGCAATAAAAGCAACCAAAGTAATTGTTCACTGATTTATGATAAGGTAAGTTGGATGCATTGCATTTTTTAATCGAGCATTGAATTATTTCTTTCACCATTTACAAATATCACCAATCCTACAAATTTCCCCAATCCCAAATTAACACAAAGATGTTAGTCAACAGAAAATAAATTTGATTAATTTTTTCACTCACTACTGTCTGCAGTCCAATGGCAGTGACAACCTCGTCTTTGATTCCAAACATTCCTTTTTTGTGCTCGACAGTAGCTGCATGTCCAATTATTGCATCTTTCTTAATCACAATTTGAGTTGCTTTGGCTACTCTTACTAACCGACAATGCACTTGTGGGAAAAGCTCATAGGGATCCTTTGATGTTTCTTCTGGATGGAGCTCTTTGAAAGTACTTACTATTAAATATATTTGATCATTCTCTTCCTTTGATCTGAAAAGATCATCAATTTGCCCAAACTGGCTATCTTTTCCATAGTAGAATTCAATTGTTGAATTAGCAATGTGTCGATGGTAACTAGTAAACCTCTTTCCATGTATCAATATGCTTGCTACATTTTCAACTACCCGATCCCCACTTTTCTCCGATGGTGTCAAAGCCCGTCTTGAAGTTTCTTTTCCCATTCGTGCCCTTACCCATTTAGTAAATAATGCCATACTTAGATGGATCCATTTGTTTTGTTTATTGAGATCAATATGGATTTTTTTAGTCTCACATTGATCATTATCTTCAGCTTCACCAAGATCTAATACCCTAGACTTCCGATACCAATGTTTGAGCATTGTTAGCGGTATCTCTCCTGTGGTAAATATTAATAAATTAGCACAGCTGAGTTTTTAAATCATTGCTTACAAACATTACATACGTGGATGGTGATTGTTTGGAATTTCAGATAATATATGATTCACCCGCTCTCCAGACCAAGTAGCTGTACCTGATGGTGGACCAAGACACTTTATCATTTCAGGATAATGTTGAGTGATATTCAGATTTGGCTTTGCATTAATATTCTTCCAACCCTCTTCAAGGCACTCACGATACTCTAACAGAAATTGATCTAGATCTTTAAGCTCATTAGTCTGTATATTTTTTAATGTCAAAAAATTGGTGATTGAGCATAATGTTACAAGTGACTTGAGAAGATAATATTCTCTTGGTTTATCAGCTGAGGAAGCTGAAGATTCAGATTCTTTAAATTTTTCAAACCAAAGGGGTATAAGTGACAAAGGGAAGTAGAGAGTATACAGCATGTGCCATTCTGCTGCCTTGAGGGATCCTGCCTTTTTAGATCCTACTGATTTTGGAACTCGTGTTAGCCAGGAAGGTCTTCTTACTTGATCAATCATCTTCCATACAACCTGTAGCTCTGCTGCTGTGATTCGTGGATTACTACTACCTTCATTTTCTTTCTCCTTACCTTTCCTTTTATTTTCTTCATCTCTAGCTGTCTCATTTGATGAGTGAGATCCTTCACTCTGTGATATGCTAATGCTTCTTTGCCTTAAGTTATACAATGAATTCCTACTGTCACTGCTGTGAGACTGTATTGAGGCCAAATCGCTATATGGAGGAATAAATTTGGAGCTGGATGACCTACTCTGGCTTCTTGATCGATTTGTTCCCAATCCTTCATTATCTAGTCCATGATGACTTGATGACTGTCTTGAACTCGTACGTCTTTGCCGCTTGTGCTGTCTCGTGTGTCCTGTATCATCATCATCATTATTCGTGGTGCTTAAGCTACTTCTACGTTTTTTCGAATGTTTGTGCAGTGAAGTATCAGAAAAGAAATCATCATCTTCTTCTCTTACATGCCAATTATTATCCTTTTCCAGCTTTCTTTCTAGATCTTTTGCTTCATTTTGGATTTGAAAATAGCTTAGACTGTGATCTTTTAGGTTGCCAAGCATATGTGAATGCATAACATCAATTGAGCAATATTCAGTTGCACGCCAATATTCAAGGTTATTCAGCTCACTCCATCGTACCCCATGATTTTGAACAATTGATACACGCTCCCAATGTGACTTAGAATTTTTCCACTTTGTTTCCCAGCACATATGATCATCATGATTCCGTAATGAAAAATTTCCCACATTCTTTTCACTAATTTCATCTTTAGAGATATTACAGAAAGAGCAGAACATTTTTGCAGAGTGACTCAAAAAGCCAGCCAATTTTCGTATTGCAGGAATGTCACCTATCAAAGAGAACAATTCAACTCTTAATTTCCGGCCTCGTGGATAAAGATGTGTCTTTTCAATCAATATACCATCCCATAGAGTTTGTAGATCATTAACCAGTGGTTTTAGAAGGTGATTAAGCTGTTCACTTGTGGGTTCTGTTGGTCCAGGTATAATAGCATACAAAAAAAGATTTTCCATTTTGTATCTATCTTCTTGAGGTAGGTTCATACACACCATCATAATATTGCCTACAGACTTCTGATGACCTCCAATCCTGTTGCCACCAGGCCTAAACCAGTCGACATATAAAGTAAACATTAAGTTGCCTGAAGTTATCGTATATTCATCATCATTGCTATCCAGAGCTGGAGTGGTTATGGGAAAGTTTTTCCAAATTGAACCATCACAAACATCCTTCATCAAATCACACTCTACACGTTCTGCCACAGGGGTTTTCTTCTCAATCAGAAGCTCAAATTTGAACAGTTTGATCTTTTCCTTAAGCCAGTCGATAAAAGAATGGTGATGAAATGTTTTAAGAGATAAGTATTTTACATGTTCTTGATGTTCCTCCATCAAATACAGCCTTTCATCACATTTAACTGCAATTTTTCCTGCTCCAAACATTTTTAAATAGCGCTTTGATGATGAAAGAAACGGTTGATTGCAACATAGTATAGATGGTTGAGATTCAGAGTTATACTCATAAAGAGAAAAGCATTTAGGACAGCATGTTTTAGTGAAAAATGATTGATTGAGCTTTAATCAACTAAAAACTGTATCTATCGAGCGTGGGACCAGGCGGACAATGCTATCAGAATCCAGTATTCCACTATCACCTAGAAGTTTGAGCTTCTTAATTTCTTCATCCAAAAATTGAGTACAACCTTCTTTTCTCAAATGATGAATAAGAGAAAGCTTTGCTGCCTGCCACATAATTATTTGGCTATACCGTTCCCCAAGATTTGAGTTTCTAGAGACTGTTGAAGATACTTCTGCCCCCAATAGCAACTGCCCCTATGTAATAACTCATTGAAACATCATAAAGACTTTTATTCTCACAATTAACTATAGATATACAGCTTACTGTTTCTGTGGAGCTGGAACTTCCAATGTTAAGTGGATTGTTGGAAGAAATAACCATCTGGGCCTTCCTATTTCTTTCCTCTTGATGTTTTGCATAAGAATTAGAGCTTTTGAAAGCCATACCAACTTCAAAGGACCCAGAAGAAGTTTGATACTTTCTATTGACACATCCAAGATCTTGACATTGACATACATGAAAAAATGGAGGCATTGTAATTGTGATAATTGTAGGAATAAGTTAGCTATTCAAAGTTACCGATTGAAGGTATTCCTTTTTTTGAAAGGCACTAGCTAATATAAGCTACATTTTTTATCAAAAGAATATGATGGAATATGTGTTGAAATTATTTAAGTTTAAATGTTTAATTTTTAATCAGATAAATTATATATTAATTTAAAGTTATGCAGTCTACTTTATTTGTATTCTGTATACTCTCTGCATTTGTACAACAATGCATGCATGTTTATCAGAATATTTTCTATCATAGAAAAAATTCTGTTGTACGCACAAGCATCTTAATTATTTTTCTATCAAATGTCTTCTGAGTTATATCTAACTACCCTATAATTATTTGATTTTGATAAAAATTCTTAGTTATGGACTATAAGAAAAGTAATCCATATTTTTAACATAATTATTTAAAAAATTACCCCAAAAATAAGGTTAATATTTTGTAAAAAACAATCACAAACATATTTCTTTCACTTTGAAAATTGGTCTGTACTAGGTAGAATTTTCTATAAAGAAAAAATCAAAAATACTCAAATAATAGATGCTACAAAAGTGTAAACCTTAAAGAATTACATAAAAGCTGAAACCTTGTGTAACTTTTCATACATAAATGTGATGAAGTGACACTCTAGTCTATTTATTCATGTTGAACAAAAATTACTCAATAGAATATGTATTACTATCATATTGGACCAAAAATAATTTTTTGGTAATCAAAAAATGAACATAGCCTCACATTTAACAAATTATTTTTGTGGAAGAATTTTTTGAAAAGAAAAAAAAATCCGTTTCTTAAATGAGTCTGCTTTTATCACATAATCATTCTCTTTATTTTATACCATTCCTTTTGAGTTCAAGTTGCATATAAAAATATAATTTATGCATATTATAATTCCATAAAGTTGAAATATTTCTTATTCTTAATTTTTGTGATATTTCTCCTTAAATCAACTTTGATCATAAAGTTTTGGAGCTCAACAATTTATCCTTCCTCTTTGTTTAATTTAATTGAACACTTTCTTAATCTAATTATTTATGAACCCTAGTAGCTCTTACTTTCCTCATGGAAACCTGCCCACAAACACAAGAACACTTAATAGAATTTTTAATGAGACTTTGCCTCCATTCAATTCTCACTTTTGTAGATCTATACACGATTTTTGTCGTTCACTTTTGGATATGTCACCAGAATCAAATGGATGGAAACAAAACCCTACTGAAGAGCAATTAGACATATTTTCATCATTCAACATGAATTCTTGCAACATTGCCTTTGAACTACCTCATCCAGAATCAAATTCAGCGGTTTCGGAAAAGTTTCCACCAATTTTCCGGGAATCTTTTATTGAGAACCTTCGCATGTGTGGTTTCACAGGATCAACTTTCGCTTGGAACCTAGATTGGTTTGACAAATGGAACCAGGTCTTGGCAAATATTCTCATTAAACACTGGGACAATGCCTTAAAAACCAATAATTTGATTTCATATCCAATTGACTCAAATCAAATTAGCTTCTCAAATCAAATAGGAGTTCTTCACCGTTGGTTTTTAGGCCATGCTGATAGATTAAGACTTGGGAAGGATTCTCATAGCTCTCAAGAAATAATAAAAGTGAGAAAGCATAAATATAGAATAAAAAAAAAGTATGAAAATCCCCTTTTTTTCAACCGTTTTTATTTATGACCTTTATTTCAAATAACAAAGATTCTTAGAATTCAGTTAACCGAACTAAACTTCTTAAACAACTTCCACATTGTGAAACTTATCACAACCTTTTCACAAACATCAAGTGTTGTTCAGACACCAAAATTGATAATGATGGATTGTTAAGACGTATCTTAATGCAATGGAGGTCTGAAGATTTTTCTAAAGTTGCACAATATCTTGACCAACAACACTTTGATATTCGAGATAATTCAACCTACTCTGGAAGTGTGCTAAAGGACTTGGCCTTGTACAAAAGAATCAGTTTGGTTTCAACATTATCCCCTAACCTTAATCCTTCTCATGTCCCCCGGGGTTTGCCGAATGACTGTTATTCTCCCTTATATCTTGCATCTCTAAATCCTCAACAACTCAGACTTTTAAATCCTCAAAATCCCATAAATTTACCTGCTCTCCTTGAAATTCTTTCTTCCTCTAATGTGAGTGATTGACAAACTCCCTTAATAATAGGTTTTCACACTCATACTCCTCATTTCCACTGTTTGGGACACTTAGCCTTGAAAACAAAAACATAATTTTAATGATTACTATTATCATTAAAATTTATAGAAATGAAATTTGGCTTACATTGTCAGCTCCATTTTTTTCCTTTGAATCTTATACATGCTGAATTCTACAATTCCTTGTACAAAATAATTCAAAACATTTACTTCATTTTGCTGCCCCATTCTATACAGCCGATCAACAGCCTGTTGCTCAACTGCTGGATTCCAATTTGGCTCCTATTTCAACATTGAACATATAAAAAATTTAATATTTTTGTTCTTAATATGAAATAAAAGACATTGAGCTCACTATTATATATACATTTTGAGCACACCTGAGATCTATACCCACTCCTGCAGCCTGAATCGTTCCAACCAAAACTTGGCAATTTTTATTAAAATGGAATTCATGCATATTTTTGTCTCACTTTGTCCTGCTGAGTTCACCCGTAAGCTGGGTATACCTAATATTGTGGTAATCTAAAGCCATTTTTATTCTATTTTGAAATATTAGAAAATTGTTTTTAATAAGCCAACACAATTTTGTAAAACAATTCATTATAGAATCACTTACATCTGCAAAAAGTCTGCAAAGTTGGAGAATATAACAGCTTTTGGAAAATTTATACCCCTTTCACCAGACAAAAAGTTTTTTAAGTGGCCTATAAGATGAAAAATATTTGGGGAATGCTGCCAGGTGAAATCAAAAGTTGGAGTTTCATCCAGATTTTTGTAGATTGGATGGTTGCAGAATTTTCTTAAAATCATCAGCTCTCTTAGAAACTCAGATGAGTCCCAAGGGAAGTCAGTGCTTCTGGAGGGCCCATATCGCTCAGTGAATCCTTCTTGAAGCACATCAAGTTTAGACCTCCATGGATCTGCTAATTGAACCAATATCCCCCTTTGAATCTTTTTTGGAAGAGACAAAATTGCATCCTTTGTTCTACGTAGGCTTATGACTTTCATTAAGTGATTGATTGATTTAATAGAATCAGCCTTTCCTTTTTGCAAACCTGGAAAAAGGAAATTCTTCCATAACCAGTCTTCTTGCCACTTTTCAATTCTAAGAAAAAATATGAGACTTTGAAGGTCAGTGGGCCTGTTCTGAAGTGGAGTTCCAGTCAAGCATAGTCGGTGTTGGGATTCCAAGTCAAATATTGTTTGAGCCCTCTGCGAGTAAGGATTTTTAATGTAACTAAAAGATTATTTATAAAAATTGATTATAAAAATTAAGTTTTAAGTTTTAGATATAGAAATGGGCACTAACTGAGCTTCATCTAAAACAACTCTATACCAAAAGAGCATTTGAGTCACTGGTATCTTTTTTTGGCTTTGATTTTTTGACATCGTTGGGCTAGCTGTTTCATAGGTCGTTAAAACAATAGCAGTGTCTTGTAGCTCATTGACATTAGTATTTTGACAATCCTTCCCATAAAGAACCTTGAAAGGAAGCGCATTATCTTCAAAGTGCACACTTATTTCATTGATCCAATTCGATAGTGTTGCCAGGGGGCATATAATCAGTGTGGCTGAACTCCGATTAATACCTTCTTGATTTTCTGATACCTGGAATTTTCCTGCTCACCTTGAGTTGCACTTATAAGAGAAAGAGTTGAAAGTGTCTTTCCCAAACCCATATCATCAGCAAGTATTGACCCGTTTCCTTCAGGCGTTAATTGATTGTTAGGAAACTGATCTTTATAGTCATCGAATCCAGTTCTAAGCCAATGGTTGTCCTGGTGCCTCCACATGATATCCAACTTTTCCTTTAACATTCGTTCATTGTCAATCATAAAATTTATTGCTTGAAGTTGATGTGTTTTGAGAACTGTTTTGATTCCTCGGATAAGTTGATCAGCTTTCCAATCTTGAGTACTCTGAGATATTTGGAAAGAGCCTTCAAAAATTACATGCGGGATATTAAAAAAGATAGTGGAGTCGTATTTCAGGATTGGACATAAATCGATTTGAGCAGAAGAAAATGCTTCTTTAGCAAGACTGATTAGTGTACTTGAAGAAAAGAGACATCCCCAAAGTTGATACTGATTACCAAAAACTGGAACCAAGTAAGCATGAAAATAGAAAGGCTTCATAGGATTCAAGGCACTTCTTTGGTTTAAATGGTGAGATCCAGAGCCAATGTCACCCAATAGTGGTCCAATGTGCTGACTCTGCACTTGAGAAAGATTACCGACAAGGGTTGGTTTTCTTTCTTCAAATAGTCCAAAAATATGAACATTCGAATGGCCTCGCTGTAAAATTGTGGGGGTTGGTGAGTTTTGAAATCTTGAAATTAAATTCATATAAATTTGATCAATTGTTATTGAGAACTGTCCAACACATCTGAGACTTGACATATTAAGTAAGAATAGTATCTGAAGATAGTGGTTGTTAAAAGATGAATTGAAGCAAAAAATGAATAATCAGTTTTGAATAAAACGACAAAATAACTTTTTAGCATATGCTATGCTAAGCTCATAATTCTTTCACATGTATTATTATTATATTTTTAATAAATATTTGAAGTAAATCAATTATAACTGAAATGAATAATATGGCTTAAAAATAAATCTTGAGCCTATAGAGTAAATTTTGGTTTGTGGAGGAAGAAAAATTTTCTCAATAAAAATGTGCTTTATTGTTATATTATAATCACAAAATAGAATAATTTCACTCTTATTACACTTATTTATGTTTCTGTCTAATAGTAAAATGCTTTAGATGTCAGTTCAAAATCCAAATTGAAACTACTACCTAGAACAATGTCTTGATACTAACATACTTTTTGTAAGTCTTTGGACAGACACTTATGGTGATCTCAATAATATTAAAATTGATTTGAATTGTATGTTTTATCAAATATCTATGTAGTCTAGTGTAATAATTGAGATACTACAGTTTAACCTTCTGTTACCAACTTGGCAAGAAAATATATGTAGATATTCTTAGAAAAAATATCAAATTTTGCTTTCCACAAGATGGGAAAGTGAATATTATGATATGTTAAGTGATATGTTCAAGCTTTGCTCAATCTGTGCTCAGCTCAAAATCAAAGTAATAACCAAGCTCCAAGAAACCTGTGATTGAGTTTGGTTGAACCTAGGTCTAACTGATTACCAAATCTTTGTCCAATTAATTTAAATCTGGTTTCACAATGAACTCCCAACAGCCTTCCAACAGCTTTCCAACCACTTCCCAACATTTTTAAATGAGGGGTATTGCTAGCAATACCCCCCCAAATTTTCTGTGGTGATTCATAATAATAATACAGATAATCCTCAGTTTCCACCACTTACTAGTGAGATGAGAAGTTCACAGGATAGTGAGAGAATTGAAAAGGAAGACATGGAGTATTTTAACAATAATCCAACTGGCCATAGAATTGTTTCAGCATTGTGGAATAGAATGACTGATTGTGAGGAACATACAGTTAAGCTCACTAGTGAAACAATTTCATCCTTGACATTAAATATTTCTCAACTAGCAACACGTAATAAAGAATTAGAGAAAGAACATTTGTCTCTAACTCTTAAATATGATTCATTGAGTAGCAAATATAGTGAACTTTCAAAAAAATTCTGTGAGTTGGAAAAATTGTATGAAGCACACTTGTTGAAAACTGAATCAAGAACTAAGTTATCTTTTACTCAGACTAATCAAAGTGTCTCTGAGCTACTACAAAGATTAACTAAAGTTGAGATTGAAACTGCCAATCTACTAATGAACCAGGATAATCATAAGTATACTCAATATAACAATAATCCTTTCATTGGAAAAAGTGAATCTCATTCCTTCCCTATACCACCACAACTAAAACCATCTGGTGGTGGTGTCAAATCTGAAAATTTAAGTCACAAATCTGTACAGGAGGAAATACAAGACCATTTATCAAGAGTAAATGAGTTATTGAATTTACCTAAGATTAGTGAGATAAAATCCAATCAGAAAAACTGGCCTAAGATAGATCATTACCCAACTTATGATGGGGAAGCCAGCTCTAGTTGGCAACATTTTATTCAAAGAATTGACAACTTGAAATTCTCATATAAGTTACCAGATGAAGAAATAACATCAAAATTAATTTCTTTATTTAAGGATGTTGCTTTATTATGGTTTGAAGCTGTTTTGAGTGAGGGTAAAGATTACTCTTGGGCTGAATGGAAACAACTTATTGAAAAACAATTTGGAAGTTATAAATTCAGGCTTACTCAGCAGAGACTTTATGAGAAAACTAGGTACAATCCGTTGAATGGTGACAAACCTATGGTATTTTTAATGAATTTAAATAAAATATTAAAAGCGATTGAGCCTAATATGGATTTTAACTTTTGGAAAGATAAGATAATATATAAATTACCTATATCTGTCAGAGACATTGTTGTAGCTAGAACATTAAATGTTACTGAATATTCTGACTTTATTAATATTTGAAATGAAATATTATTAAACCATAAGTATGAATCAAGGTATTCCACTTATAAAAAAAATGTTGAACCTGTAAAAAATCAGAATTCAAAAACACTTCAGGAGAAGCAGAAAAAACCTACTTCACCTGTAGTACCTAAAAAGTTTGAAACAAATACTTGTTATAAGTATAACAAACCTTGGGTTAAAGGTCACAAATGTGAGAAAAATATAAATATTGTTGAAAATCAACGTGAATCTGAAACTGAAACTGAAAAAAGTAAAGAATCAAGTGATTATGACACCAATATCTCATATAGTGATGAAAATGAAGTCTGTATGTTGGAAGATGATTTGTCCATCTTTGAAAAGCCAATATTAAATATGGACTCAAATGACTCTTTAATGAATTTTGAGGATGCTGAAATCATTAAAGATATACAAGCTGATAACTTTGAAATGACACCTATCACGGTACCAGCTATCATTTCTGGTGAAAATGTTAATATAGTATTGGACACAGGAGCTGCTGGTTCTGTTTTTTCTACTAATACACTACAGAAAATTGATAGTGAATATAAGTCTAAGCTTGAACCCCTTCAGAGTAGAAATTGGAGAGGTTTTGGATCAGTGCTACACCCCATTGTTAGATACAAAGCTGCTGTTTTCTTTAAACATCAACATGGTTATGTAAGAGTAACTTGTGACTCTGTAGTAATGGACAATACTAACTGTAGTAACTGTTTTATCATTAGAAATGATATTCTGACTAAGTTTGGTGTGAAATTAGACCCTTCTAATAATAATTTTACAATTGGAATGAATGGAAAAGGAAATTTAAAATAAATTCTTTTAACACAGTCTTACACATTGAGTCAGTAACAAATTCTCCATGCAAAGGAAGAGAATCCAATGAAATGGAACTTCTGGAAACAGAAATTTCTAAAGCATCATTTGGCACTCAGATAAGTGAAGCTGAGAAAAATAATATTTTGGACTTAATTAAAGCATTTCCAATGGCTTTTACACATGGTACAAATGAACTTGGCCTTTTAAAAGATCATGAGATGAAAATTAGTTTAACCTGTGATATGGATAATATTCCTGCTAGTCTTAAAAAGAAACCATACCCTGCTTCACCAATGAAAAGGAAAGACATAGAGGATAATATTAAGATGTTATTAAAAATTAAAATTCTTGAGAAGGTTGAAACTACACCAAAATATTGTGTAATATCACCAGTGCTAATTTCTTATGAACAAGATAAAGCAAGACTGTGCGGTGATTATAGAGCATTAAATACATTTACAGTAGATGATATTTATCCCATGCCAAGGATTGCCTCTATACATGGTACCCTTAGATGTGCTAAGTATATAAGTTGCCTAGATAGAAATAAAGGGTACCATAAAATTCCTGTTGAAAAGAATTCACAGAACTTTTTGTTGATCACAACACACATGGGAATTTATAAATATGTCAGAATGACATTTGGACCAAAAAATGCTCCATCAGTATTTCAGAAGTTAATGGCTATAACATTCCATAATGAAATGATCGAAGGATGGTTAATGGTATACATTGATGACATGATAGTGTTCTCTAAAACATATGATGAACACTTAATCCATTTAAAGAAGGTATTTCAGAAAATGAATGAAATAAAAATGACCCTTGCATTGAAAAAATGTAAATTTGGGTTTGAATCTTTAAAAGTGCTTGGTCATATTTTATCTGGCTTACAAATATGTGTAGACCAAAATAAAGTGGCTTCAATAAAGAATATTGGCATTCCTCAAAATGTAAAGGATGTACAATCTTTTCTTGGCATGTGTGGGTATTATAGACAATATATAAAAAACTACCAATTAATTGCTGCACCATTGACCACACTGATAAAGAAATCAGAAGCTTTCATTTGGAATAATGAAAGATAACAGGCTTTTGATAAGTTGAAAGAATGTTTGATGGCAGCTCCTATCTTGGAATTACCAGATTTCCAATTACCTTTTGTATTATATACAGATGCAAGTTTTATTGGTCTGGGTGCTGCTTTGCATCAAAAACAACTTATTGAAGGGAAAATGTCAGAAGTAGTAATCTGCTATATTTCACGTACTCTGAGAAGTAGTGAATTGAAATATGGTGCTACTCAACTTGAATGTTTGGCAGTAGTATGGGCTCTTGAGAAGTTACATTATTACCTTGAAGACAAAAAATTTGAGTTAATAACTGACTGTAGTGCAGTTAAGTCACTCTTAAACATGAAAACTCCTAATAGACACATGTTTAGATGGCAATTAGCTGTACAAGAATACAGAGGACGGATGACTATTACACATAGAGCAGGAACCTTGCACTCTAATGTAGATATGTTATCTAGAGTACCTCTGCCTAATAATGATGATAATCCTGCTTATGTTCCTGAATCAGAGATTATTAACATTTATGGCATTTATATTGTAGATCTTGAGGATGAATTTATGCAATCAATTCTTGGTAATTATGATTCAGATCCTGACTTGAGTAAACTCACTATAATATTAAATAATCCATCTAATGCTTCAATGAATGTTTTAATAAAAACATTACCAAATAAGTATAAAGAAGCATTAGAAAAAGGAAAATTTTCCATTGAGGATGGTTTTATATATTACAGAAAAAAAATAAGTAATGTAATTGTAATTCCCCCTTCAATGAAGGAGTTATTGTTAAGTATATGACATGATGATATATTAGCAGGTCATTTTGACTTCCATAAAACATTAACCAGAGTGAAAAACACAGGTTGGTGGATTAACATGTCTGATGATGTTCAAAAATATGTTGAGACGTGTGATTCTTTTCAAAAATCTAAAAGATTAACAGGCAAAAGAGCTGGTTTATTACAAAAAATTGAGAAACCCAAAGCTCCATGGGAAATAGTTAACATGGACTTTGTAACAGGTTTTCCAATAGCAGGACATAAGAGTTCTAACTCCTGCTGGGTAGTTGTTGATAGATTTACAAAAATGTATAAATTTATTCCTACTCATAAAGAGGTTTCTTCAAAGGACTTAGCTTTTTTATGGTGGACACAAATGTTAAATATAGCAGGTTTCTCCAAAGTAATAGTTTCTGACAGAGATCCTAAATTTACTTCTGAGTTCTGGACATCACTTATGGATGTTTCAGGGTGTCAATTAAAACTTTCTACAGCACACAATCCACAAAGTGATGGGCTAGCAGAAAGAATGATACAAACTTTAGAAGATATGATAAGAAGATATTGTGCTTTTGGTCTTAACTTTAAAGACAATGACAAATTCACACATGATTGGGTAACCCTTATCCCAGGTTTAGAATTTGCATACAATAGTACAATACATTCTGTCACTGGCAAAAAGCCATTTGAGTTATGGTTGGGTTATGTACCTAATACCCCTGCTAAAGCTCTTAATAAATTACCTATATTGGATATCCATCCAGGTACTAAGTCTTTTCTTCAAATGCAAGAGTTATGCAGAGAACATGCTCAAGAATGTATAAATAAGGAATTTGAGTATGAGAAGAAAAGGTGGGATAAAGCCCATAAAGAACAAATGTTCAAAGAGGGTGATGAAGTACTTCTTTCTAAACTACATTTCAATTTAAATGGTAATGTTAAATTGAAGGATCCATTCATTGGACCATTTGTAGTGAAAAAGATGGTTGGTAACAATGCTGTTGAGGTTATTCTATATGCACCATATGATAGAAAACATCCAGTATTTCCTATATCTCTTATAAAACCATACCATTCTAATGATAATGCTCTATTTCCAAGAAGATCAGTAAGGCATAAACAGAAACCTGAAGAAATAGTTGAAAAGGCAGAAATTGAAAAGATACTTAAAAAGAGACACCTTACACCACGGGAAATCTGGGGGTGAACTGCTAGCAGTTCCCTCTATTTGAAACTATCAGGAATTTGTCAGGAAGCTTTTAAGAAACCATCCTGAAACTGTCAGAAATATGTTTTTAAATCTGATGAAAAAACATTGAAAAAATAAACTGTCACAGATTGAATCCAGAACAATCCCTCCTTGAGCAGAGCTTAGGAACAACATTGAACATCAGTTAATCTGAGGTTTGGAAAAAGGTTGAACAACATCACTTAGCATACCTTAATATTCAAATATTAAACTTGAATATATGTTGCGTGTATGATATAGATGCAAATGCATTTGAATTTGCATGGTGGATACTTATTGCATATTAAAAATTGATGTGAAATGCCTATCTAAAGTGTATGCATAATGACTGTGAAAAATAAATATGCATAAAAAATATGCATAAAAATATGCATAAAAAATATGCATATTGAATAAGCATAAAAAATATGCATTAAAAATATGCATATTGAATATGCAAAAAAAGGTGCATATATGTATATGAATAAAATATATTAATATGCATATAAATCTGTATAATGAATATGCATATGCATATCCATAAATATAAATATGCATATCCATAAATATGTATAATGATTGAAAAATGCAAAAAAATGATGCTTAACAAGTAAATTTTATGCATAAATAGAAATATGCAATATGAATTAATATTGCATACAGATAACACTGGCAAACCAACTTGACCAAAACTGTCAGCCAGGCTATTCCAGGAGTCCAGTAAATGATATATAAATTATAAAACCTTAAAGAGTGGGTAAGACTTGTATTTAATGAATATAACTTAATATTTTATTGCATAATGAAATTATATAAGAATTTTATTATATACAAGTGTTACATTAAATTTATTGGTTATATATATTTTTATATATAATTAAATTGAGCATAATATAATATATTCTACAAATAATGGCGCATTTTTATGTATTTAATAATTATAAATTTATATTTAATTAATTAAAAAACATATATTATAATTACAAGTGTAAAATTGATTTATAATATATTTAAATTAATTACTTAAATTTATATATTAAATAATACCTCTCATATGATACTTAACAATAATTAAGGACGCTTCTTTTGACCCTTAATTGTGTTAGAAAAAACAAATAAATTAATTTGGACTAAATTGAGATTAATTGCTTGTTTTGTTGCGTCAAATTATTTTTTGTTTCACTTAAAATGTCCTTTAATCAGAATGTACCATCTGTTTGGAATTATATTTCTCATAGTTCCTATGTTTCCAATCTTGTTTAGTTATTCACTATTGTCACTTACTGATTTGGGAATTAATGGCGGGGAAATTGGATTCTTAATTGGGCTTTTAATTATTTGTTTCATGTTTTTCTCTATATTGTTATGTTTCATTTACTCTTTTGATATGTTTGTTTTATTCCATTCTAATCATTGTATTTACAAATATAGTAGCGCTTCAGAGGACCCATTGCCTATAAAAGGGCCTTGGATAATCCCCTGTAGCCTCATCACTTATTACACACTCAACAAATTAAATAACTATTTTATTACGTTTATATTTTTTTATTAGTAATACAAATCTAATTAAAAGTCTATATAACAAATTAAAGGTTGCTTTAAGTCTGATAGTAATTAAAATTGTTTTCCGCGCAGAACCCTTACATTTAAAAATATTATTGTTAATAAAATCTAAGTTTTTGTCACCTCTCAAAGTTGCTCACCGTTGTTTCCCTCTCAAATAAATTAAATATATATTACTTTGATTTATTCCTTTATTTTCCCTTATCCTCCTCCTTCTCTCCTCCTTTTTCTCCTACTTTTCTTACCTCTTCTAGACGACTGACCGACAACTGGGGGCCTTTCCAAACGACGACGACGATTGAGCCTGGCGACGAACGACAAAACGCACGGACCACCTAGCAAAACGAAACTTTTGCCGCGACTGTGTTTCGAACTTGGGTTCGACATCTTAGGTTTATATAATATTAATTTTTATATTATTTTGAAGTGATTTTTCGATCACTATAGTAAGTTCACCTTTGCGCCTCTCACTCTTATTACTATATTTTTATTGCAATAACAGTGATTGTGGCTTAATTGCTGATTCACTGAGTGTAAGTGTTCAATTTTAAAAAAATTTTTTTTTCCTAGTTGACCATTATAGAGTGTTAAATCCTCTTAGTCCTAGAAGAATTGACATTTTTTAATACAAAATTGAATTATTAATTTTATTTTTTTTTATTAATTATTGTTAATTTTGGTTGACTTAAAAGTACATTGTGCTTAGTCCCAAGTATATTGCCATATTTAATATTGGTAATTAATTGGTTGAATTAACTTGATTGTTATTCCCAATTTAACCTTGCAATCCATTTTTTTTTAAATTAATTTTTTTTTTAATTATTACTTTATATTGAAAATTATTTCTATAATTTAATTAATTAAATATTTTTTTTTTATTATTTGGAGCAATTATTGACCAACTTTGATTATTTTTTTATAAAGTACAAAGTAAAATATAAATCTTCCCACTAGTATGTCCAACAATTTGGCAGAAAAAATGGATAACATGCAAGTGGATGAGATAGAAATTGACTATGATGCTGACACTGTAAGTTCTTCTAAAGTTGGTCATAAAAAATCTTATACTAACACAAAGAATTCACATACTGCAGGATGTGGAAATGAAAGGAAATGCAAACAAACCAAACCCCCTTCTCCCAGTACCACAGAAGGAAGTAAAGCCTCTAGTGCCTCAAGAAGGTCTTCCAAAAGGCTTCAAAATAAAAAAGCTTCCTCTGCCACAACAAATCAGCAACCTATCCAGTCATATAAAAGAGTTGAAGACAGAAAATATGACGTACAAAGCAAAGGTAGACACATTGTGGGATCAGGTCCAAGAACTCAGGAACCAGATTCAGGCCCAGGCCCCTCCTCAGTTGCCTCCCAATCAGCCTCAGTTTCAGGCTCAACCTTCACAGCCACCCAGCTCAACCATCCGAAATCCAAATACTATGGAAGTAGAGCAATGGAAATGGGATTATCTAATGAGTCACTACCAACAGAATGTGCAACACCCTCCTCATCATCAGCCTGGCCCATCCAGAACACCCAATTTCCATCCACCTCCTCATCCCTACCAACAAGGCAAGAGAAAGAAGGCCCAAGCACAATCCCAATCCCAGTCGCAGGGGAAGTTTCCTCCTCTGCCATGGTAAGTAATTTGGTTGATAGTCACTTGGGTATGTTTTCTAATAAATCTTCTTCTGCAGGTAATATTATTGAACATGGTGAAAGAACAGTTAAACCTGTTAAAAGACAGCTTCCTGTAACTAGTAGCCCTATTGATGTAATTAGCAAATTGTCATTTGATGAACCTTTACATTTAACTTCTACATCTTTAATTAATCCTTCTCTTGCAATTAAAAATGATTGTGTTCCCCCTGAAATCTATACCTTAATTGAAAAAACTTCTGAGGAAATATTGAAAGATACCCTTGATTTTAATATTGTAAAAGACAAACATGTGAGAGATGTGTTAATCCATGAAAATGATAGATTAAATAATTTACACTTGCAATGTAAAGTGAGTTCTTCTGTACAAGATACAGCTTATTTAAAAATCAAAGAAACCTTGAATATTGTTCTTAGTCAACAAAAACAAATAAGAAGTGACCATAGAGCTATCTCAGATAGAAATATCAGTCTACATAAGACCTTGAGTGAATTGAAACCCCTTATTGAAGAAAATTATTCATTCAAAAATGAAATAAAATCTCTGCAAAATGAGTTTAAGAAGCTAAAAAATGATTTCCATGCACTAAGTACCAAACACTCAGTTTCTGAGGACAGAAATGTTCTATCTCTTGCAAAAGTAAATGACCAGATGTCTGAAATTCCAAGAATAAGAAACTATGTGTCTGACCTACAGGAAAATTTCTCAACCTTAAACACCAATAATAAATTAAATGAGATTTCTGTAAATAAGCTGCATAAAAATAAAGGGGAAAGACCTGAGCAAAGTTCATCCTTTCTTCCTCATATTTCAACCATTAAACAAACTGACAATGAGTCTGTAAAATCTTTTGCTACTAGCAAAAAATCTTGTGATGGTCATGCACCAGCTGTTTCTGTAAATAATGAAATTTCTGAACACCTGGCTAAACTTCAGGAATTATTAATAATGAATAATTCAAACCAAAAAGTGGACCATCCCAGTAGTCAGAAAAATTGGCCTAAGTTAGACCAATATCCTACCTTTGATGGTGATTCTTCCTCTGATTGGCAACACTTTATCCAGAGAATTGATAATTTAAAGAGATCTTATAAACTACCTGATGAGGAAATTGTTTCTAAGCTAATTTATTTATTTTCCAATGTAGCCTTGATGTGGTATGAATCTGGCCTCTTAGATAACAATCATTATACATGGAATGATTGGAAATCCTTGATTGAGAATCAGTTTGGTGGTTCAAAATTCAGGTTAGCTCAGCAGAGACTGTATGAGAATACTAGATATGTATCCTCCTCTGTTGAAAAGCCCATTGTTTTTCTGATGAAAATAACTAAAATCCTTAGAGCAATTGATCCAAAGTTGGATTATGATATTTGGAGAGATAAAATCTTTTATAAATTACCAAATTCTCTTAGGGATTTGATTGTTGCTAGAACTGAGCATGTAAGGGAAAATTCTTCTTTCATTAATATCTGTAATGAAGTACTACTCAACCATAGATATGAACCAAAGAATTACCTTAGTAAATCTTATAATGATCAGAATAAACCTTCTATAAAGCTCCCAGAAAAATCTGGTAAACCCTCTGCCCCAGTTGCACCTAAAAAATATGCAACAAATACTTGTTATAAATGTAACAAACCGTGGCAGAAGGGTCATGTTTGTGACAAGAAAATTCATCTTGTTGAACAAAATGAAGACACTGATGAAGTTGAACTTGATGTCAATAATTCTTCCAGTGACTGTGTAAGTAATATCTCCTATGACAATGAATCTGTTAAAGATGTTTTAATGTTGGAACATGATGTTCATTATTTAAATAATATATCTGAAGATTGTGTATTGAATTTATCTTCAGTAGAAAATGCTGAGATAATTAAAGATATTACTAACAATTCTATTCCTATATCCCCTTTAAAGGCACCTGTTATCATTAATGGTAAAAATGTTGATGTAGTTCTTGATTCTGGTGCTGGAGGAAGTGTAGTATCTGAGAAAGCTTTTGCTTCAGTGGATAAGGAATATTTGAGTAAATTATTGCCTATAACTTCTGAAAAATGGAGAGGGTATGGTTCTACCTTATTTCTTATTGGCAGATACAAAACCTCTGTATTTTTCAAATATAATGGTGGTTTTGTCAGAGCTATTTGTGAGTTTGTTGTCATGAAAAATGATAATTTGAGCAATTGGTTTATTATGGGAAATGATATTTTAACCATGTTTGGTGTGAAACTGGACCCAGCAAATAATTGCTTTACCTTAGGAATGAATGGGAAAAGAAAATTCAAAATTTCTTCTCCTAGACCTTCTGGGCATTTGTTGAAATCTTGTAACTCACTGACCCAATGTAAAGGTAGAAAAACAACTGAAATGGATGATTTATTACATGAAATAAATACTGCTTCTTTTGGTGATCAGTTGACTTGTGAACAAAAAGATTCTATTGTTTCCTCTATTACCTCTTTCCCTATGGCTTTTGCTCATGGGTCTCATGTCTTGGGAATTGTTCAAGAAGAAATGAAGATTACCTTATCCTGTAATTTGAGTGATATTCCTCCTACCCTTAAGAAAAAACCATATCCTGCTTCTCCATCAAAAAGAAAAGATATTGAAGATAATATTGAAACATTATTGAAAATGAATATCATTGAGAAAGTGGATGTCACCACCAAATATTGTGTCATCTCCCCAGTCTTAATTTCTTATGAAAAAGATAAAGCTAGATTATGTGGAGATTACAGAGCTTTAAATACTTATACTTTTGATGATATTTATCCTTTACCCAGAATTAATTCAATACATGCTACCTTGCAAGGTGCAAAATTTATTAGTTGTCTGGATGGTAATAAAGGTTATCATCAAGTTCCAGTTGAGAATAATTCTCAAAATTTTTTGCTTATTGCTACTCATATGGGAATATATAAGTATGTTAGGATGCCATTTGGCCCTAAAAATGCTCCTTCAGTTTTCCAGAAGGTCATGGATAACACTTTCCATCAAGAAATTATTGAGGGTTGGCTCATGGTTTATATTGATGATATTATTGTTTTTTCTAAAACTTTTGATGAACATATGATTCACTTGAATAGAGTTTTCCAAAAAATGGATGAAATCAATATGACCTTATCTTTAAAAAAGTGTAAATTTGGTTTTCAATCTTTGAAAGTCCTTGGCCATGTTGTGTCAGGCTTACAAATTTGTGTAGACCATAATAAAGTTGCTGCCATTCAAAATGTGAAAGCACCAACTTCTGTAAGAGAAATCCAAAGTTTTTTGGGTATGTGTGGCTATTATAGACAATATATTAAAAACTATCAGGTCATAGCCTTGCCTCTTACAAAACTAACCAGAAAAGATTTTGCTTTTCTCTGGAATAATGACTGTCAGAAAGCTTTTAATACATTGAAAAGTTGCTAATGACAGCCCCTATATTGGCTCTTTCAGATTTTAACAAGCCATTTGTACTTCATACAGATGCTAGCTTTATTGGTCTGGGAGCTGCCCTTCACCAAAAGCAAATTATTAATGATAAATCCTCAGAGGTTGTAATTTGTTATATTTCAAGAACCTTAAGAAATAGTGAATTGAAATATGGTGCCACTCAATTGGAGTGCTTAGCAGTTGTTTGGGCTCTTGAAAAACTTCATTACTATTTGGATGACCAAAACTTTGAGTTGGTAACTGACTGTAGTGCTGTGAAGTCCCTCTTAAACCTAAAAACACCTAACAGACATATGTTCAGGTGGCAACTTGCTGTTCAAGAATACAGAGGACGGATGACAATTATCCATAGAGCTGGAAATGTTCACTCTAATGTTGATATGCTCTCCAGATTGCCTCTGCCAAATAATGACTCCAATCCTGCTTATGTACCTGAAGATGTTACTGTTCATATACATGGTATATTTATAGTTGATATGGAAGAAGAGTTATTACAGTTAATACTAGATTCATATGATAAAGATTCTGACTTAAATAAATTAGTTACTATTTTTAATGATCCTAAGAATGCTTCAATTCAAGCATTAATAAAAACTCTTCCTGCAAAGTACCAAAATGCTTTAAATAAAGGAAAGTTTTCTATTGAAGATGGTTATATATATTATAGAAGGAAGCTTACCAATGTAATTGTTATTCCTCCTTCAATGAAAGAAACTATCCTCAAACTTTGTCATGATGACATATTAGCTGGACATTTTGATCTTGAAAAAACATTGATTAGAATCAAAAACACTGCATGGTGGGCTAATATGTCTGAAGACACAAAATTATATGTTGAATCTTGTGATTTCTGCCAAAAATCTAAAAGGTTAACAGGTAAGAGAGCAGGGTTATTACAACATATTGAAGCACCTAGTGCTCCCTGGCAAATCATTAGTATGGATTTTGTCACTGGTCTTCCTGTTGCAGGTAAAGACAGCTTTAACTATTGTTGGGTAATAGTTGATAGATTCACAAAAATGTGCAAATTTATTCCAACCCACAAAGATGTATCCACCAAAGAATTAGCTTTCTTATGGTGGTCTTACATGTTTAATATTATTAGTTTTCCAAAAGCCATTATCTCTGATAGGGATCCAAAATTCACTTCTGACTTTTGGACCTCTTTGATGGATATTTGTGGCTGTGAGTTAAAATTGTCTACAGCTCACCATCCTCAGACTGATGGTCTAGCTGAAAGAATGATTCAAACTCTGGAAGATATGATTAGAAGGTATTGTGCCTTTGGTTTAGAATATAAAGACAATGACAGATTTACTCATGATTGGGTCACTCTTTTGCCTGGTCTTGAATTTGCATATAATAGCACTGTTCATTCTGTCACTGAGAAAAAGCCTTTTGAGCTTTGGTTAGGTTATGTCCCAAACACTCCTGCTCAGATTCTCAATAATAAATTACCTAAGTTGGAACTACACCCTGGTGTAAAATATTTTATGCAAATGCAACAGCTATGCAGAAAACATGCTCAAAGTTGTATTGATAAAGCATTTGAATATGAAAAGAAAAGATGGGATAAATCCCATAAAGAATACACATTTAACAAGGGTGATGAAGTGTTGATCTCTACTGTCCATTTCAATTTACAGGGTAACCACAAATTAAAAGATCCTTTTGTAGGACCATTTGTTGTTAAAAGAATGGTTGGTGATAATGCAGTAGAAGTTGTATTGTATTCTCCATATGATAGGAAACATCCTGTCTTTCCCATCTCTTTGCTTAAACCTTATACTTGCAACAGTGACTTATTTCCAAAAAGAAGAGGAAGACCAAAGAAGAACCCTCAGGAAGTCACAGAAACAGCAGAAATTGATAAAATTCTCAATGATAGAATTATCACTTCTGAGAGAGGTACTGAATATTTATTGAGATATAAGAACAAATCATCTGAACATGATGCATGGATACCTGGCAAGGAAATTTCAAATCTTCCTGCTCTGTTGAAAAAATACAAAAAGAAAAAATCTTAGCATTTTTTTTTATTGTTTTTTTTAGAGTGAGGGAGTGTCAGCCAGGCTATTCCAGGAGTCCAGTAAATGATATATAAATTATAAAACCTTAAAGAGTGGGTAAGACTTGTATTTAATGAATATAACTTAATATTTTATTGCATAATGAAATTATATAAGAATTTTATTATATACAAGTGTTACATTAAATTTATTGGTTATATATATTTTTATATATAATTAAATTGAGCATAATATAATATATTCTACAAATAATGGCGCATTTTTATGTATTTAATAATTATAAATTTATATTTAATTAATTAAAAAACATATATTATAATTACAAGTGTAAAATTGATTTATAATATATTTAAATTAATTACTTAAATTTATATATTAAATAATACCTCTCATATGATACTTAACAATAATTAAGGACGCTTCTTTTGACCCTTAATTGTGTTAGAAAAAACAAATAAATTAATTTGGACTAAATTGAGATTAATTGCTTGTTTTGTTGCGTCAAATTATTTTTTGTTTCACTTAAAATGTCCTTTAATCAGAATGTACCATCTGTTTGGAATTATATTTCTCATAGTTCCTATGTTTCCAATCTTGTTTAGTTATTCACTATTGTCACTTACTGATTTGGGAATTAATGGCGGGGAAATTGGATTCTTAATTGGGCTTTTAATTATTTGTTTCATGTTTTTCTCTATATTGTTATGTTTCATTTACTCTTTTGATATGTTTGTTTTATTCCATTCTAATCATTGTATTTACAAATATAGTAGCGCTTCAGAGGACCCATTGCCTATAAAAGGGCCTTGGATAATCCCCTGTAGCCTCATCACTTATTACACACTCAACAAATTAAATAACTATTTTATTACGTTTATATTTTTTTTATTAGTAATACAAATCTAATTAAAAGTCTATATAACAAATTAAAGGTTGCTTTAAGTCTGATAGTAATTAAAATTGTTTGCCGCGCAGAACCCTTACATTTAAAAATATTATTGTTAATAAAATCTAAGTTTTTGTCACCTCTCAAAGTTGCTCACCGTTGTTTCCCTCTCAAATAAATTAAATATATATTACTTTGATTTATTCCTTTATTTTCCCTTGTCCTCCTCCTTCTCTCCTCCTTTTTCTCCTACTTTTCTTACCTCTTCTAGACGACTGACCGAAAAAAACTCATACTAAATTTTCATTCTGGACTAAAGGTGTGAGGGAAGGAAGAAAAACAGTCCGACGTTAGAAAAATGCTACATGCACTCATTTTGTAGCAGAGCAAATGAGAAGTGCTGAATTATGGTTGGTGCCCATAATTTAGTATGATATCATAATTTTATTTAATTGTTTTCAATATTGAAAAGACTTTAGGTCGGTTGGTATGGATCTAGCTGTGCCAGGGTCTAATCTAATTATTTTAACAATTTCTTAATAATTAACGGGCTTTGATACAAAAACAGGTTGTATTTTTTGTGGGATATTGGATATGATAAGGTCTTTTGTAAAAAAAACTTATATTGTTTAAAAATATTCCTGAATCAGATGTGGGATAATCACTACAAAAAATTGTAGTACTGTAGGCAATAAAATATATGCACAAGTAGTAAAGAAAGGACCAAGTGAACCCTTTTAGTGCAGTGGGAATCATTAGAGTGGAATTGTGGATGAAAAATATAATTCATTATTACCATTTTATTTAATCAAAAAATTTATAATATTAAAAAGAACTATTGATTAATTGGTATTTGACCTTTGTGCCTCACTCATATTTATCATTTGATTGTTTTTTTGTCACCATTATGTTATTAATATTATAAGTATAGCAAAAACTCGTGCGCCCAACGCATACCAGGTGATGTTACACCTTTTATAATATTTTTAAATAAAGGTAAAAAAATATGAAAATGATTTGTTTTACAAAAAATAAATTGATATACAAAAGCAATATGAGGGATAAAAAGGTAAAATTAAAGGGATCAAATATGAAATAAAAAATTAAAGTAAAATTTCTGCCATCAAGAGCAAGTAGACATGATGGGGTGAACACCCACCAGTGGCACTAAACTTGGACTATAATTTCTTTTTTGTTAAAATTAAAAAAAATCCGCTTGAGCTTTACTAAAACTTCAGGATGAAAATTTTGCCATATCAAACAACTTCTAGTGCAATTATTGAAGAAAAATTCATGTTCATTGCAATAGAGAGAATTGATCACATCAGACTGCATGTGACAAAAAGTGTCCAGCACAAGTTTGGCCAAACTTGTGCTGGACACTTTTATGATGGAGAGTAGCTTGGGTGGAAATTTTCTTCAGTTCATTCATCTTGTATTTCTCATAAACATGTCTACTGGTATTTGATCACTCTGTATCTTTCATATTTATCATCCAATTAATATTTTATCACCATTATATTATTACTGTTATTAGTATAGCCAAAACTTGTGTGCCAAATGCATACCATGTGAAGTTATACCTTCAATAATTTTTTAAAATAGACGTAAAGAAATATGGAAAGGATTAGTTTTACAAAAATTAAAAAGAAATTTAAAAGTAAAAAGAGGAATAAAAAAGTAAAATAAAAGTCAAAGAGTTCAAATATGAAAAAAATACTAGTAAAATTCCTGCTATCAAGAGCCAGTAGAGGTGTTAAAACAAACGGGAACCCATCAGGGCTTAATTATAATAAGTTACCTTTTCTTTAAAGATAAAAAATTATACACCTGATATTGGGAAGAACATCAGGTGGATGATTCAGCTAAACCAAACTACTTCTAGTGAAATTTGATAAATAATTTTTTTTGTTGCCATACAGAGAATTGATCCCATCTGACTGCACATGACCAAAAGTGTCCAGCACAAGTTCGGCTGAACTTGTTCTGGACACTTCTATGATGAAGAGTGGCTGGGTTAGAATTTTTCTTCAGTTCATCTGGTATTTCTTACAAACATGTCTACTGGTATTTTATCTTTGTGCCTCACTCATACATATTGTTTGATTAATTTTTTGTCTTAATTATATTATTAATTATATAGGTATAGCAAAAAATCGTGTGCCAAATGCATACTGAGTGATGTTACACCTTTTATAATATTATTAAATAAATTTATAAAAATATGAATATAATTTATTTTCAAAATTATTAATTGATATCCAAAAGCAATATGAGGAATAAAAAATTCAGTTAAAGGGATCAAATATGAAAAAAGAAATCCAAGTATTATTCCTAATATCAAAGGCCAGTAGAGATGTTGAAGCAAATGAGAGCCATCAGGGATAAATTGTAGTAAATTGAATGTTTTTTAAAGATAAAAAATTGTGTACCTGTGGTTTGGATGAACTCTAGGTGGATGATTCAGCTATTTCAAACTACATCTAGTGAATTTTCTTATCAAATAATTTTTTTCATTGTCATAGAGAGAATTGATCCCTTCTGACTGCACCTGACCAAAAGTTTCCAGCACAAGTTTGGCCGAACTTGTGCTGGACACTTTTATGATGGAGAGTAGCTAGGGTGCAGGTCTTCTTCAGTGCAACTGTTATTTTTTTAAAAAATGTCAACTGGTATTTGATCTTTCTGTGTTATTCAGATTTTATTATCTGATTAATTTTTTGTCATTAGAAAATTATTAATTTTATTAGTATAGAAAAAACTTGTGTGCCAAATGCATGCCATGTTATATTACACCTTTTATAATATTATTAAATAATGTTAAAAAAATATGAAAATGATTTTTTTTCAAAAATTATAAATTAATATCCAAATGTAACATGAGTGATAAAAAAGTAAAGTAAAAGAGATCAAATATGAAAAAGAAAAATTCAAGGAAAATTCCTGCCTTCAAGAGCCAGTAGAGATTTTGAAACAAATGGGTGCCATCAGGCCTAAATTTGATAAAATTTAATTTTTTTTAAAGATAAAAAATTTTTCACCTGAGGTTTGGAAAAAATCATAGTGGATAATTCAGACATTCCAAACTACTTCTATTGGCGCGGTTGTCTAGAAGGTGGAATTAGGAAAGAAGAAAAAGGAGAAGGAAACACAAGAAGACAAAGAATGGAAAGTAGGAAAAGAGGGAAGGACGCGAACAAGGGAAAAGGTTTAATATATAAAGTGAGTAGTCTTAATATTATTGCAATGTAAGTATTTTAGTTTCAATGCGCAGCTGTCAAATATTATAGTTTAATGTTCTTACCGCAACCTTAAGATTTTGTATATAGTATTTATTTATTATATTTCAACTAAATGTATTACTAGTTAAAAGAAAAAGAATCAGTACGTGTGTAAAAATGTATAAGTGTAAATAAATTGTAATAATGTAAGTGATGCAGCTGAAGGGGGTTCTCAAGGCCCTTATATAGCTAAGGGGCCCTCTGAAGCGCCACAAAATTAAATAAAATAATTTATGAGTAAATGTAAGGGGTGAGAAATCAAAAAAATGTACTAAATTGTTAAAATGCTGTAGCCAATATTTCACCAGTATTAATTCCCTCTGGATATTACACATAAATAAGTACAAGACATATAAAAAATAACTAATGTAATTTAAAATAAGTATTATGCAGTACTATTTTAAATTGGAATGTAATATATTACTAGTTTAATTCATACAATTAATATAAGTAATTATTTTAGATTAAAATATGAGAATTTAATTAGTTTAAATGGTTTAATAAATTTAATTACATAATTTTGAGCCACAGAAGCACTTAAAAATCAGGGATAATAATGTATAAATTATTATAAGGGTCTAATAATTAATTAATATTATTATAAGTCATCATTTTGCCTTATAAGTATAATATAATATTATAATTAATTAATCATTATTTTATAATTATTTAAATACATAAAAATGCGCCCCATTTTTTATAGAATATAATATAATTTATGTTTATTTTAATAGTATATAATTAATAAAATAATAAAATAAATATAACCCTTATTTTAATTTTATTTAATAAGGTAATTTGTACTTAATTTTATTATGCAATATAATATTAATTTATATACATAAAAAGCATAAATTTTCGCCCTCTTTCATTTCCAATAACTTAACATAAGTTTTACTGGGCTCCTGGTACAGCCTGGCTGACACTCCCTCACTCTAAAAAAAACAATAAAAAAATGCTAAGATTTTTTCTTTTTATACTTTTTTAATAGAGTGGAAAGGTTATAAATCTCTTTTCCAGGTATCCATTTATCATGCTCAGATGATTTATTTTTATATCTCAATAAATATTCAATACCTTTTTCAGAGGTGATAACTCTGTCATTAAGAATTTTATCAATTTCTGCAATTTCTGTGACTTCCTGAGGATTTTTCTTGGGTCTTCCCCTTCTCTTAAGAAATAAGTCACTGTTGGAAGTATAAGGTTTAAGGAGGGAAATGGGAAAAACAGGATGTTTTCTGTCATAAGGAGAATACAATATAACTTCTACTGCATTATCTACCACCATTCTTTTAACAACAAATGGTCCTACAAATGGATCCTTTAATTTGTTATTGCCTTGTAAATTAAAGTGAACTGTAGATATTAGAACTTCATCACCCTTTTTAAAAGTGTTCTCTTTATGGTATTTACCCCATCTCTTTTTCTCATATTCAAATGCTTCATCAATACAACTTTGTGCATGTTTTCTGCATAGTTGCTGCATTTGGAGAAAAGACTTAACACCAGGATGTAATATTAACCTTGGTAATTTGTTATTGAGTATTTGAGCAGGAGTACTTGGAACATAACCTAGCCATAGCTCAAAAGGCTTTTTCTCAGTGACAGAATGAACAGTGCTATTATAAGCAAATTCAAGACCTGGAAGTAAGGTTACCCAGTCATGTGTAAATCTGTCATTGTCTTTATATTCTAATCCAAAGGCAAAATACCTTCTAATCATATCTTCCAAGGTTTGAATCATCCTTTCAGCCAGTCCATCAGTTTGAGGATGGTGGGAAGTGGATAATTTAAACTCCCAACCACATTTATCCATCAAAGACATCCAAAATTCAGAAGTAAACTTTGGGTCTCTATCAGATATGATAGCTTTTGGAAATCCAACAATATTAAACATATGTGACCACCACAAAAAGGCTAAATCTTTGGTGGAAACATCTTTGTGGGTAGGGATGAATTTACACATTTTAGTGAATCTGTCCACTATAACCCAGCAAGAATTATAACTGTATTTCCCTGCTACAGGAAGACCAGTGACAAAATCCATATTAATGATTTGCCAAGGAGCATCAGGTGCTTCAATATGTTGCATTAATCCTGCTCTTTTACCAGTCAATCTTTTAGATTTTTGGCAAGAATCACAAGATTCAACATATAATTTTGTGTCTTCAGACATATTAGCCCACCATGCATTTTTTTTAATCCTGACCATAGTTTTTTCTAGATCAAAATGACCAGCTAATATGTCATCATGACATAATTTTAAAATGATTTCTTTCATTGAAGGAGAAATAACAATTACATTAGTAAGTTTTCTCCTGTAATAAATATAACCATCATCAATTGAAAACTTTCCTTTAGTCAAAGCAGTTTGGTACTTTGGAGGGAGAGTTTTTATTAATGCTTGAATTGAAGCATTCTTTGGATCATTCAAGATAGTAACCAATTTATTCAAATAAGAATCTTTTTCATATGAATCCAGAATTAATTGCAACAATTCTTCCTCCATGTCCACGATATATATACCATAAATGTGAATGTTATCATCCTCAGGGACATAGGCAGAATTGGAGTCATTATTAGGTAGGGGTAGTCTTGACAGCATATCAACATTAGAGTGAAAATTTTCAGCTCTATGGATAATTGTCATTCTTCCCCTGTACTCTTGAACAGCCAGTTGCCACCTAAACATATGTCTATTTGGTGTCTTCAGGTTTAAAAGGGACTTCACAGCACTACAGTCAGTTACCAGTTCAAACTTCTGGTCATCTAGGTGGTAATGAAGTTTTTCAAGAGCCCAAACAACTGCTAAGCACTCCAATTGAGTGGCACCATATTTCAATTCACTATTTCTTAAGGTTCTTGAAATATAACAAATTACAACCTCTGAGGATTTATCATTAATAATTTGTTTTTGGTGAAGGGCAGCACCCAGACCAACAAAGCTAGCATCTGTGTATAGGACAAAAGGTTTGTTGAAATCTAGAAGAGCCAATATAGGGGCTGTTATTAAGCAACTTTTTAATGTATCAAAAGCTTTTTGACAGTCATTATTCCAGAGAAATGCAACATCTTTTCTGGTCAGTTTTGTAAGAGGCAAGGCTATGACCTGATGATTTTTAATATAATGTCTATAATAGCCACACATACCCAAAAAACTTTGCATTTCTCTTACAGAAGTTGGTGCTTTCACATTTTGAATGGCAGCAACTTTGTTTTGGTCTACACAAATTTGTAAGCCTGACACAACATGGCCAAGACTTTCAAGGATTGAAAACCAAATTTACACTTTTTTAAGGACAAGGTCATATTGATTTCATCCATTTTTTGGAAAACTCTATTTAAGTGAATCATATGTTCATCAAAAGTTTTAGAAAAAATTATAATGTCATCAATATAAACCATGAGCCATCCTTCAATTATTTCTTGATGGAAAGTGTTATCCATTACTTTTTGAAAAACTGAAGGAGCATTTTTAGGGCCAAATGGCATCCTAACATACTTATATATTCCCATATGAGTAGAAATTAGTAAAAAATTTTGTGAAGTTTTCTCAACAGGAATTTGATGATAACCTTTATTGCCATCCAGACAACTAATAAATTCTGCACCCTGTAAGGTAGCATGAATTGAATTAATTCTGGGCAAAAGATAAATATCATCCATAGTATAAGTGTTTAATGCTCTGTAATCTCCACATAATCTAGCCTTATCTTTTTCATAAGAAATCAAGACTGGGGATATGACACAATATTTTGGGGTGACATCCACTTTCTCAATTATATTCATGTTTAATAAGGTAGAAATATTATCTTCAATATCCTTTCTTTTTGTTGGAGAAGCAGGATATGGTTTTTTCTTAAGACTAGGAGGAATATCACTCAAGTTACAGGAGAAAGTAATTATCATTTCATCCTTAACAACTCCTAGGACATGAGAACCATAAGCAAAAGCCATAGGAAAAGAGGTAATTGAGGCAATTATAGAATCCTTCTGCTCACTAGTTAATTGATCACCAAAAGAAGCAGTATTTATTTCAGTTAATAAACTATCCATTTCATTTGTTGGTCTAACTGTACATTGAATTAAGGAGTTAAAAGACTTTAACAAATATGCAGAAGATCTTCTAGGGGAAGAAATTTTGAATTTCCTTTTTCCATTCAATCCCAATGTGAAGCAATTATTGGAAGGGTCCAATTTTACACCAAACATGGTCAGAATGTCATTACCCATAATAAACCAATTTCTCAAATTATCATTTCTCATGACAACAAATTCACAAACAGCTCTGACAAAACCACCATTAAATTTGAAGAATACAGTGGCTTTGTATTTGCCAATGGGACACAAAATAGAGCCATAACCTCTCCATTTTTCACATGTCATAGGTAATAATTTATCCATATAATCTTTATCCACTGAAGCCAGTGATTTTTCAGACACCACACTTCTTCCAGCACCAGAGTCAAGAACAACCTCAACATTTTTACCATTAATGATAACTGGTGCCTTCAAAGGGGATATGGATATAGAGCTGTCAGTAATATCTTTAATGATTTCAGTATTTTCTACTGAAGATAAATCTAAATTACACTCCCCAGAAATATTGTCTAAATATTGCACATCTTGTTCCAACATTAAGACATCCTTAAGGGATTCTTTTTCATAGGAGATATTACTGTCACAGTCACTGGAAGAATCATTGAGATCAACATCAGCATCCTCAGTGTCTGCAGTTTGTTCAACAAGATGAATTTTCTTGTCACACACATGGCCCTTCTGCCAAGGTTTGTTACATTTAAAACAAGTATTAGTTGCATATTTTTTGGGTGCAACTGGGGCAGAGGGTTTACCAGGTTTTTCGGGAGGTCTGGTAGAGGGCTTACTCTGATCATGATAAGATTTCATAGGATAATTCTTTGGATCATATCTATGGTTAAGTAATACTTCATTACAGATATTAATAAAAGAAGAATGTTCCTTTACATGCTCAGTTCTAGCCACAATTAAATCTCTTATAGAATTTGGTAATTTATAAAGAATTTTATCTCTCCAAATATCATAATCCATTTTTGGATCAATAGCTCTCAGTATTTTTTTTACCTTCATAAGAAAAACAATTGGTTTATCAAAAGAGGAAGAGATATATTTAGAGTTCTCATACAATCTCTTTTGAGCTAATCTAAATTTTGAACCACCAAACTGATTCTCAATCAAGGTTTTCCATTCATTCCATGTATAATGGATATCATCCAATATAACAGATTCATACCTTATTAAGGCTACATTGGTGAATAAAGAAATTAACTTAGAAACAATTTCTTCATCTGGTAATTTATATGACTTCTTCAAATTATCAATTCTTTGGATAAAGTGTTGTCAATCAGATGAAGAATCACCATCAAAGGTAGGGTATTGGTCCAGTTTAGGCCAGTTTTTATTACTGCTAGGGTGGTCAGCCTTATTGTTTGAGTTATTAAAGGTAATCAATTCTTGAAGTCTTGAAAGGTGTTCAGATATTTAATTACTGACAGAGGCAGATGGCTCATTGTGAGTATCAAAATACTTTTTGTTTGAAGCACAAGACTTCACAGACAAGTTATCAACTGGTTTAATTGGGGCATTACAAGTGAAAGAAGAAACACCCTGTTCAGGCTGTTTATTTTTATAATTAACAGAAAGTTTAGTATTATTTCTTAACTCATCACAATTGTCATCATGAATAGCTTGTAATGTAGAAACCTTTTTCTCAAGATCATATAATTTATTCCTTAATTCAGGGATATAAGATAGTTGATCATTAATTTTAGCAATAGATAGAGCATTTCTGTCCTCTTTTACTGAGCATTTATTACTCAAATTCTGGAAATCAATTTTCAATTTTCTTAATTCACTGTGCAGAAGCTTATTGTCATTTTTCAAGGAAGTATTTTCATCCATGAGTGGCTTCATATCATTGATAAGTTTATTAAGATGATTATTTTTATCAGAGAGTGATCTGTGATCATTTCTAATAGACTTTTTCTGAGAAAGGACGGTATTTAAAGTATCTTTCAATTTGAAATAAGCTGTGTCCTGGACAGAAGAACTCACTTTGCAGTGTAAATGTAAATTATTTAATCTATCATTCTCATGTTTTAATAAATCTCTTAACATTTTATCTTTGATAACATTAAAATCAGGAGAACCTTTCAATATTTCTTCAGAAGTTTTATCAAGTAAAACATAAATCTCAGGAGCAACAGAATCATTTTTGATTGCAAGAGAAGGATTAACTAAAAAACAGAGGTCAAATGTAATGGTTCATCAAAAGAAAGTTTGGTTAGAACATCATTAGGGCTACTAGTTACAGGAAGATGTCTTCTAATAGGTTTAACTGTTCTTTCACCATAGTTAATAAGATTACCTGTAGAAGAATTCTTATCAGTATAAATACCAAAATGTTTATCAACCAAATCACTTACTATGGCAGAGGAGGAAACTTCCCCTGGGCCTTCTTTCTTCTGCCTCCCTGATAAGGATGGGGCTGAGGAGTTGGATGGTAGGTTTGTGTCCTGGATGGGCCAGGGTGTTGAGCTGGCTGTTGAGCATTCTGCTGGTAATGGCTCATCAATTAGTCCCATTTCCACTGTTCAACTTGTAGAGTGTTTTGATTTTGAGTGGAGGAGCTGGGGGACTGAGAAGGTTGAGCCTGAAACTGAGGCTGACTGAGAGGCAACTGAGGAGGGGCCTGGGCCTGATTTTGGGTCCTGAGTTCCTGAACTTGATCCCACAAGGTTTCTACTTTTACCTTGTATTTCATGTTTTCTGTCTTCAGTTCTTTGATGTGACTGGACAGATTGCTGATTTGCTGGGACAGCGGAAGTTTTTTTATTCTGAAGCCTTTTGAAAGACCTTCTTGAGGTACTGGAGGTTTTACTTCCTGCTATTGTGCTGGGGGAAGGGGGTTTGGTTTGTTTACTTCTCCTATCATTTCCACATCCTGAATTATGTGAATTTTTCTTGTTAGCATAAGATTTTTTATGTGCAACTTTAGAAGAACTCACAGTATCAGCATCATAATCAATTTCAATTTCATCCACATTCAAATCTTCCATGGTTTCACTCAATTTGGAAGACATGTTTTATCTGTGGGATAAAAAAAAATCAAGTGGTTAATATAAAATCACTGATTCAAAAGGCAATTAATTATTGTTTTTTATTATACTGTTTAATTTTGAAATCACAACAATGATAATAAAAATAAAATTGATTTAATTTAATAATTTATTATTTCAATTGATTTGGATAATAAAATTTATTTAAAATTTCAAAATCTTTAAACAATAAGGTTTATTTATTATTATTTTGAATTTATCAACAATAAACAATTTATTATTATCAGAAAAAAAAATTTTCTCAAAGTAATAATAAAATTATTTATTATTTCAAATCCTAAAAACAATAAAGAAAAGGTATTATTTTAAAATAATCGAACTTTAATTTATTATGTCAAATTTATTAAAACAATAAAAATTTAAATTTAAAGATTATTATTTATGTTATAAAACAATAATCAATAATAGAATTAAATTTGGGACTAAATACACTGAGTATTATTATTGTCAACCAAAAATAATTAATAATATTTATTGGGACTAAGTATAAAATACTATTTTGGTCAACCAATAATACCAAATATTTAAGATAATTAATTAAATAATTTAAATAAAATAAATGGCTTCTAGGACTAAGAGATATACTCTATTATGGTCAACTAGGATAAAAAAATATATGATCACTTACACTCAGTGTTTCAGCAATTAAGCCAAAAACACTGCTATTGCAATAAAAAATCTAGTATAATAGTTGAAAGTGGCAGAGATTGACTTACAGTAGTTATCATTAAATCACTTACAATATATATGACTTTAAAAAATATATAAACCTTATATATAGTTCCCCGGTTCAATTCACGGTCGCGGAAAAAGTTCACCTTTTCGCGCGAGTGGTCCGTGCGTTTTGACTTTTGTCCAAAATGGTCGTCAAGCTTCGATTTGTCGTTTAGGAAGGCCCTCAAGTATTGGCGCGATTGTCTAGAAGGTGGAAGATGAAAGAAGAAAAAAAGAGAAAAGGACACAAGAAGATAAGGAGTGGAAAGAGGAAAGGAGGGAAGGACACAAATAAGGTGAGTAGTATTTAATGATATTGTAATGTAAGTGTTTTTAATTTCAATGCACAACAGTCAATTCTTATATTTTAATGTTCTTACCGCAACCTTTAGAATTTTGTATATAGTATTTATCTATCTTATTTCAATTAAACTGTATTACTAGTTAAGAGAAAAAATAATTAATACGTGTATAAAAAATATATAAGTGTAAGTAAAATGGTAAATATGTAAGTGATGCCGCTGAAGGGGGTTCCCAAGGCCCTTATATAGCCAAGGGGCCCTCTGAAGCGCCACAAGAGTAAATAAAATAATTAATGAGTAAATGTAAGGGGTGAAAAATAAAGAATGTACTAATTTATTGAAATGCAGTAGTCAATATTTCAATATTAATTCCCCCTGGATATTATGCATAAATAAGTACAAGACATATAAAAAATAAGTAATGTAATTTAAAATAAATATTATGCAGTACTATTTTAAAGTGGAATGTAATTTATTACTATTTTAATTCATACAATTAATATAAGTAATTATTTTAGATTAAAATATGAGAATGTAATTAGTTTAAATGTTTTAATAAATTTAATTACATAATTTTGAGCCACAGAAGCGCCCAAAAATCAGGAATAATAATGTATAAATTATTATAAGGGTCTGATAATTAATTAATATTATTATAAGTCAACATTTTGCCTTATAAGTATAATATAATATTATAATTAATTAATTAATATTTTATAATTATTTAAATACATAGAAATGCGCCCAATTTTTATAGAATATAATATAATTTATGTTTATTTTAATAGTATATAATTAATAACATAATAAAATAAATATAACCCTTAATTTAATTTTATTTAATAAGGTAATTTGTACTTAATTTTATTATGCAATAAAATATAAATTTATATACATAAAAAGCATAAATTTTAGCCCTCTTCCAGGTCCAATGACTTAACATAAGTTTTACTGGGCTCCTGGTACAGCCTGGCTGACACTACAGGGGGTTATCCAATGCCTTTATATAGGCAAGGGGCCCTCTGAAGCACCACATTAATGTATATACTAAGTAAGATAAAATAAAAATAATATGTAACCAATTTTGAGTAAGTGTAAAGGGAAACCCATGATACAATTGACTAAGACACATGAGTAAGAGCCTAAAATCTACTAATTTAATCCCAAACAGTTACAATAAAATTAGGGTGTAATTAAATAAGTTTGAGACACATAAAACCAACTAATTTAACTTAAAACATGTCTGATAATCCTTTATTTAAAAGCCAATTTTAAGTGAAACATAAAAATGAACTATTTTAACACATAAAAATAGTGTAATGAATTAATTTAGTATAAAACATGAGTAATAAATTATTATAACTACTTTTAGTAGTGTAATAATTATTTCAAGTTAAAACAAGTACTTATTCTAAAAAAAGTTACTAATTTTTAGAATAAAACTTAAATAATTTATTTAATAAGGTGTTTTAACTTGTTTAATACTTTGATGACACAATTATGAGTCAAAAAAGCACCCAATACTTATGTTTAATAAGATATGAAAGGTTTTATTTAATATATACATTTAATTAATTAATTTAATTACATTATAAGTCAATTTTACACTTATAATTAAAATATACGTTTATAATTAATTAATTATTAATTTATAATTATTAAATACATAAAAATGCGCCATAATTTATAGAATATAAAATATATTATGTTTAATTTAAATTTATAAATAATTTATATGATAATAAAATTATTATAACACTTATTTTACTTATATAATTTTATTAGGCAATATAATATTAATTGATATACATAAAATGCATAATTTTACACCCTCTTTCAGGTCCAATAAATTAACATAACATTTACTGGGCTCCTGGTACAGCCTGGCTGACAGATGGCGTGTGTAAGGAAAAGCACATTGTTGAAGTATACCAGTTAATGGGGTATGTGATTTGAATTAAAATGACTTACTTGGTACCTTTTTTGAGGCTTGCCTGAATGGTCTCTATATGGTAAGGTTTGACACCTGCTAATTAAGGGGGATTAAGAGTAGAAATGAAGGGGCTAATTATTCCAAGTTACTACATGAAGTCCCCATCCAAAAATGACCAATATTGACTGAGAAACCCAAACTAAGACATGAAATGTGGGGTAGCTTAATGCATTCTCTTGGCAGGCACTTGCACAGGTGAATCCTTGACTAACTAGGTGAATTTTAAGTGTGGTAGTGAATTAAAGGCACCAATCTTGAGGTTATTAATGAAATTAGTGCATATCATGAGGTCAATGCATTAATAATTAAATTAGGACACTAAATTAGTGCCTGTTGATTATTTTAGCATGTTTCCATGTAGTGGGTATACAATGTGGGGGTAATTACAGTGTGACAATGCTAACTTTGCTAAAAAAAATGAAGCTATTTACATGGGAAAAAATGCAGGCAGTATGTGGCCAGTACACAGGAACCATTTCTGGCATAAAAAACACTAAATTCAAAAAAAGTGTTATTTTTATGCATTTGAATAGCCAAATCAATAGTTCTAATTAAGACAAATTGATCTGTCAAGGCACAATTTTAATATTATTAAATTTATAGTGTATATATTCAACTTTTAAGTGATTTAAAGTGCACTTCTTGTTTTTTCCATAAAACAATGAAAACAACAGCTTTAAGTCTACTTAAAAATGATGTAGCCTTATGTTTAAGGTTCTTATGATTACCCTGACTTATTCTAACTTAATATTAAGTACATAAGACTTATAACAGGTGGATATATGCAGGTATATAAGGTATTATCATGGCATATATTGTGTTTAATCATTGATTTCATGTATGTATACAATTTATTTATTGTTCCCATGTGTACTACATTTGTTTTACATAATTTATAAGCAATTTTTACTCAGTCCTGGGAACATCCAGACTGACAGACACACACTCACTGATTATATTATACAGCTAAATCAAAAAAGGTTTGAGCAGCTGTTCATAATTTTGCTCAACTTGCCCAGCATTTTCGGCAGGTGACATGCTTGCGAAGTGAAAATATGAGGAAAATGCTGGGTAAGTCGCGCAACTTTTTTGGCAAGCTGCACAGAGCTTTTTCGTTTTAGCTGTAATATATCAACTTCTCCATTGTGTATTTATTCAACAGCAACGAAAAATGAAACAAAAAAAAAAAAAAAAAACATGAACAATTTGAACAAAAATGTAAAATATGCACAAGTGAAAAAAAAAACTGCAAATAAAGGAAAAACAAACTAAAGGTATTATATATATTTGATATATTATCACCATTCCCCTTTGTTCTTTGTCTAATGCTTTCCAATGATTTAAATGATCACCTGCTCCTCTAATCTGCACTACCACCATTACCAAAAGTTTACAAGAATGAAAACACACACAAAGACAGACACTTAAAGAGAGAGATAATAATAATAATAATAATAATAATAATAATAATAATGAAACTAACAATTCACTTCTCCCCCTTCAGAAAAAAAAAGAAAAAAAAAACATACACAATGATTAATTGTAATGTGTTGCTTATATATATATGTAAATTTTGATCTGGTTAGTTGGTTGATTAATTAGTTAGCGACTTATTGGTAGTACGAAATACAGGTCACATATATAAAATAATTCATGTTTAAGAAAAAAAAAAAAAAGAATAGGAAAGTGATGATGATGATAAAGATGAAAAAAAGTCTTGAAAAAAGATGTCAATTTAACTGAGCATGGCAAGGAAGTATACAACTAATCAAGAATGAGCGTCACATCACGGGCACATCACCAAATCACAAGAGACCGAGGTATGCGACCGATCCGACTAGGTTTTGGAGGAGGGGAAGATTTCCGAAGTAAAACCAAATCCAAGACCAATTCGACTAATTTGGCATTACTTTCGAGTACTTTCTTACCGGCCGCCGCCATTTCGGCCATACATAAGTTGCCTTTATTTTTCGCTCGTTCTTTGGACGTCCGATGAGTTTCCCATTTTTCGGTGAATTTAGCACTTCGTTTTGTTAATTCTTTAGCACGCCTTTCGATTTTCCAAGCTTGAGTCCAACTGAAGCCTTTACCGGATAATAGTTGCTGAGACATATCGGATATAAAACGTTGAACTTCATCGGATAGATTGACTGATTTGACGTCAAAGGTGACGTCTTTAGATTTGAGACTATCCCAAGTACGTAAATGACGTTGAAGAGCGGTACCGTTTTGAGCAAAAGACTGAATAGCGTTGTTATAAGTATTTAAGACATTCATGATACGCTGAAAGGTAACGAGTTGAACGAGTTGTCTTCCATCGACGACAGCGAGTCTGTAAAGGAGAAGAGGATAAAAAATGAGTAGATAGATAGATAGAAAAAGAAGAAAAGACAGACTTTCTAGTGATACCTTCGACTACACGACGATGTCTACTTTTGAGCCTAGGATCGATTTTCCTCCACCAAATCTGAAAGAGATCGACATCCTTGACGATAGGAGAGGAAGGATGGGAGAATCGTGACAGGGGAGGATGATAGTGAGAAGAAAGAGGGCGATTTGAAGGAGAATTGATGATGATGAGTTTGGTGGTGGAGCTGGAATGAGACTTGTCAAAGGGCGTTGAAATAGAGTTTGGAGCCATCGGAAAGGACACGACGAATGTGACGGGTCACAGCCGATCGATGGCTTATGCATCGATTTCTCTCCCATGCAAAGCGCCACACGCCAGGCCACTCGGTTGCCAGGTTTTGGGCCAACCGCACCCGCTGTAAAATTGTCATTCTCATTCTTGTCCACTTGCACTGCTCTCAGTCACTTCCAACTCATTTCTGGAACGTATGATCTTCATCCACAATCACTCAAAAGGAAGAGAACATGTTGACTATCCTATAGCGCTAGCCAGAAAGGGAGCTGGTGAAAATCCTCTGTCCCTTTGAGAAATACCAGGTGAGATGAATCTGCTACAGCAATTTGTCAAAGACTGTTGCACTTAACCGTTCCAGCACACTTCTTGACTGCTTAAAAAGTCATCAAAGTAGCCTAGATAGACCACAGACCAAAGAGAACCTGAAATGCAGAAAGATCCACAACAGAAAACCAAAACACTGTGCACTTGTTGCACAGAAAACAGCAATAATACTTGATGCAGGTTGCAAAGCTACACCAGAGAAAATAGTTGCCAAAGTTGAGTTAAATGAAGAACTAACCTTGCAACAAACACAGCCAATTGTGGCCAAAAAAAACAGTGAAAACTGAGTGAGAAACAATGATATCAATTCCAGATGGTTGTATGATAATTAAAGTTGCCCAAAAGTGCCTTCTTCAGTATGTACACACAGACCCCTATTAAACTATAAGCTACAGCTGTAAATTTGACTATACTGTCACCAAAATTGCATAAAAACCCACTAGATGCACTTCCCAGATTGCTACAACTGAGGTGGGCAGCTATTCTGAGCCAGCATACACCCTAAAAACCCAGAAAAATGCATAAATCCAGCTGAAAACACCCTATACCTCAAAATATACTAAAAAACTATAGCAACATAAAACATAGAGAGATATAAGGGCTATAAAATGGTACTAAGCACATAACCTTAGCACCTAAGTTTAGACCAAAAAACACAAAAAACAAAATTAAACACTTATAGTGAAGACTGAAATATGCCCAAATGAGCCCTTAAAACCCAGAATATGAAAAATATCATCAAACCATGAGGTTAAAAGAAATACCAGGGCTATCCAATAATAATAGCCTCATCCCTGTAGAGCCAATATTTAGCCCAGGAATCCAGAAAACAACATAAACCCCCATTTTGAGTATATCTGACACTCCCCAAATTTCAACCCAACTACCAAAAAAGCACCAAATCAATTGCACAAAGACACTATTCATGTTGATTTGCCACACTACAACCAATTTTCATTTTCCCCTTGTCACCTGTAAACTAGTAAGTAAAGTGAAATTGACATTCATTGCTTTTTCACTAACTTTAGTTTTTAATTTTATTCCTTTGATTCCTATAGTAATATTATGGATCCTCAGGTCAAACCCATGATACCATGTGGCAGTCTAAAGTTTAGTATGGAAAATAAAAAATGCTTTTTATTTTTTTTGGGATGCTTATTATGGAGATTGGAAGGGCTATTATAATTTAAAATATATTTATTTTAAAGAAAATGGTTGGCTTTATGGCAAAAATTGGACTAGTAATCACTTCAAGATGAAATATTTATATGACATTCAAGCAATGCAGCTATAGGCTTAAAAACACATTTAAATGAGATTCAGAATTCTCAAGATACTTTAGAAAATGTTGCAGAATTTTTACTATTTTTCTTATATTTTTAATCTTTTTCTTTAGTATTTTTGATTATTTTTGATATTTGATAATTTACTTAACTTTAATTGATTTTAAGCTCAGTGAATAGGGTTGCATAGGCTAACAAAATTTAATGAGGTGCTCTCCAGATGTAAAATTATCATCTATAATTTTTGTAGATTTTTCATTAATGTTTTAAGGTTCTAATTGGGATTGAAAGTCCCTACAAACTTTGGAAAAGTCTTGACATACTCCAGAGAGAAAAATGGGGCACATGACTGGTCTATGCAGATACAGGCTGTAGACCCAAAATTAGGCATAGAAATATAACAAAAATACTGATTAATAGCAAATTATTACCATAAATTGAACATAATATTTCACAATTAGTAATACCCTTATAAACATAATATTTTTATATAACACTTCATAGATATTACACAACAACTTATAAATATATACATATAGGGTATCATTAGAAAGGTCTCAACTCCAGGGAATCAATTTTAACATCAGTTCACAAAAATATGAACTTCATAAAAACATATGAAGTCAATAATTTAAATAATTTTTTTCAGTAAAACTTTATTAGGGGGTGTCAGTTGTGGCAAATCTGCACTTAACTTAAGTGCAGATTTCAAACCAAATCAGCACTTAACTTAAGTGCAGATTTCAAACCAAATCAGAACTTACAAATCAGCACTTATATTTTGCAAAAAAGTCACTTATTTCAAAAATGGGTGTCAGTTCTGACCTCAAATCAGCACTTTTTTCGTGATTTTTTTTTTCAAAACCCCATGTTGGCCACATCATCCCTTTCTTTCCCATACCATTTTGTACTCTCCAAATGTCCTCTTTGTGTACTTCATTCACTTGGGTTGGTATTTTGGTTTGTTGCATATTCATTTTTTTTGGAATTTACGGAAAAAATTTTTTTTTTGGATGGCTCATTGGTTTTCTTTCACCAGCTCATCATGAAATCGCATATTTTCTGAAATCGCATATTTTGTCAGTGATTTTTTTTTCATTCATCCCTTATATCCTTTTCCTATTCTCCTCCAACATCCCTCAAACAATTTGGTTTCATTCATTTTGTCATCTCATCTCTCCAGGTAAGTCATTTTATTCTTTTTTTGATTTTTTGATTACTAATTATAATTTTTTTTGTTTTTTTCTGTTTATTTTATTTTTTTATCTAAATTTTTTTTGTAAGTGGTTATTTTGGATTTCAATGGTATAATTAACCTTTTTTTTCTCTCCCTCTTTACTTTCTTTTTTAGCTCCATCACCCTACTCTTCATCCCTCCTTGGCATGGTCATTATCCCCCCTTTCCCTTATTTCACTTTTTTTTGGCTCCATTTCATTGAAACACATACATTGCACATTCTTTATGCATTTCACTTACTCCATATTCAATTTCCCCACAATTCCAACATCAATCTTTCTCACTCTATTTTCCCTACTTTTCAATCAAGGTAAGTTTCATCTCCTTTTTTTCATGCCTATATGATATCTCATTCCTTTTATGAAATGTTCATACTTAAATATATGTATGACTCTTATCTGGATAACAGTGAACTTATAAAACTCCTTTTGATCTCATCTTCATTGCCAATTTTTAAGTTTTTGTAAAATTTTGAAAATCAGACTCGGAATTAGGGTCAGCTTTATTTGAATCTAATGTTATTTTTATTGAAGATTCTCCTGAAGGCTATCTTTCATTTCCTACAAACAGATTTGAATTTGATTCAGTGGTTGGTGAGATATTGACCATTAAAGTTGAGCCTTTTTTTTCCCAATTTAAATTTTTATTTCATTTTTTATGTAAAAAATTAGGTTTAGGTTTATTTAAATCACATGTCCTTTAACTAAAGATTCTACTAAAGCATATCTTTCATTTCCCACAAACAGGTTTGAATTAGGTTCAGTTCTTGCTGAGATTTTGACCTTTGAAGTTAAGCCTTTTTTCCAAATTTCACTTGTCTTATTTCACATTTTTATATTGCATATTTAGAGGATAAGGATTCTGAAACTCTTATATGATTATTATCTAGGCATTTCAATTATATAGGCATATATTCATTGCTGAAGAATATCACTAAAGCTTAAAAAGATGAAGATTTTTGCTTATGGGACACTCTTCCTTCCTTTAACTCTTTTCTTGCTCTTCGACTTAAAAAGCACTGTAATAAAGCATTTGAAAAAAATCATGAACTTGCAACCAAAGTTGGAATACAGAATTGGTGTTACTCCAAATGGGAAGATATCAGCCACAAATATCTTTTATTTTCTAATGTTATTATCACTCATTCTGGATTTCACAATAAAATTCACACCGATACCAATGACACCAATTTTCTTACTTTTGGTATATTCTCATATATCAAACCGATTACTGGCCAACCAATACCATCTCCAGCTAAAATCAAATGACATGGTTTATATTTTCCAGACCACCGGTGCATCATTGATTTTGGTTTGGGAAATGGTATCATCGAAACTATTTGGAATTCTTCTAAGGATAATCATAAAATGACCAAAGCTCCTCCTGTATTGGAATCCTGTCAATATTTAACACATTTTGGTTGCTCATTTCAAATCAGTCATAAGTTGATTCAAAGAATCAATAAGGTAATTAAAGAAGGTAAAGTAATCAATTTAAAAAAACTTTATTTAGATCCAAAAAGTATGGGGATTAGAGTTGTCATCAAAAATTTTATATTTTTTTGTAAATTTTTAATAAATATTTTTTATGTATCAATTTCCTCAACTAAATTAATGGGCCAATGACCTTGTGTTGTATAAAAGGTAATCATGATAACATTTATTTGTTTATGGGGTTCCTCTAGCCTATACCTGTGGAAAGTCCCAAACTTTTGTTTCTAGATTTGATCTGAATTTTGGCTTGAGGGATTGTCATTACTTTAAACTAGGGAAATTGATATATATTAGATATTTATTTAATAATTTACGTAATTATATTAAATTTAGATGACTTCCACCACTTACTTCAATAAAATGCAGGGGGGGGGGTATTGCCAAATTTTCAAATCTGACATGTGAAATTGATGACTTAGAAAAATTTTGGTGATATCCACCCCTTTCTTCAATAAAATGCAGGGGAGAGTATTTCCAATTTTTTAAAACAGATATAGAATTTTTTTGACTTGTAAATATTTTGGTGAAAATTTTTGACGAGAATGTGAAAGTAATTGTTTCCACCTTGAGCAGGTTTCTGGCTCAAAGGAATAGCAGTACCATCAACAAAACCAATACATCCTGGGAAGCCCTCTGCTTGCATAACCTGAGATGATTCAAGTTGCTCTTCTTTTGTTGGCCATGTGAGAAGTTGAGATTACAAGGAGTTGATGGCAGTGATACATCGTTTGGTATAAGTGTTAACTGAACCATACCCTAAATCAAAGACATTTTCTAAACATTTCAAAGCGGCTCCATTACCATTTGAACCCAAATGATATAGTGTGATGGCCAATTGAATTGAATGATGTTGTTGTTCTTTTTGAGAATTATTGTGAAATATGGGATGATCCTGAATAAGCTCAAGAAATTTAAGGAAACATTCCTGAGAAGTCCTGAACAGCTGTCTAAAACTGGGTGTAGATAGTTTAAAAAGTGTTTGGATGGTGTACTTGGGGGTATGAAGTACTTGAGGCTTTCTGGGAAGAAGGTAACATTTTGTGACCATTTTTGATAAAAAGACGAAATCTTCTTCTAGATCAGAATCAGAATCGCAATCAGAGTCCAAGAGAAGTTCAAGAGCCATGAAAGTCATTGCTTTATGTAATTTATCACGATTTGAAAGTGAGGAAGGCATGACTCTTATATGATATGATATGAAAATGTAAATGATGTACGATGTTTTGAGTTATGAAGTGTTATGCTGTGGAGTGCTGCGTATGAATGGGATGATGCGGACAAATCAGTGAAATGGGACTTGATGGTGAAATCAGCACTTTTGGTTGTGAAAGTGCGGATTTGAGTGAAATAAGTGACTTATTTCATTTTGAAATCCACCAGTATTGGGGCTAGTGTGTTTTGGAAATCTGCACTTATTTAAGTGCGGATTTGCCAGAACTGACACCCCCTATTGTTTTATTTCTTTATCTTAACTTAAAGAACGCAGACTCTAGCACTTAAAAAAAACCCCCTTAATAACAAAAGGTAAACAATTCATTTTACTATCAAGTAGATATTTAGGCTTAGTTAATTATGAGCTTTCTATTTACTCAAAGGGAAAGGGTTGGCTCAGGTTTATCCAACTGCCTTGGATTCTGCAAACATCAAGGAAGCTGTAGGAGACTTTCTACAAGAACATTCCAAATAATGCATCCTCAATGCAATGGAACCCTTGATATTGACAGATCAATATTTTTCATTCCAAAAAATTCAGAAAGACCCCCAATGGTCTACTTGTATGCTAAAGATGGTAAGAATTATAGATAGAATAAATACTAATTGATGAAGAGTTAAATCTAGAGTGGAAAATATGAGACTTTATTGTTGTAATTTAAAAAGATATAATATATATTTCATACTGAACAGTTATATATTTTAAATGAGTTGTAATATTATTAATTCTTTATTTCAGAAATTGATTTTATAATTTATGATAGTAAATAATAAAATTGAGATGTTTTGATGTAATTTAACTTAAATATAATAACAATATGATTGAGAAGGATACTCTAAAACAAACAAAAAAGAAACCCTTTTATACTCAATAGTACGTACAATGTAATTTTTTTTCTTGAAGTCAACAAAATCATTAATAAAACTAAAATAAAAGATTAACGTATAATTAATATTTAATTTAATGATGAAATGAAATTAAAACTTGAATATTTTAAGTGAGAGTTTAATAAAATAATTTAAATGCAACTCTATATGATATATATAATTAAAAATCAAAGTTTAATAAAAATATATCCTTTAAATTTCCAAGAAAAACACTGAGGATCCTCTCTTGCTCTCCCTGGCCCCCCTGTAGCCAACTTCAGGCAAGGTCTGAGACCCAGTAATTCAAAGGTTATAGATCTACAACTTTGCTGATATTTTATTCTCCTTAAACTCAATTATAAAAATAAAGAAAATAATAATTTTGTTAGATTAAAGAAATATATTAATTACTTAAATAACTTAATTTTTAATAGTTAAATATTTTAAATAAGGTAATTATATAATGATTTATAATAATTTAAGAATTTAAAATATTAGGGGGTCTCATAAATTACTGAAAATTCCACATAAACATGGCACAAAAAAGTTACCAAACCTGCAATCAAAAAATGAAATACACCTGACCTGGACAGGTGTATTTTGACAGCATATTTGTCCCAAAACATGTTTTTTTCGGTCAAACAAGTGAATAAAACACTTCCCTTATTCATTATGATTATTCAGCACTAGATAAAAAAGCACCAACACCTAAATATTTTTTGCCTAATCCTTAAGTATTTATTCATACAAATAAGGTATGTGACTCACCAGCACTTAATAAAGTCCTTAATTATAAAATGACCCTTAATCTTCATCAATATTCACTAAAATAATTTTCCACTTTCTGTCAGCCTAGGTATCCCCAGGAATGAGTAATTCTTATGGTTAAAATAAGATAACCTTAATTTAATTAAGCTCATAAGGTACATATATGGCTATTATACTTATATATATGGTTATTTTACTTATACAAGCCTGCTACCTGTCTGAAATACAGATGGTCAGAAGCCTCGCACACACATTGTATGGTAAGAATCCTTAAACATCCAGACCTTTGTCCTGAATGTTAGTCATAATAATGTTGATTAATCATGACTGACATGATTATACATCCAGAGCTTTGGCCCAAATGTTTGTCTTAACTGTGTTGAATATGCATGATTGGCATGATTACAAATCCACACCTTTAGCCTGGATGTTTGTTATAACTGTTTTGAATATGCATAATTTGAATGATTACACATCTGGGCCAAAGTTCAGGATTTTTTTAAAACAGTGTAGAATATGAATGATTGAAATGGTTTTACATCCAGACGTTGGTCCCAGATGTGAGTGATGTTAGCCTTGGATGGCATAAAGGCTAAAGGTCAATATAAGTGAATTATTTTTATTAAACTCCCTTCCTTTCACATTAAATATTAAATACAATTATTTAGAACTTCTTTGTATACAAAATTTGCTGCCCTTCCTTTAGCTTTCTCAGGTAATAGTACATGGAAATTTCCACTGTAATTTTCCCTTGCAAGTGCTACATATAAATGACCATGTGAAAAAACTGGTGACTGCAGGTTAATACCTAAAATGTTTAAAGATTAAACTTGGGCCTTGTTGATTGTCATGCTATATGCTAATCTAATAGGGGGTGTCAGTTCTGGAAAATCTGCACTTAACTTAAGTGCGGATTTCAAACCAAATCAGCACTTAAATTTTGCAAAAAAGTCACTTATTTCAAAAATGGGTGTCAGTTCTGACCTCAAATCAGCACTTTTTTCGTGATTTTTTTTTTCAAAACCCCATGTTGGCCACATCATCCCTTTCTTTCCCATACCATTTTGTACTCTGCAAATGTCCTCTTTGTGTACTTAATTCACTTGGGTTGGTATTTTGGTTTGTTGCATATTCATTTTTTTTTGGATGGCTCATTGGTTTTCTTTCACCAGCTCAACATGAAATCGCATATTTTCTGAAATCACATATTTTTTCAGTGATTTTTTTTTCATTCATCCCTCATATCCTTTTCCTATTCTCCTCCAACATCCCTCAAACAATTTGGTTTCATTCATTTTGTCATCTCATCTCTCCAGGTAAGTCAATTTATTCTTTTTTTTGATTTTTTGATTACTAATTATAATTTTTTTTGTTTTTTTCTGTTTATTTTATTTTTTTTATCTAAATTTTTTTTGTAAGTGGTTATTTTGGATTTCAATGGTATAATTAACCTTTTTTTTCTCTCCCTCTTTACTTTCTTTTTTAGCTCGATCACCCTACTCTTCATCCCTCCTTGGCATGGTCATTATCCCCCCCTTTCCCTTATTTCACTTTTTTTTGGCTCCATTTCATTGAAACACATACATTGCACATTCTTTATGCATTTCACTTACTCCATATTCAATTTCCCCACAATTCCAACATCAATCTTTCTCACTCTATTTTTCCTACTTTTCAATCAAGGTAAGTTTCATCTCCTTTTTTCATGCCTATATGATATCTCATTCCTTTTATGAAATGTTCATACTTAAATATATGTATGACTCTTATCTGGATAACAGTGAACTTATAAAACTCCTTTTGATCTCATCTTCATTACCATTTTTCAAGTTTTTGTAAAATTTTGAAAATCAGACTCGGAATTAGGGTTAGGTTTATTCAAATCTAATGTTCTTTTTACTGAAAATTCTCCTGAAGGCTACCTTTCATTTCCCACAAACAGATTTGAATTTGATTCAGTGATTGCTGAGATATTGACCATTAAAGTTGAGCCTTTTTTTTCCCAATTTAAATTTTTATTCCATTTTTTTATGTAACAAATTAGGGTTAGGTTTATTTAAATCACATGTCCTTTAACTGAAGATTCTACTAAAGCATATCTTTCCTTTCCCTCAAACAGGTTTGAATTAGGTTCAGTGGTTGCTGAGATTTTGACCTTTGAAGTTGAGCCTTTTTTTCCAAATTTCACTTGTCTTATTTCACATTTTTATATTGCATATTTAGAGGATAAGGATTCTGAAACTCTTATATGATTATTATCTAGGCATTTCAATTATATAGGCATATATTCATTGCTCAAGAATATCACTAAAGCTCAAAAAGATGAAGATTTTTGCTTATGGGACACTCTACCTTCCTTTAATTCTTTTCTTGCTCTTTGACTCAAAAAGCACTGTAATAAAGCATTTGAAAAAAATCATGAGATTGCAACCAAGGTTGGAATACAGAATTGGCGTGACTCCGAATGGGAAGATATCAGCCACAAATATCTTTTATTTTCTAATGTTATTATCACTCATTCTGGATTTCACAATAAAATTCACACCGATACCAATGACACCAATTTTCTTACTTTTGGTATATTCTCATATATCAAACCGATTACTGGCCAACCAATACCATCTCCAGCTAAAATCAAATGACATGGTTTATATTTTCCAGACTACCAGTGAATCATTGATTTTGGTTTGGGAAATGGTATCATCGAAACTATTTGGAATTCTTCTAAGGATAATCATAAAATGACCAAAGCTCCTCCTGTATTGGAATCCTGTCAATATTTAACACATTTTGGTTGCTCATTTCAAATCAGTCATAAGTTGATTCAAAGAATCAATAAGGTAATGAAAGAAGGTAAAGTTAATTGATTTAAAAAAACTTTATTTAGATCCAAAAAGTATGGGGATTAGAGTTGTCATTGAAAATTTTATATTTTTTCGTAAATTTTTAATAAATATTTTTTATGTATCAATTTCCTCAACAAAAGTAATGGGCCAACAACCTTGTGTTGTATAAAAGGTAATCATGATAACATTTATTTGTTTCATGGGGTTCCTCTAGCCTATACCTGTGGAAAGTCCCAAACTTTTGTTTCTAGACTTGGTCTGCATTTTGGCTTGACGGATTGTCATTACTTTAAACTAGGGAAAGTGATATATATTAGATATTTATTAAATAATTTACATAATTATATTAAATTTAGATGACTTCCACCACTTACTTCTATAAAATGCAGGGGGGGGGGGTATCGCCAAATTTTCAAATCTGACATGTGAAATTGATAACTTAGAAAAATTTTGGTGATATCCACCCCTTGCTTCAATAAAATGCAGGGGAGAGTATTGCCAATTTTTTAAAACAGATATAGAATTTTTTTGACTTGTAAATATTTTGGTGAAAATTTTTGACAAGAATGTGAAAGTAATGGTTTCCACCTTGAGCAGGTTTCTGGCTCAAAGGAATAGCAGTACCATTAACAAAACCAATACATCCTGGGAAGCCCTCTGCTTGCATAACCTGAGATGATTCAAGTCGCTCTTCTTTTGTTGGCCAGGTGAGAAGTTGAGATTACAAGGAGTTGATGGCAGTGATACATTGTTTGGTATAAGTGTTAACTGAACCATACCCTAAATCAAAGACATTTTCTAAACATTTCAAAGCAGCTCCATTACCATTTAAACCCAAATGAAATAGTGTGATGGCCAATTGAATTGAATGATGTTGTTGTTCTTTTTGAGAATTATTGTGAAATATGGGATGATCATGAATAAGCTCAAGAAATTTAAGGAAACATTCCTGAGAAGTCCTGAACAGCTGTCTAAAACTGGGTGTAGATAGTTTAAGAAGTGTTTGGATGGTGTACTTGGGGGTATGAAGTACTTGAGGCTTTCTGGGAAGAAGGTAACATTTCGTGGCCATTTTTGATAAAAAGACAAAATCTTCTTCTAGATCAGAATCAGAATCGCAATCAGAGTCCAAGAGCAGTTCAAGAGCCATGAAAGTCATTGCTTTATGTAATTTATCACAATTTGAAAGTGAGGAAGGCATGACTCTTATATGATATGATATAAAGATGTAAGTGATGTACGATGTTTTGAGTTATGAAGTGTTATTCTGCAAAGTGCTGCGTATGAATGGGATGATGCTCAAAAATCAGTGAGATGGGACTTGATGGTGAAATCAGCACTTTTGGTTGAGAAAGTTCAGATTTGAGTGAAATAATTGACTTATTTCATTTTGAAATCCACCAGTATTGGTGTCAGCCAGGCTACTAGACTTAACTGGTAAAATAATTAATTATTTTACTGAGTTGAAGCCACGCCCCTTCTTCTTACGAATAATTAATTATCTACTTAAGCATTACTTACAATTAACTAGTTAAGTACAATAAGTAATATAATTAATTAGTGTAAATAAAATGTCCCTTACAATTTTACTCCCTAACACCGTGCTCAATGGTATAAGTCAATGGGAATAGAATTTAATAATAAAATTATAATTAAAAAAAAACTTTAAAACAATTATATTACCTCAGTGAGAGATCTGGAATCCAGTGAAAGTAATATAATTAATTAATTATTGTGTAATTAATTGTGACAGTCCAAGGAAATCAAACTTTATTGCTAATAAATTTGATGCCCTTGTTGACGTACCAGTTTATTTAATTCTTATGTCATATATGTACTCCTTTCAGTCATTCTTTTTCTCACATTCTTACACTATATGGTGTAAATTCCGTATATTTTATTCCAACATGTTATGCCTATAAAAGGCCTCTTACTTTGTGCTTTTCAGATCATTCTTTTATCACTTACATTATTATTACAATTACAACACTACAATTATCTCTATATTTTATAACTTTAGTATTTAAAACAACATAATTATAATCTATAATTTATATTGATATTTTAAATCTACCTCTTATATTTGAGTAAATTAATCAAATTGATTTTAGAAATATGTACCTTTTTGTTGAGAGACCTTTAAACCTTTAAATATCCCGTGAAAGCCTCAAATCAAGCTTCTAGACCAAAAGTACCCCTTGACAATTGAGGGCCTTCCCAAATTATTGACGGCGTAATCAAAGGGACCATCGGCATTTGAGTACCTGTAAGGACGAGAAAGCAACAAAAACGACAAACGTCATATGTCATGTGACAAAATTTTTTGCTGCAAACGGGAATCAAACCGCGCTCCAATAAATTAGGTTCATATATTGACTAAATGTCATATATATTGTGGTAATTATTGACATTACTATTTGTGGGTTACACTCACTCTTCATTTGCTACGTATTTCATTTTACTCAGCACTCTGTAAGTGGCATTAATTTGCTCATTTTACAGGGGGAGGTGTCTGGTAATTTGGAATTTTTATTATTATTATATTTTTTTTTATTTTTCCTGGTTGACCATAATAGAGCAATAAGTGTTCTTAGTCCCAGAAGTAATTAAATAATTATATTTTAATATTAATTATTATAATTTTTCAGTTGACATTTGTCCTGACTAATTTAAATTTTAATTGTTCCAGTTGACAAATTGTCCTGACAATAATATTTTTTTAATTAATAAATAATTTATATTTAATTACTTCAGTTGACCTTGAGTCCTGGTAGTTCAATAAATTTATTTTTATTAATAAAACTCATATTTAATTACTTCAGTTTACATTAAGTCCTGGTAGTTAAGTGATCAGCTTAATAAAATTTTAAAATAAAAATTCATATTTAATTACTTCAGTTGAGATTAAGTCCTGGTAGTTAAGTAATTAGTTTAATAAAATTTTGTATAATTAATAAAGATTCATATTTAATTACTTCAGTTGACAATAAGTCCTGGAAATAAATTAGTTGATTTAAATCCTGAAAAAAATTAATTAGAATTATTAATAAAAATTTTAATTTATTTCTACAGTTGATTATATTATAATCCTGGTTTTAAATTATTTTTTGAATTAATAAATTAATTTTATTTAGTTGATTTTTATCCTAAAAAAGATTTTTTTTTATTTTTATCTTATTTTTGTTAATTAAAAATCAAAAATAAAGACTAATTAATCTTATAGTCTCTTTTCTTCATTTCAGTAAAATCTTAAAATGACTGACCAAAGTGGTTGTGCTGCACGTAAAGAGGAACTAGACTTGATTGATTATGATGAGCCTACTTCTGTAAGTTCTCCTTTAACAAGAAGAATTTCTCAGACTAATAAATCCTTGCCCCAAACAGGATGTAGAGATGGAAGAAGTAGAAATCCTAGTGGACACAACTCAGGATCAGAAGCCTATGATAAACCCACCAGAAGAGCTTCCAAAAGGCTTCAGGATAAAAAAGATGCCATTGCCTCAACAGGTAAAGAAACTTTCAACTCACATAAAGGAGCTAAGGACAGAAAACTTGAGACTAAAGGCAAGGGTAGATGCTCTGGAAGAAAAGGTGAGCAGGATATATATCTTTCTTCAATAGAAGAAGAAACCTCTTCCTCCCAGGGATCAACAACAATTGGCTCCCCAGTCCCAAAAAAAGGTGGAAGTGTCCAAGTGGCAGTGGGACTGGTTAAACACTCAGTGGGACTACCTGTCTCAAAATCAGCATCAGTTACCTCAGGCAGGTCCATCAAGACCAAACCAGGTCAACCCCACACCTCCCCACCCCTATCAAGGAGGCAAATGAAGAAGAAAGCCCAATATGGTCATACCCAGCAAACCCTGGTGCGTCCCTCTATTGATTCTCAAGTGCCTTTTCTTGTAGCTGATTCTGTTCTTTCAGGTAAATCTGAGAGGGAAGAAGGCACCTTGAGACCAGTAGAGGCTGGGAGCAGTAGACAGATAACTCATGTATCTAATCCATTACTTTTAATTGCTACCTCAATGATTAACCCTGATATGGCTTTAATTGATGAAACTCTTGACCCTGAGTTCTATGAGAGTCTGGAAAGTTACTCAGTTTCCTTATTGAGAAACACTCCAGATGTAGCAAGGATTAATGATGAGTACTTGAGAGATATTATTGCCAAATAAAATCATATAATGAACAATATGCAATTGACTCAGAGATATAATAGTTTGCTAACTGATCAGGGTTATCAAGCATTAAAAAGTGAAGCACAGAGAGTCTCTGATGAATTGTCTCATTACAAAGCAACCCATGAAAAGAAAATTGCTTTATGGCAAAATATAAAAAATGATTTGTCTAAACTAAAAGATACTGTATCTGCCTGTTGCCAGGAGGTAGAAATAGATAAGATAAAGCTGAAAAGATTGAGTGACCATTTGTCATCTTTTCAACATAAAAACCAATTATCTTTTGCAACTGTCAATGAAAGTTTATCTAGTCTTCCAAGAATGAAAACAAGACTAACAACCATTGAAGAAACATTGAACTCATTGTTAAATGACCAAAAATATTCTGACAATTCTGTGAAGGAACATATAGTGCAGGATGCTCAACCAGTACCTGTGGCTAGTTCATCTAAAATAAAAATTGATCCAGAAATACCTGTTGATAACACTGAGTTTCCATCAAAAACTGATGATGCACCAGGATCTTCAACAGAAGGATTAAACAATGAGATTACAGCCTAATTAGAAAAATTACAGCTGCTTCTTACTCAGAAATAAGCTAGTACTAAGGAGACTCCTTCAAATCAAAAGAATTGGCCAAAACTTGACCAATATCCTACATTTGATGGTGATTCTTCCTCTGATTGGAAACAATTTATTTTCAGAATTGATAACTTAAAAAATTCTTACAAACTCCCAGATGAGAAAATTGTGTCCAAGTTAATTTATTTGTTCACTAATGTTGCCCTAATGTGGTATGAATCTGTTCTCCTGGATGGGAATGACTACTCATGGGAGGATTGGAAGAAATTGATTAAAGCACAATTTGGTGGCTCCAATTTCAGAATGGCTCAACAAAGGCAGTATGAGGAAACTAGATATAGCTCTTCTACTGATAAACCTATTGAGTTTTTAATGTAACTTGTAAAAATCTTAAGGGAAATGGACCCAAATATGGAGTTTGATTTATGGAAGGACAGGATCCTTTATAAATTACCAATGTCTCTGAGAAACTTGATAGTGGCAAGGACTGAGTTCTCCAAAGAACCCTCTTCTTTAATTAATACTTGCAATGAGATACTTCTAAACAATAAGTATGATGCCAGAAGATTCATTCCTAGGACCCCTTTGGAGAAACCCTCCACTTACCAACAGAAACCTCTGGAAAAGTTTGGTAAACCTTCTGCCCCTGTTGCACTAAAGAAGTATGCAACAAACACTTGCTTCAAGTGCAAAAAGCCTTGGCAGAAAGGCCATGTTTGTGACAAGAAGATAAATCTTGTAGAACAAACAGAGGAGCATGCTGATGACACAGTAGCACTGGATGATACGTCAAGTGATTGTGCCAGCAATATTTCATATGAATCTCAACAAGAAATCTTGATTCTGGAAGAGGATATTCATTATTTAAATACTATTGATATTGATAATAATGCTTTATCTACAGTTGAAGATGCTGAGATCATAAAGAAAATTGAGGATAACTCAATTGTTATTACCCCTCTTAAGGCACCAGTCTTAATTAATGGAACCAGCATAGAAGTTGTTCTGGATTCTGGAGCTGGAGGAAGTGTAGTTTCTGAAAGAGCACTTGCTTCAGTGGATCAAGACTATAAGTCAAAACTGATGCCTATCATTTCTGAAAATTGGAGAGGTTATGGCTCTGTTTTGTCCCCCATTGGTAAATACAAAGCCACAGTGTTTTTTAAATATAACCATGGTTTTGTAAGAGCTATTTGTCATTTTGTTGTCATGAAGAATGATAACTTAAGCAATTGGTATATTGTAGGGAATGATATTTTAACCAAGTATGGAATAAAATTGGATCCCTCAAACCAATGTTTCACAATGGGGATGAATGGGAAGAGAAAATTTAAGATTTCCTCCCCTAAAAAATTTTTAAAACCAGAATTAAACACATGTAATTCTGTAGTTCAATGTAAAGGAAGATCTACAAAAGAGATGCATGCGCTTTTGTCTGAAATTGACAATGCCTCTTTTGGAGAACAACTTTCTGGTGAGGATAAAGATTCCATCATTAAATTGATAAAGTCTTTTCCTATGGCCTTTTCTCATGGGTCACATGAACTGGGATTGGTTAAAGAAGAAATGAAACTTTCATTGTCATGCCCATTAACTGATATAACACCTAGTTTAAAGAAGAAGCCTTATCCTGCTTCCCCCACAAAGAGAAAAGATATTGAAGACAATATCTCTACCTTTTTAAAAATGAATATTATTGAAAAGGTAGTTGAAACACCTAAACATTGTGTTATCTCACCTGTCCTAATTTCTTATGAGAAAGATAAAGCCAGGTTATGTGGTGATTATAGAGCACTAAATACTTATACTGTTGATGATATCTACCCTTTACCTAGAATCAGCTCTATACATGCTACTTTACAGGGTGCAAAATATATCAGCTGTTTGGATGGAAACAAAGGATATCACCAGGTACCTGTTGAGAAAAATTCTCAGAACTTTCTGATGATTGCCACTCATATGGGTATTTATAAGTATATAAAGATGCCATTTGGCCCTAAAAATTCCCCTTCAGTTTTCCAAAAAGTCATGGATAACACATTCCATCAAGAGATAATTGAAGGATGGCTGATGGTTTATATTGATGATATCATTATATTCTCAAAAACATTTGAGGACCATCTTAACAACCTGTGTAAAGTATTCCAGAAAAAGGATGAAATAAATATGACACTTGCTTTGAAGAAATGTAAATTTGGTTTCCATTCTTTAAAAGTTCTTGGTCATGTTGTTTCAGGCTTACAGATATGTGTTGGCCAGAACAAAGTGGCAGCCATACAACAGGTGAAGGCTCCTACTACAGTGAGAGAGCTCCAAAGATTTTTGGGAATGTGTGGATACTATAGACAGTATATTAAAAATTACCAGGTCATAGCTTTACCCCTTACCCAATTAACTAGAAAGGATGTTGCTTTTGTCTGGAATAGTGAAAGACAAAGAGCCTTTGACACTATGAAACACTGTTTGATGTCAGCACCAATTCTTGCTTTACCTGACTTTAATCAACCATTTGTTTTGTACACTGATGCCAGTTTCATTGGTCTTGGTGCTGCCCTCCATCAAAATCAAGTGATAAATGATAAAGTTTCAGAAGTAGTAATTTGTTATATTTCAAAAACTTTGAGAAATAGTGAATTGAAATATGGTGCTACTCAATTAGAGTGTTTAGCTGTAGTATGGGCTCTAAAAAAGCTTCATTATTACCTAGATGACCAGAAATTTGAGCTTGTCACTGACTGCAGTGCAGTTAAATCCCTTTTAAGCTTGAAAACACCTAACAGACATAGGTTTAGATGGCAGTTAGCTGTTCAAGAATACAGAGGGAGAATGACAATTATTCATAGGGCTGGTATTGTTCACTCAAATGTGGATATGTTATCTAGGTTACCTTTACCAAATAATGACTCTAATCCTGCGTATGATCCTGAGGATGAAATTATTCATATACATGGGATATATGTGGTTGATATGGAGGAAGAGCTATTACAGCTTATTATGGATTCATATGATAAGGACACTGACTTGAAAAAGTTATGCACCATATTAAATGATCCAAAGAATGCTTCAATACAAGCATTAATTAAAACCCTTCCACCAAAGTACCAAAAAGCTTTGTAAAAAGGTAAATTTTCAATTGATGAAGGATATTTATATTATAGAAGAAAGTTGAGTAATGTCATTGTTATTCCTCCTTCTATGAAAGAAATCATCTTGAAAATTTGTCATGATGACATATTAGCTGGACATTTTGATCTTGAAAAAACAATGATCAGAATTAAAAACACTGCTTGGTGGATTAATATGTCTGAGGACACAAAATTATATGTTGAGTCTTGTGATTCCTTCCAAAAATCAAAAAGATTAACTGATAAAAGAGCAGGATTAATGCAACATATTGAAACTCCTGATGCACCATGGCAAATAATAAACATGGATTTTGTAACAGGATTACCTATTGCTGGTGAAGACAGTTATAACTCTTGTTGGGTTATTGTGGACAGATTCACAAAAATGTGTAAATTCATCCCTACCCACAAGGATGTTTCCACTAAAGAATTAGCTTTCTTATGGTGGTCTCATATGTTTAATACTGCTGGTTTTCCTAAAGCCATAATCTCTGACAGAGACCCAAAATTTACTTCTGAATTTAGGATGTCTCTGATGGATGTTTGTGGTTGTGAACTGAAACTTTCTACTGCCCACCATCCACAGACTGATGGTTTAGCTGAAAGAATGATTCAGACTTTAGAGGACATGATTAGAAGGTATTGTGCCTTTGGCCTTGAGTATAAAGATAATGACAGATTCACTCATGATTGGGTTACCTTACTTCCTGGGTTGGAATTTGCTTATAATAGCACTGTTCATTCTGTTACTCAAAGAAAGCCTTTTGAGCTCTGGCTTGGATATGTTCCAAATACTCCTGCCCGAATTCTCAATAACAAAATACCTAAATTGGATATACATCCTGGTGTAAAATCTTTTCTTCAAATGCAACAACTATGCGGAAATCATGCTCAAAAATAAATTGAAAAATCATTTGAATATGAGAAAAAGAGATGGGAAAAATCCCATAAAGAATACACTTTAAAAAGGGTGATGAAGTGTTGATTTCTACAGTCCACTTCAGCTTACAAGGTAATAACAAATTGAAAGATCCATTTGTTGGTCCATTTGTTTTCAGAAGAATGATTGGAGATAATGCAGTTGAGGTTATTTTGTATTCTCCATATGACAGAAAACATCCTGTTTTTCCAATATCTCTTCTGAAGCCTTACACATCCAATAGTGATTTATTTCAAAAAAGGAGGGGAAGACCAAAGAAAACCCCAAATGAAATCACTGAAACAGCAGAAATTGAAAAAATTCTAAATGACAGAATAGTCACTGCTGAAAAAGGTACAGAATACTTATTGAGATTCAAGAATAAATCATCTGAATATTATTCTTGGATACCTGGGAAGGAGATATCTAATCTTTCTACTCTACTAAAAAAGTATAAAAAGAAAAAATCATAGCATTTTTTTATTGTTTTTTTAGAGTGAGGGAGTGTCAGCCAGGCTACTAGAATTAACCAGTAAAATAATTAATTATTTTACTGAGTGAAGCCATGCCCATTCTTCTTACTAATAATTATTTATCTACTTAAGTATTACTTACAATTAACTAGTTAAGTACAATAAGTAGTATAATAAATTAGTGTAAATAAAATGTCCCTTACAATTTTACTCCCTAACACCGTGCTCAATGGTATAAGTCAATGGGAATAGAATTTAATAATAAAATTATAATAAAAAAAAACTTTAAAACAATTATATTACCTCAGTGAGAGATCTGGAATCCCGTGAGAGTAATATAATTAATTAACTATTGTGTAATTAATTGTGACAGTCCAAGGAACTCAAACTTTATTGCTAATAAATTTGATGTCCTTGTTGACGTACCAGTTTATTTAATTCCTGTGTCATATATGCACTCCTTTCAGTCATTCTTTTTCCCACATACTTACAATATAAGGTGTAAATTCCGTATACTTTATTACCTCATGTTTTGCCTAAAAAGGCCTCCTACTTTGTACTTTTCAAAACATTCTTTTATCACTTACATTATTATTACAATTACAATACTACATTTATTTCTATATTGTATAAATTTAGTATTTACAACATTGTAATTATAATCTATAATTTATATTGATATCTTAAATCTACCTCTTATATTTAAGTAAAATAATTAAATTGATTTTAGAAATACGTACCTTTTGTTGAGAGACCTTTAAACCCTTAAAACCCTCGTAAAAACCTCGAACCAAGCTTCTAGACCAAAAGTACCCCTTGACACATTGTCAGTTTGTTTAATGGCTGAAATATGAGGAAGAAAGGAGGAACTCTGTTCAGGTTCTTTTTCTTTATTTTTATGCAGCTTATGGGCAGTATTGTCATTTATACCATAATTATTGATGGTTAAGGTTGGAAATTTTTCCTGCAGGTCAGACACTTAGTTTCTTATCCTTGTAATTTCAGACATCTGGTCATTTACTTTTGCAAGAGATAAAACATTTCTGTCCTCAGAAACTGTTTGTTTGGCACTCAGTGCATGGAAATCATTTTTTAGCTTTTTAAACTCATTTTTTAGAAATTTAATTTCACTTTTTAATGAATAATTTTCCTCAATAAGGGGTTTCAATTCACTCAAGGTTTTATCTAGATTGATATTCCTATCTGAGATAGATCTATGGTCACTCCTTATTTGTTTTTGTTGGCTAAGAAAAATATTCAAGGTTTCTTTAATTTTAAAATAAGCTGTATCTTGTACAGAAGAACTTACTTTACAATGCAAGTGCAAATTATTTAATCTATCACTCTCATGTATTAACACACTTCTTAAATTTTTGTCTTTTACAACATTAAAATCAAGGGTATCTTTCAATATTTCTTCAGAAGTTTTCTCAATTAAAGTATAGACTTCAGGGGAAATAGAATCATTCTTAATTGCAAGAGAAGGATTAATTAGAGAAGTAGAAGTCAAATGTAAAGGTTCATCAAATGATAATTTGCTAATTACATCATTGGGGCTACTCATTAAAGGAAGTTGTCTTTTCAAGGGTTTAACTGTTCTTTCACCATAATCAACAATTTTACCTGAAGAAGCTTTGTTATTATACATACCAACATGTTTATCAAACAAATTACTCACCATGGCAAGGGAGGAAACTTCCCCTGTGCCTTCTTTCTTCTGCCTCCCTAATAAGGATGGGGCTGAGGAGATGGATGGTAGGTTGGTGTCCTGGATGGGCCAGGGTGTTTAGCTTGTGGTTGCTGAACATTCTGTTGGTAATTTCTCATCAAGTAATCCCATTTCCACTGCTCCACCTTCAGAGTGCTTTGATTGTGCGTGAAGGAGATGAGTAACTGATTGGGCTGAGGTTGAGGCTGAGGCTGAGGCTGAGGCTGAGGCTGGGAGGCTGGGAAATGAGGAGTTTGAGCCTGTTTGGGATTTAATAATTCCTACATCTGCTTCCAGAGTGTGTCTACCCTTGCCTTGTACTTCATGATTTCTGCTTTCAGTTCTTTGATGTGACTCGACAGATTGTTTACTTGTTGGGTTAGAGGTATCTTTTTCATTTTTATACCTTTGAGTTGATTGTCCTGATTTATTAGAGGTTTTACTTCTTTCAGAGGTGTTTGGTGAGGGGGGTTTTCCACTTCTCCTTCCATTTCCACATCCTGAAGTTTTTTTGTCAGCTGAATAATTTTTGTAAGTAAATTTAGAAGAACCTACAGATTCAGTGTCACCATTCACTTCAATCTCATCCACATGTAAGTTATCCATGCTGTTAGCCAAACTACTGGACATTTAAAATGTTAAAATAGAATCAAAATTATTTAATGATTCAAATTTTTATTTCAAAATAAAATACAATTTATTGAATTTTTAACAAAAATTTTTTTTTAAATTTTATCAAAAAATCAATTAATTAACAAAAAATGTAATACAAATAAATTTAATTACAATTATTTATTAAGAATTAACAATAATTAAAATGGGACCAACCAATAAAGGTTATATAAGTCAACCAAAATAATTAATACCAAAAATTAATATAATGGTAATATTGGGACTAAGTACTGAGTACAATTATGGTCAACCAATAAACAAAAAATAATAATAAAATTAATTTAATAATTTATTAAATATTAATTGTCTTCTTGGACTAAGAGTTTTACTCTATTATGGTCAACTAGAAAAAAAAATTAAAAAATATTGAACACTTACACTCAGTGAATCAGCAATTAAGCCACAAACACTGTTATTGCAGTAAAAATATAATAATATGAGTGAGAGGTGCAAAGGTTAACTTACAATAGTGATTGTAAAATCACTTCAAAATACTATATGATTTAATTTAACATAAACCTAAATGATCGAGCCCAAGTTCGAAACACAGTTGCGGCAAAAGTTTACTTTTTTGGCCAGGTGGTCCATGCACTATGTCATTCATTGCAAGTCTGTAGTCGTCATTGTTGTTTGGAAAGGCCTCCAATTATTGGCCAGTTGTCTAGAAGAAGGAGAAAAACGATAAAGAATGGAGAGGAGGAGGAGGAGGTAGGGAAGGAAATAAAGTAATAAAAGGACTTGTAAGTATTTTAAGAGAAAAAATAGACAACAAAGGCTTCTTGGGACTTGACAGGAAAACTGAGGGTTATTTTAAATTATACTATATTTATTTAAGTAAGGGTTTAATTTCAATGTGCAGAAACACTTATATTTATTATTAGACTTAGAGCAAACATATAAATTTATTAAAATTTATATTAGAACTATGATACTAATAACAATTATAATAATTTGTATAATATTTAAATATGTAATAAAATGTGAGCGTAATAAGTGATGGGCTAAAGGGGATTACTCAAGGCCCTTTTATAGACCAGGGGACCTCTGAAGCACCACAAATCAGTATATACAAAATATTAATAGGCTAAAACAAGAATATAAAAGAGTAAAAATGAAACATAGGTATTAAGAGAAAAATATGAAACAATTAACTAAAACCCATGAGTAATTAACCATTTTCCCACCATAACTTCCCAAAACACTTAATTAAATTTATTAGTAACCAAGTAAGTCTGAAACATGAGAACAATGAGTAAAATAATCCAAAACAGACATTATAGTGACATGTAAAGGGTTTAAGTAAAACAAATAAAATTATTTTCACACCAAAAATTCATGTAATAAATTCAATCAAATTTAAAGCAATTTTAATTAATTGTTTTAACTATGTAATTAATTCAATAATTAGTTTAAGTGAAACATATATTAATTTAATGATATTTGTAATTTAAAGTGGGGATTTTAATACTATGTTATAAAATAAGTGTTATAATTTATTTAATAATTTTTTCTGACACAATTAAGGGGCAAAAAAGTGCCCAATATTATTGTTTAATAATATATGAAAAGTTTTATTTAATATATAAATTTAATTAATTAATTTAATTACATTATAAGACAATTTCACATATATATTTATAATATATGTTTTTAATTAATTAATTATTAATTTATAATTATTAAATACATAAAAATGCGCCATTATTTGTAGAATATAAAATATATTATGTTTAATTTAAATGTATAAAAATTTATATAAACAATAAAATTAATATAACACTTATATGTAATAAGATACTTATATAATTTTATTATGCAATAAAATATTAATTTATGTACATTAAATACAATTCTTACGCCCTCTTTCAGGTGCTATAAGTTAACATATCATTTACTGGGCTCCTGTAATAGCCTGGCTGACAATTGGAAAGGTTACTATCAGCAAGGCTATACCAGGAGCCAAGTAAATGTCATGTCAATTTACTAGAGCTAAAAGAGGGTGTAAAAATATGCTTATTATGTATATAAATCTATATAATATTGCATATTGAAGTGATATAAGTATTTTATTAAATATATATAAAATAAGTATTATATTAATTTCATTATTATATAAATTATATATACATTTAAATTAAGCATAATAAATGTTATATTATATAAATTATGGCGCATTTTTATGTATTTAATAAATATAAATTAATAATTAATTAATTATAAATATATAATATAATTATAAGTATAAAATTAACTTATAATGTAATTCAATTAATTAATTAAATTTATATATTAAATAAAACTTTACATATGTTATTAAACAATAATATTGGGTGCTTTTTTGATTCCTAATTGTGTCATCAAAGTATTAAACAAGCTAAAACTTTCAAGGAGTCCTTTTGGTCTAGAAACTTGGTTTGAGGTTTTCACGAGGTTTTTAAGGGATGAAATGGACTCTCAACAAAATAGTACGTATTTTTTAATCAAAACAATTGTTTTACTCAAATATAAGAGGTAGAATTTAAATATTAATATAGATTATAGATTAGAATTACACTGTTGTAAGTACTAATGTTATAAAATATAGAAATAAGTGTTATATTGTAAAATATAGTAATAAAAGTAAGTAATGAAGGAATGTCTTGAAAAGCACAAAGTAAGAGGCCTTTTATAGGAAAAACATGAGGGAATGAAATATACAGAATTTACACCATCTACTGTAAGAGTGTGAGAAAAAGGATAACAAAAAAAAGGAGTACATATATGACTTAAGAAATAAATAAACTGGTACGTCAACAAGGGCATCAAATTTATTAGCAATAAAGCTTGAGTTCCTTGGACTGTCACAATTAATTTCACAATAATTAATTAATTATATTACTTTCACGGGATTCCTGATCTCTCACTGAGGTAATATAATTGTTTTAAAGTTTTTTTATTATAATTTTTTTATTAAATTTTATTCCCATTGACTTATACTATTGAGCACAGTGTTAGGGAGTAAAATTGTAGGGGACATTTTATTTACACTAATTATTTATACTACTTATTGTACTTAACTAGTTAATTGTAAGTAATACTTAAGTAGATAATTAATTATTAGTAAGAAGAAGGGGCGTGGCTTCAACTCAGTAAAATAATCAATTATTTTACCGGTTAAGTCTAGTAGCCTGGCTGACAAAAACACTTATTTAAATATATTATTAATGTTTTTGTCGGTCAGTTGTCTAGAAGAGGGAAAGAAAAGGGACAAAAAAGAAGAGAAAAAAATAGGAAAAGATACTAAAGGTAAATAGAAAAATAAAAGTAGTAATAAAAATAATTTATTTAAAATGAAACAACAACAAGTGAGTTGGGAGATGAACAATTTGAGGGTTTATTTAATATTAATATTATTTAAGTAAGAGTTCTGCGCGGCAAACACTATAATTCCTATCAGACTTAAGGCAACCTTTAATTTGTTATTGAGAATTTTTAATTAGATGGTAGTACTAATAAAAATAATAATAAACGGGATAAAATTATCTTTTCAATTGTTGAGTGTATAGTAAGTGATGATGCTACAGGGGATTATCCAAGGCCCTTTTATAGGCAATGGGTCCTCTGAAGCGCCACTATGTTTGTAAATACAATAGTTAGAATAGAATAAAACAAATATATCAAAGAGTAAATGAAACATAACAATGTAGAGAAAAACATGAAACAAATAATTAAAACCCCAATTAAGAATCCAATTTTCCCGCCATTAATTCCCAAATCAGTAAGTAAAAATAGTGAATAACTAAACAAGATTGGAACATAGGAACTATGAGAAAAATAATTCCAAACAGATGGTACAGTCTGATTTAAGGATATTTTAAGTGAAACAAAAAATACTTTGACGCAACAAAACATGTAATTAATCTCAATTTAGTATAAATTACTTAATTGGTTTTTCCTGACATAATTAAGGGTCAAAAGAAGCGTCATTAATTATTGTTTAGTATTATATGAAAGGTGTTATTTAATATATAAATTTAAATAATTAATTTAAATATATTATAAGTCAATTTTACGCTTATAATTATAATATATGTTTTTTCAATTAATTAAATATAAATTTATAATTATTAAGTAACATAAAAATGCGCCATTATTTGTAGAATATATTATATTATGTTTAATTTAAATGTATATAAAAATTTATATAACCAATAAAATTAATATAACACTTGTATATAATAAAATACTTATATAATTTTATTATGCAATACAATAATAATTTAAATTCATTAAATACAATTCTTACCCACTCTTTCAGGTTTTATAAGTTACATATCATTTACTGGACTCCTGGAATATCCTGGCTGACAGTTTTATTCTAAAAATTAGTAATTTTGTTATAATAGGTATTTGTTTTAAATTAAATTAATTATTACACTAATAAAAGTAATCAAAATAATTAATTATTCATGTTTTATATTAAATTAATTAATTACATTATTTTTCACGTGTTAAAATAAGTTATTTTTCATGTTTCAGTTAAATTGGTTATTATTTAAAAGATTATCAGATATGTTTTAAATTAATTTAATTATTTTTATGTGTCTCAAACTTATTTAATTACTCACTAATTTTGTCAGCCAGGCTACTAGACTTACCCAGTGAAATAATTGATTATTTACTGGATGAAGCCGCACCTTATCATCTTTAATTATTATTTAATTATCATTTAGTTACATTAAAATTAGTTATAAGTTAACTAGTTACAGAATGTTAAAATTAAATTAATTAATTAAATAAATAAGTAAAATTAAAATTATAATTTTTTCCCTTATATTTTTCTCTAACACCGTGCTCAATTGACAGGTTGGGAAAAAATAAAACTTTATATTTAAAAAATAAAATACAAAGATAAAATAAGATTTAAATATTCAAATAATATTAAATATATACAAAAAAATCAAATTTCTTATTTGGGATTGACATTTACAGTAAATATTAAAATTATTGATGTATTTCTGACATACTCTGTAAATACATCTTTTTGACACCTTCTTTTTGGAATAACTTTATTATTTGAAATACTCTTTCTGGAATGTTCTTTTTCTCTCTCTCTTCCTACTGTTTTTAGAATTTGATTTCCGTGCTTTGTCTCTCCTTTGCCTATAAAAGGCCTCTCCTTTTGTTGTCTTTTGATCATTCCATTTTACCAACTCATTTTACTACAATAACAATAACACTAAAACTTATTTATTATAACTTATATCTTTAGTACTTACAATAACCGTAATTCTATTCTATAACTTATATAAAATATTTAAATCTACCTCTTAATTTGAGTAAATAAATCATACCTGATTGAGAAATACGTACCTAGTTATTGAGAGTCAAATAATACCTTAAAATCTTCATATAAGACTGTACCAAAGCTTCTAGACCAAAAGTGACCCTTGACAATCGGGATCCTTTCCGAAATATCGACGGCGCAACATTACTTGAGGCGTAATCGAGGGGAACATCGGCGTACAAGCACCTGTAAAGGACGAGTGGAGGCGAGAAAACGACGAACGTCATATGTCACGTGATAAAAAGTTTTGCTGCGAACGGGAATCGAACCGCGCTCCAAAACTTAAGTTCATATACTGACTAAAGATCTTATATATCGTGGTAATTATTGTGATTACTATTTGTGGGTTACTCTTCACTCTTCATTTGCTACGTATTTCCTTTTACTCAGCACTCTGTAAGTGGCATTAATTTGCTCATTTTGCAGGGGGAGGTGTCTGGTAATTGGAATTTATTTTTTATTATAATTTTTTTTATTTTTCCTGGTTGACCATAATAGAGCAATAACTGTTCTTAGTCCCAGAGGTAATAAAATAATTATATATTAATATTAATTATTATCATTTTTCAGTTGACAATTGTCCTGATTAATTTGAATTTTAATTGTTCCAGTTGACAAACTGTCCTGACAATAATATTTTTTATTAAATAAAATAATTATTATAATTTTTCTGTTGACATTTGTCCTGATCAATTAATTGTTCCAGTTGACAAATTGTCCTGACAATTATATTTTTTAATAAATAATTAAAATTTCATTACTTCAGTTGACTTTGAGTCCTGGTAATCCAATAAATCTTTTTAAGTAATAAAATTCATATTTAAATTACTTCAGTTGACATTAAGTCCTGGTAGTTAATTAATCAGTTAAAATAATAAAGATTCATATTTGATTATTTCAGTTGACAATAAATCCTGGTAATAAATTAGTTGATTTAAATCCTGAAAATAAAAATTAATAGAAATTCTAATTTATTTCTACAGTTGATTGCATTATCCTGGTATTAAATTTTTTTTTTATTAATTTTATTTAAGTTGATTTTTATCCTAAAAAGATTTTTTATTATTATTTTTATTTTATTTCTGTTAAATAAAAATTAAAAATAAAGACTAATTAATTTTTTGTCTCTTTTCCTTCATTTCAGTAGAATCTTATAATGACTGATCAAAGTGGTTTTGCTGCACGTGAAGAAGAACTAGACTTAATTGATTATGATGAGCCTACTTCTGTAAGTTCTCCTTTAACAAGAAGAATTTCTCAAACTAATAAATCCTTGCCCCAAACAGGATGTGGAAATGGAAGAAGTAGAAATCCTAGTGGACAATACTCAGGATCAGAAACCCAGGACAAACCCACCAGAAGAGCTTCCAAGAGGCTTCAAGATAAAAAAGATGCCGTTGTCCCAGCAGATAAAGAATCTGTCAACCCACATAAAGGAGTTAAAGACAGACAGCTTAAAACTAAAGGTAAGGGTAGATGCCTTGGAAGAATGGGAGAAAAGAACAAATACTTCTCTCCAAGAGAAAAGGAAACCTCTTCCTCCCAGGGATCAACAACAATTGGCTCCCCAATCCCAAGAGATGGTGGAAGTGTCCAACTGGCAGTGGGACTGGCTCAACACACAGTGGGACTAATTAGCTCAAAATTAGCATCAATTACCTCAGGTAGGTCCATCAAGGCCCACCCAGGCAAACCCCACTTCTCCTCACCCCTATCAAGGAGGCAAAAGAAGAAGGAAGCCCAATATGGTGATACCCAGCAAACCCTGGTACGTCCCTCTATTGATTCTCAAGTGCCTTTTCTTGTGGCTGACTCTGTTACTTCAGGTAAATCTGGAAGGCAGGATGAAACCTTGAGACCTATAGAAGCTGGGAATAGTAGACAGTTATCTCATGTATCTAATCCATTACTTTTAATTGCTACCTCAATGATTAATCCTGATATGACTGTGATTGATGAAACTCTTGACCCTGAGTTCTATGAGAGTCTAGAAAGTTACTCAGTTTCCTTATTGAGAAACACTCCAGATGTAGCAAAAATTAATGATGAGCACTTGAGAGATATTATTGCCAAGCAAAATCATATAAAGAACAATATGCAATTGACTCAGAGATATAATAGTTTGCTAACTGATCAGGGTTATCAAGCATTAAAAAGTGAAGCACAGAGAGTCTCTGATGAATTGTCTCATTACAAAGAAACCCATGAAAAGAAAATTGCTTTATGGAAAAATATAAAAAATGATTTGTCTAAACTAAAAGATACTGTATCTGCCTGTTGCCAGGAGGTAGAAATAGATAAGATAAATCTGAAAAGATTGAGTGACCATTTGTCATCTTTTCAACATAAAAACCAATTATCTTTTGCAACTGTCAATGAAAGTTTATCTAGTCTTCCAAGAATGAAAACAAGACTAACAACCATTGAAGAAACATTGAACTCATTGTTAAATGACCAAAAATATTCTGAAAATTCTGTGAAGGAACATATAGTGCAGGATGCTCAACCAGTACCTGTGGCTAGTTCATCTAAAATAAAAATTGATCCAGAAATACCTGTTGATAACACTGAGTTTCCATCAAAAACTGATGATGCACCAGGATCTGCAACAGAATTAAACAATGAGATTTCAGCACAATTAGAGAAATTACAGCTGCTTCTTACTCAGAAACAAGCTAGTACTAAGGAGACTCCTTCAAATCAAAAGAATTGGCCAAAACTTGACCAGTACCCAACATTTGATGGTGATTCTTCTTCTGATTGGCAACAATTTATTTGCAGAATTGATAATTTAAAAATTTTTTACAAACTCCCAGATGAGGAAATGGTGTCCAAGTTAATTTCTTTGTTCACTAATGTTGCCCTGATGTGGTATGAATCTGTTCTCCTGGATGGGAATGACTACTCATGGGAGGATTGGAAGAAATTGATTAAAGCACAATTTGGTGGCTCCAAGTTCAGAATGGCTCAACAAAGGCAGTATGAGGAAACTAGATATAGCTCTTCTACTGATAAACCTATTGAGTTTTTAATGAAACTTGTAAAAATCTTAAGGGCAATGGACCCAAATATGGAGTTTGATTTATGGAAGGACAGGATCCTCTATAAATTACCAATGTCTCTGAGAGACTTGATTGTGGCTAGGACTGAGTTCTCCAAAGAACCCTCTTCTTTCATTAATACTTTCAATGAGATACTTCTAAACAATAAGTATGATGCAAGAAGATTCATTCCTAGGACCCCTTTGGAGAAACCCTCCACTTACCAACAAAAACCTCTGGAAAAGGTTGGTAAACCTTCTGCCCCTGTTGCACCAAAGAAGTATGCAACAAACACTTGCTTCAAGTGCAACAAGCCTTGGCAGAAAGGCCATGTTTGTGACAAGAAGATAAATCTTGTGGAACAAACAGAGGAGCATGCTGATGACACAGTGGCACTGGATGATACATCAAGTGATTGTGCCAGCAATATTTCATATGAATCTCAACAAGAAATCTTGATGCTGGAAGAAGATATCCATTAATTAAATACTATTGACATTGATAATAATGATTTATCTACAGTTGAGGATGCTGAGATCATAAAGAACATTGAGGATAACTCAATTGTTATTGCCCCTCTTAAGGCACCAGTCTTGATTAATGGAACCAGCATTGAAGTTGTTCTGGATTCTGGAGCTGGAGGAAGTGCAGTATCTGAAAGAGCACTTGCCTCAGTAGATCAAGACTATAGATCTAAACTGTTGCCTATCATTTCTGAAAATTGGAGAGGGTATGGCTCTGTTTTGTCCCCCATTGGTAAATACAAAGCCACAGTGTTTTTTAAATATCACCATGGTTTTGTAAGAGCTATTTGTGATTTTGTTGTCATGAAAAATGATAACTTGAGCAATTGGTTTATTGTAGGGAATGATATTTTAACCAAGTATGGAATAAAATTGGATCCTTCAAACCAATGTTTTACAATGGGGTTCAATGGGAAGAGAAAATTTAAAATTTCCTCCCCTAAAAAATTATTAAAACCAGAATTGAACACATGTAATTCTGTGGTTCAATATAAAGGAAGATCTACAAAGGAAATGCATGCCCTTATGTCTGAAATTGACAATGCCTCATTTGGAGAACAACTTTCTGGTGAGGATAAAGATTCCATCATTAACTTGATAAAATCTTTTCCTATGGCCTTTGCTCATGGGTCACATGAACTGGGATTAGTTAAAGAGGAAATGAAACTTTCATTGTCTTGCCCATTAACTGATATACCACCTAGTTTAAAGAAGAAGCCTTATCCTGCTTCTCCCACAAAGAGAAAAGATATTGAAGATAATATCTCTACCCTTTTAAAAATGAATATTATTGAAAAGGTAGTTGAAACACCTAAATATTGTGTTATCTCACCTGTCCTAATTTCTTATGAGAAAGATAAAGCCAGGTTATGTGGTGATGATAGAGCACTAAATACTTATACTGTTGATGATATCTATCCTTTACCTAGAATCAGCTCTATACATGCTACTTTACAGGGTGCTAAATATATCAGCTGTTTGGATGGTAATAAGGGATATCACCAGGTACCTGTCGAGAAAAATTCTCAGAAATTTCTGATGATTGCCACTCATATGGGTATTTACAAGTATATTAGGATGCCATTTGGCCCTAAAAATGCCCCTTCTGTTTTCCAAAAAGTAATGAATAACACATTCCATCAAAAGATAATTGAAGGATGGCTGATGGTTTATATTGATGATATCATTATATTCTCAAAAATATTTGAGGACCATCTTAAACACCTGTGTAAAGTATTCCAGAAAATGGATGAAATAAATATGACACTTGCTTTGAAGAAATGTAAATTTGGTTTCCATTCTTTAAAAGTTCTTGGTCATGTTGTTTCAGGCTTAAAGATATGTGTTGACCAGAACAAAGTGGCAGCCATACAACAGGTGAAAGCTCCTACAACAGTGAGAGAGCTCCAAAGTTTTTTGGGAATGTGTGGATACTATAGACAGTATATTAAAAATTACCAAGTCATAGCTTTACCCCTTACCCAATTAACTAGAAAGGATGTTGCTTTTGTCTGGAATAGTGAAAGACAAAGGGCCTTTGACACTATGAAACACTGCTTGATGTCAGCACCGATTCTTGCTTTACCTGACTTTGATCAACCATTTGTTTTGTACACTGATGCCAGTTTCATTGGTCTTGGTGCTGCCCTCCATCAAAAACAAGTGATAAATGATAAAGTTTCAGAAGTAGTAATTTGTTATATTTCAAGAGCTTTGAGAAATAGTGAATTGAAATATGGTGCTACTCAATTAGAGTGTTTAGCTGTAGTATGGGCTCTGGAAAAGCTTCATTATTACCTAGATGACCAGAAATTTGAACTTGTCACTGACTGCAGTGCAGTTAAATCCCTTTTAAACTTGAAAACACCTAATAGACATATGTTTAGATGGCAGCTGGCTGTTCAAGAATACAGAGGGAGAATGACAATTATTCATAGGGCTGGTATTGGTCACTCAAATGTGGATATGGTATCTAGGTTACCTTTAACAAATGATGACTCAAATCCTGCTTATGATCCTGAGGATGAAATTATCCATATCCATGGGATATATGTGGTTGATATGGAGGAAGAGCTATTACAGCTTATTCTGGAATCATATGATAAGGACACTGACTTGAAAAAGTTATGCACCATATTAAATGATCCAAAGAATGCTTCAATACAAGCATTAATTAAAACCCTTCCACCAAAGTATCAAAAAGTTTGGAAAAAGGAAAATTTTCAATTGATGAAGGATATCTATATTATAGAAGAAAGTTGAGTAATGTTATTGTTATTCCTCCTTCTATGAAAGAAATCATCTTGAAAATTTGTCATGATGACATATAAGCTGGACACTTTGATCTTGAAAAAACAATGATCAGAATTAAGAACACTGCTTGGTGGGCTAATATGTCTGAGGACACAAAATTATATGTTGAATCCTGTGATTCATGCCAAAAATCAAAAAGATTAACTGGTAAAAGAGCAGGATTAATGCAACATATTGAACCTCCTGATGCTCCATGGCAAATAATAAACATGGATTTTGTAACAGAATTACCTATTGCTGGTAAAGACAGTTATAATTCTTGTTGGGTTATTGTGGATAGATTCACGAAAATGTGTAAATTTATCCCTGCCCACAGGGATGTTTCCACTAAAGAATTAGCTTTCTTATGGTGGTCTCATATGTTTAATACTGCTGGTTTTCCTAAAGCCATAATCTCTGACAGAGACCCAAAATTTACTTCTGAATTTTGGATGTCTCTGATGGATGTTTGTGGTTGTGGTCTGAAACTTTCTACTGCCCATCACCCTCATACTGATGGTTTAGCTGAAAGAATGATTCAGACTTTAGAGGACATGATAAGAAGATATTGTGCCTTTGGCCTTGAGTATAAAGATAATGACAGATTCACTCATGATTGGGTTACCTTACTTCCTGGGTTAGAATTTGCTTATAATAGCACTGTTCATTCTGTTACTCAAAGAAAGCCTTTTGAGCTCTGGCTTGGATATGTTCCTAATACTCCTGCCCGAATTCTCAATAACAAAATACCTAAATTGGATATACATCCTGGTGTAAAATCTTTTCTTCAAATGCAACAACTATGTAGAAATCATGCTCAAAAATGTATTGAAAAATCATTTGAATATGAGAAGAAAAGATGGGACAAATCCCATAAAGAATACACTTTTAAAAAGGGTGATGAAGTGTTGATTTCTACAGTCCACTTCAACTTACAAGGTAATAACAAATTAAAAGATCCATTTGTTGGTCCTTTTGTTGTCAGAAGAATGATTGGAGATAATGCAGTTGAAGTTATTCTGTATTCCCCATATGACAGAAAATATTCTGTTTTTCCAATATCTCTTTTGAAACCTTACACATCCAATAGTGATTTATTTCCAAAAAGAAGGGGTAGACCAAAGAAAACCCCAAATGAAATCACTGAGACAGCAGAAATTGAAAAAATATTAAGTGACAGAATAGTCACTGCTGAGAAAGGTACAGAATACTTATTGAGATTCAAGAATAAATCATCTGAATATGATTCTTGGATACCTGGGAAGGAGATATCTAATCTTCCTACTCTACTAAAAAAGTATAAGAAGAAAAAATCATAGCATTTTTTTTTATTATTTTTTTTAGAGTAAGGGAGTGTCAGCCAGGCTACTAGACTTACCCAGTGAAATAATTAATTATTTACTGGATGAAGCGGCACCTTATCATCTTTAATTATTATTTAATTATCATTTAGTTACATTAAAATTAGTTATAAATTAACTAGTTACAGAATGTTAAAATTAAATTAATTAATTAAATAAATAATTAAAATTAAAATTATAATTTTGTCCCTTATATTTTTCTCTAACACTGTGCTCAATTGACAGGTTGGGAAAAAATAAAACTTTATATTTAAAAAATAAAATACAAAGATAAAATAAGATTTAAATATTCAAATAATATTAAATATATACAAAAAAATCAAATTTCTTATTTGGGATTGACATTTACAGTAAATATTAAAATTATTGATGTATTTCTGACATACTCTGTAAATACATCTTTTTGACGCCTTCTTTTTGGAATAACTTTATTATTTGAAATACTCTTTCTGGAATGTTCTTTTTCTCTCTCTCTTCCTACTGTTTTTAGAATTTGATTTCCGTGCTTTGTCTCTCCTTTGCCTATAAAAGGCCTCTCTTTTTGTTGTCTTTTGATCATTCCATTTTACCAACTCATTTTACTACAATAACAATAACACTAAAACTTATTTATTATAACTTATATCTTTAGTACTTACAATAACCGTAATTCTATTCTATAACTTATATAAAATATTTAAATCTACCTCTTAATTTGAGTAAATAAATCATACCTGATTGAGAAATTCGTACCTAGTTATTGAGAGTCAAATAATACCTTAAAATCTTCATATAAGACCGTACCAAAGCTTCTAGACCAAAAGTGACCCTTGACAAATTTTATGGTAACTGTTTGGTTTTAAATTGGTGGATATTTGGGCTCTAACTCATGTTTTTTAGTTAATGGTGTCATTTTTCCCCTTACACTTACTCAAATAAGTTATTTGTTATTATATTTTTATTATTCTCTGTATATACCTTTTTATGATGCTTCAGAGGGCCCCTTGCCTATATAAAGGCCTTGGGTAACCCCCTGTAGCCACACCACTTATTATACACTCAAACTTGAATATATTTTTAATATAATACATTTATAACTATTTTTATTAGTATTACAAATCTAATTTAAATTTTATATAAATAAATAAAGGTTGCTCTAAGTCTGTTAATCATAATAATTGTGAACTGTGCACTGATATATAACTTAAAAAATTTAAATATTATGAATTGAACCTCCCGTTGTGTCACTCCCCAAAATTTTGTTGTTACATTTCTTTATTTTTCACTCTAATTTTCTTACACTTTTAAATCTAAATTTTTATAAGTTCTCTATTTCTTTACCTTTCCCCTTGTTCCTTTTATTTTCTTCTCCTTTTTTTTCCTCCTTCTAGATGACCGGCCAACAGTTAGGGGGTTGGGGATAGGTTCTGTGAACCATTGGAGAATTTCATGAATGCTAAGGAAAAGTTGAAGGAGTTTGAGAAGGGTTGCAGGGGGCAGGAGGGGTAAAAGAGGGGGTAATGTTAGGATTTGGTTTGAGAGGCAAGGAGGAGGAGCACTATGGGCACTATGCATTTGTAAGAGGTTGGAACAGGGATATTTCATTAAGGAGTTATATGGGGCAAGCGCTGTGGAGCACTCCACATTGGACAACTTATTTAGTGATCCAGTTACTCTATAGTCTCACTGCTCATTAGCATAGTCAGTCCTGTTTTCCCCTCACTGTTGGTAACCCCAACATAATCAGTCTAGTTAGTCTCACTGCTGTATCAGCATTGTCAGTCCTTCTTAAAGGCTAGCATCAGCACTATTAGTAGTCCGCCTTCTTAGGTCTCAACAATCCGCAGCTGCTTCAGCAAATATTCAGTAGCTATATGCATTTTACTGGTGCCATTTGTTATTTAATTGCAATATTCATCAGCCATATGCAAATTCTTTAACTAAATGTGCGTTAAAAAAATTCATCGATTGTGTAACTTATTCAATAATTACTATGGCATCCATTTCATACTTAAACTCATACACACACATCCTCAACAAGATGGCACAAAGATTTATGCAAATTATAGATGAACTACAATCTATTGAAGAAGAACAAATCATATTTTGAGAACTTTTAGACTCAATGAAATCAAGTAATAAAGCCCATAAGAAATTATTTATTAATTGCTATTGCATTGATGGACATCACCAGCTTATGAAAGACTAATGTCATACAAATAGTACCTACAGCTCAACCATGTTTCAGCGCCATTTTTGCATTGGGAAAACTCTATCACCACAAAAAAACAGTCAGAACCAGCTAGCAGGTGACAACCCCTCAATCCATTTGTGATTCAGGCATAACTCAGATTTGATACCGCGCAAGCTGGCATGCTTAGTGTTCAGTGCACAGTCTTCTCAGAAGAATTACAGCTGAGTTAAAACTGAATCAAATTAAAGATAGGGATTGGCACCTGCTATCAGGTTCCCACATTTTTTTCTGGTGTATTTCTTTAAGTTTTGAACAATATATACCTACATTGGACACAGAGGACTGTAAGTCAAATTTGGAGCACTTGGGTAGCTCTCTAATGCTTATCCATGACAAAGCAAGTTGTTCTTCTTCTTGGGGGTGCCAATTAGCAGACCTTTTCTTCTTAGATTCAGTCAACATAAATACCTTTTTATTTATCTATTATAGTTCAGAAGGTATGGCTGAAGTGTGTAATACAAATATAAGTAGTAATTTAATGAATAGTAGTGATTATTTTTGTGTGAAGTGAGGGTGAAAAAACGGATAAGTAATTAATGAGGCGCGTCTGGCTTCAGTAGATAATGGCTGAGTCGAAAAAAGTGGCATGAGGTTTTGGCAATTACAGAAGCTACTCAAGCAAATTTGCTCATTTGATTATATGACTACAGAATAAATTAGTTACTAGAGTCTAATTGAGCAACAATTGGGGAATATGTCGGTAAAATATGCATACCGAACCACTTGACCACACGGCTGCGGATGCTCTTATAAGAGTATGTGTAGAAACGAGTGTCACAAAATGTTATATCACTGCGCACCAAGTCAGCTATCCCTGATGGGGATATCCAGCGCGAGTTGGGGATATTTTAGGGAAGGACATAAGGATAGAAAAATATGTGTCAGAAAAATATGTGCAAGAAAAATATGTGTAAGAAAATATGTGTGAAAAAAATATGTGAGAAAAATAAGTGTAAGAAAAATATTTTGCAGCCATGGGAAATTTTGTCTTTTAATTTTTTTTCTCCGAAAAAATAATTTTTTACTCTATTTTTTATTTTTTTCTGTTTTTTCGCAATTTTTTTTTGAAAAAAAAAATTCTCATTGTCGCAAATGATTTTTCTTACACTTACTTTTCTCGCACTTATTTTTCTTGCACTTACTTTTCTTACATTTATTTTTCTGACCTTATGTCCCTCCCTAAAATATCCCTAACTCGCGCTGTATATCCACATCAGGGATATCTTACTTGGTGCGTAGTGTATGCTGCATTTAATGGTAGAAAATAATCAATAGGAAGAGACACACACATAAATTCTTGCTCAAAAGCTCTCCTCCTCTCCCCTCCCTCCAGAGATACGCTTAGGAAAGTGAGAGGGATGTTTTAACCCCTTTCATATTTTCAAAGTGTTAACAGAGCTTACACGGATTCAAGCCACAGTGTTTGAGAAATGCTGCTCTGGGCACTCCCCCCTGAAGCATTACTTACATCGTTTTAAGGCCTTTGAGTCTCCAGTGTGTAACCTGTGCTCACTCAACTCACTCGACACCCCTGAACATGTACTGCTCTTTTGCCCAGCACATTCAGAGGTGCGCGTTTCACTACACGCTGCTGCCAATCACCACAAAATCTCATTTTCCACTTCCTCATTACTGTTAATATTATATGAGCTAAGCATATTATCTAGACGTCCCTATGTATTTAGATACCCTATTACTAGATACTCTCTTATATCACTATTTATGTCAGCCAGGCTATTCCAGGAGTCCAGTAAATGATATATAAATTATAAAACCTTAAAGAGTGGGTAAGAATTGTATTTAATGAATATAACTTAATATTTTATTGCATAATGAAATTATATAAGTATTTTATTATATACAAGTGTTACATTAAATTTATTGGTTATATATATTTTTATATACAGTTAAATTGAGCATAATATAATATATTCTACAAATAATGGTGCATTTTTATGTATTTAATAATTATAAATTTATATTTAATTAATTGAAAAACATATATTATAATTATAAGTGTAAAATTGATTTATAATATATTTAAATTAATTACTTAAATTTATATATTAAATAATACCTCTCATATGATACTAAACAATAATTAATGACGCTTCTTTTGACCCTTAATTGTGTTAGAAAAAACAAATAAATTAATTTGGACTAAATTGAGATTAATTGCATGTTTTGTTGCGTCAAATTATTTTTTGTTTCACTTAAAATGTCCTTTAATCAGACTGTACCATCTGTTTGGAATTATTTTTCTCATAGTTCCTATGTTCCAATCTTGTTTAGTTATTCACTATTTTCACTTACTGATTTGGGAATTAATGATGGGAAAATTGGATTCTTAATTGGGGTTTTAATTAATTGTTTCATGTTTTTCTCTATATTGTTATGTTTCATTTACTCTTTTGATATATTTTTTTTATTCCATTCTAATCATTGTATTTACAAAGATAGTAGCGCTTCAGAGGACCCATTGCCTATAAAAGGGCCTTGGATAATCCCCTGTAGCCTCATCACTTATTACACACTCAACAAATTAAAAATAACCATTTTATTATGTTTATATTTTTTTATTAGTAATACAAATCTAATTAAAATTCTATACAACAAATCAAAGGTTTCTTTAAGTCTGATAGTAATTAAAATTGTTTGCTGCGCAGAAGCCTTACATTTAATAATATTACTGTTAATAAAATCTAAGTTTTTGTCACCTCTCAAAGTTGCTCACCGTTGTTTCCCTCTCAAATAAATTAAATATATATTTTTGGTTTATTTCTTTATTTTCCCTTGTCCTCCTCCTTCTCTCCTCCTTTTTCTCCTATTTTTCTTACCTCTTCTAGACGAATTACCGACAACTGGGGACCTTTCCAAAACGACAACGACGATCGAGCCTGGCGACGAACGACAAAACGTACGGACCACCTAGCAAAACAAAACTTTTGCCGCGACTGTGTTTCGAACTTGGGTTCGACATCTTAGTTTTATATAATATTAATTTTTATATTATTTTGAAGTGATTTTTCGATCACTATAGTAAGTTCACCTTTGCGCCTCTCACTCATATTACTATATTTTTATTGCAATAATAGTGATTGTGGCTAAATTGCTGATTCACTGAGTGTAAGTGTTCAATTTTTAAAATTTTTTTTTTCCTAGTTGACCATTATAGAGTGTTAAATCCTCTTAGTCCTAGAAGAATTGACATTTTTTTATTAATAGAAATTGAATTATTAATTTAATTTTTTTTTATTATTAATTATTGTTAATTTTGGTTGAATTAAAAGTACATTGTGCTTAGTCCCAAATATATTGCCATATTTAATATTGGTAATTAATTGGTTGAATTAACTTACTTGTTATTCCCAATTTAACCTTGCAATCCATTTTTTTTAAAATTAATTTTTTAATTATTACTTTATATTGAAAATTATTTTTTCTATAATTTAATTAATTAAATATTTTTTTTTATTATTTGGAGCAATTATTGACTAACTTTTATTATTTTTTTTATAAAGTAAAAAGTAAATTATAAATCTTCCCACTAGTATGTCCAACAATTTGGCAGAAAAAATGGATAACATGCAAGTGGATGAGATAGAAATTGACTATGATGCTGACACTGTAAGTTCTTCTAAAGTTGGTCATAAAAAATCTTATACTAACACAAAGAATTCACATACTGCAGGATGTGGAAATGACAGGAAATGCAAACAAACCAAACCCCCTTCTCCCAGTACCACAGAAGGAAGTAAAGCCTCTAGTGCCTCAAGAAGGTCTTCCAAAAGGCTTCAAAATAAAAAAGCTTCCTCTGCCACAACAAATCAGCAACCTATCCAGTCATATAAAAGAGTTGAAGACAGAAAATATGACGTACAAAGCAAAGGTAGACACATTGTGGGATCAGGTCCAAGAACTCAGGAACCAGATTCAGGCCCAGGCCCCTCCTCAGTTGCCTCCCAATCAGCCTCAGTTTCAGGCTCAACCTTCACAGCCACCCAGCTCAACCATCCAAAATCCAAATACTATGGAAGTAGAGCAATGGAAATGGGATTATCTAATGAGTCACTACCAACAGAATGTGAAACACCCTCCTCATCATCAGCCTGGCCCATCCAGAACACCCAATTTCCATCCACCTCCTCATCCCTACCAACAAGGCAGGAGAAAGAAGGCCCAAGCACAATCCCAAACCCAGTCCCAGGGGAAGTTTCCTCCTCTGCCATGGTAAGTAATTTGGTTGATAGTCACTTGGGTATGTTTTCTAATAAATCTTCTTCTGCAGGTAATATTATTGAACATGGTGAAAGAACAGTTAAACCTGTTAAAAGACAGCTTCCTGTAACTAGTAGCCCTATTGATGTAATTAGCAAATTGTCATTTGATGAACCTTTACATTTAACTTCTACATCTTTAATTAATCCTTCTCTTGCAATTAAAAATGATTCTGTTCCCCCTGAAATCTATACCTTAATTGAAAAAACTTCTGAGGAAATATTGAAAGATACCCTTGATTTTAATATTGTGAAAGACAAACATGTGAGAGATGTGTTAATCCATGAAAATGATAGATTAAATAATTTACACTTGCAATGTAAAGTGAGTTCTTCTGTACAAGATACAGCTTATTTAAAAATCAAAGAAACCTTGAATATTGTTCTTAGTCAACAAAAACAAATAAGAAGTGACCATAGAGCTATCTCAGATAGAAATATCAGTCCACATAAGACCTTGAGTGAATTGAAACCCCTTATTGAGGAAAATTATTCATTCAAGAATGAAATAAAATCTCTGCAAAATGAGTTTAAGAAGCTAAAAAATGATTTCCATGCACTAAGTACCAAACACTCAGTTTCTGAGGACAGAAATGTTCTATCTCTTGCAAAAGTAAATGACCAGATGTCTGAAATTCCAAGAATAAGAAACTATGTGTCTGACCTACAGGAAAAGTTCTCAACCTTAACCATCAATAATGAATTAAATGAGATTTCTGCAAATAAGCTGCATAAAAATAAAGGGAGAAAACCTGAACAAAGTTCATCCTTTCTTCCTCATATTTCAACCATTAAACAAACTGACAATGAGTCTGTAAAATCTTTTGCTACTAGCAAAAAATCTTGTGATGGTCATGCACCAGCTGTTTCTGTAAATAATGAAATTTCTGAACACCTGGCTAAACTTCAGGAATTATTACTAATGAATAATTCAAACCAAAAAGTGGACCATCCCTGTAGTCAGAAAAATTGGCCTAAGTTAGACCAATATCCTACCTTTGATGGTGATTCTTCCTCTGATTGGCAAAACTTTATCCAGAGAATTGATAATTTAAAGAGATCTTATAAACTACCTGATGAGGAAATTGTTTCTAAGCTAATTTCTTTATTTTCCAATGTAGCCTTGATGTGGTATGAATCTGTCCTCTTAGATAACAATCATTATACATGGAATGATTGTAAATCCTTGATTGAGAATTAGTTTGGTGGTTCAAAATTCAGGTTAGCTCAGCAGAGACTGTATGAGAATACTAGATATGTATCCTCCTCTGTTGAAAAGCCCATTGTTTTTCTGATGAAGATAACTAAAATCCTTAGAGCAATTGATCCAAAGATGGATTATGATATTTGGAGAGATAAAATCTTGTATAAATTACCAAATTCTCTTAGGGATTTGATTGTTGCTAGAACTGAGCATGTAAGGGAAAATTCTTCTTTCATTAATATCTGTAATGAAGTACTACTCAACCATAGATATGAACCAAAGAATTACCTTAGTAAATCTTATAATGATCAGAATAAACCTTCTATAAAGCTCCCAGAAAAATCTGCTAAACCCTCTGCCCCAGTTGCACCTAAAAAATATGCAACAAATACTTGTTATAAATGTAACAAACCGTGGCAGAAGGGTCATGTTTGTGACAAGAAAATTCATCTTGTTGAACAAAATGAAGACACTGATGAAGTTGAACTTGATGTCAATAATTCTTCCAGTGACTGTGAAAGTAATATCTCCTATGACAATGAATCTGTTAAAGATGTTTTAATGTTGGAACATGATGTACATTATTTAAATAATATATCTGAAGATTGTGTATTGAATTTATCTTCAGTAGAAAATGCTGAGATAATTAAAGATATTACTAACAATTCTATTCCTATATCCCCTTTAAAGGCACCTGTTATCATTAATGGTAAAAATGTTGATGTAGTTCTTGATTCTGGTGCTGGAGGAAGTGTAGTATCTGAAAAAGCTTTGGCTTCAGTGGATAAGGAATATTTGAGTAAATTACTGCCTATAACTTCTGAAAAATGGAGAGGGTATGGTTCTACCTTATTTCCTATTGGCAAATACAAAACCTCTGTATTCTTCAAATATAATGGTGGTTTTGTCAGAGCTATTTGTGAGTTTGTTGTCATGAAAAATGATAATTTGAGCAATTGGTTTATTATGGGAAATGATATTTTAACCATTTTTGGTGTGAAACTGGATCCAGCAAATAATTGCTTTACCTTAGGAATGAATGGGAAAAGAAAATTCAAAATTTCTTCTCCTAGACCTTCTGGGCATTTGTTGAAATCTTGTAACTCACTGACCCAATGTAAAGGTAGAACAACAACTGAAATGGATGATTTATTACATGAAATAAATACCGCTTCTTTTGGTGATCAGTTGACTAGTGAACAAAAGGATTCTATTGTTGCCTCTATTACCTCTTTCCCTATGGCTTTTGCTCATGGTTCTCATGTCTTGGGAATTGTTCAGGAAGAGATGAAAATTACCTTATCCTGTAATTTGAGTGATATTCCTCCTTCCCTTAAGAAAAAACCATATCCTGCTTCTCCATCAAAAAGAAAAGATATTGAAGATAATATTGAAACATTATTGAAAATGAATATCATTGAGAAAGTGGATGTCACCCCCAAATATTGTGTCATCTCCCCAGTCTTTATTTCATATGAAAAAGATAAAGCTAGATTATGTGGATATTACAGAGCTTTAAATACTTATACTGTTGATGATATTTATCCTTTACCCAGAATTAATTCAATACATGCTACCTTGCAAGGTGCAAAATTTATTAGTTGTCTGGATGGTAATAAAGGTTATCATCAAGTTCCAGTTGAGAAAAATTCTCAAAATTTTTCGCTAATTGCTACTCATATGGGAATATATAAGTATGTTAGAATGCCATTTGGCCCTAAAAATGCTCCTTCAGTTTTCCAGAAAGTTATGGATAACACTTTCCATCAAGAAATTATTGAAGGTTGGCTCATGGTTTATATTGATGATATTATTGTTTTTTCTAAAACTTTTGATGAAAATATGATTCACTTGAATATAGTTTTCTAAAAAATGGATGAAATCAATATGACCTTATCTTTAAAAAAGTGTAAATTTGGTTTTCAATCTTTGAAAGTCTTTGGCCATGTTGTGTCAGGCTTACAAATTTGTGTAGACCATAATAAAGTTGCTGCCATTCAAAATGTGAAAGCACCAACTTCTGTAAGAGAAATTCAAAGTTTTTTGGGTATGTGTGGCTATTATAGACAATATATTAAAAATTATCAGGTCATAGCCTTGCCTCTTACAAAACTAACCAGAAAAGATGTTGCTTTTCTCTGGAATAATGACTGTCAGAAAGCTTTTAATACATTGAAAAGTTGCTTAATGACAGCCCCTATATTGGCTCTTCCAGATTTCAACAAGCCATTTGTACTTTATACAGATGCTAGCTTTATTGGTCTGGGTGCTGCCCTTCACCAAAAGCAAATTATTAATGATAAATCCTCAGAGGTTGTAATTTGTTATATTTCAAGAACCTTAAGAAATAGTGAATTGAAATATGGTGCCACTCAATTGGAGTGCTTAGCAGTTGTTTGGGCTTTTGAGAAACTTCATTACTACTTGGATGACCAAAAATTTGAGTTGGTAACTGACTGTAGTGCTGTGAAATCTCTCTTAAACCTCAAAACACCTAACAGACATATGTTCAGGTTGCAACTTGCTGTTCAGGAATACAGAGGAAGGATGACTATTATCCATAGAGCTGGAAATGTTCACTCTAATGTTGATATGCTCTCCAGATTGCCTCTGCCAAATAATGACTCCAATCCTGCTTATGTACCTGAAGATGATACTGTTCATATACATGGTATATTTATAGTTGATATGGAAGAAGAGTTATTACAGTTAATACTGGATTCATATGATAAAGATTCTGACTTAAATAAATTAGTTACTATTTTGAATGATCCTAAGAATGCTTCAATTCAAGCATTAAAAAAAACTCTTCCTGCAAAGTACCAAAATGCTTTAAATAAAGGAAAGTTTTCTATTGAAGATGGTTATATATATTATAGAAGGAAGCTTACCAATGTAATTGTTATTCCTCCTTCAATGAAAGAAACTATCCTCAAACTTTGTCATGATGACATATTAGCTGGACATTTTGATCTTGAAAAAACATTGATTAGAATCAAAAACACTGCATGGTGGGCTAATATGTCTGAAGACACAAAATTATATGTTGAATCTTGTGATTCCTGCCAAAAATCTAAAAGGTTAACAGGTAAGAGAGCAGGGTTATTACAACATATTGAAGCACCTAGTGCTCCCTGGCAAATCATTAATATGGATTTTGTCACTGGTCTTCCTGTTGCAGGTAAAGACAGCTTTAACTCTTGTTGGGTAATAGTTGATAGATTCACAAAAATGTGCAAATTTATTCCAACCCACAAAGATGTATCCACCAAAGAATTAGCTTTCTTATGGTGGTCTTACATGTTTAATATTATTGGTTTTCCAAAAGCAATTATCTCTTATAGGGATCCAAAATTCACTTCTGAGTTTTGGACCTCTTTGATGGATATTTGTGGCTGTGAGTTAAAATTGTCTACAGCTCACCATCCTCAGACTGATGGTCTAGCTGAAAGAATGATTCAAACTCTGGAAGATATGATTAGAAGGTATTGTGCCTTTGGTTTAGAATATAAAGACAATGACAGATTTACTCATGATTGGGTCACTCTTTTGCCTGGTCTTGAATTTGCATATAATAGCACCGTTCATTCTGTCACGGAGAAAAAGCCTTTTGAGCTTTGGTTAGGTTATGTCCCAAACACTCCTGCTCAGATTCTCAATAATAAATTACCTAAGTTGGAACTACACCCTGGTGTAAAATCTTTTATGCAAATGCAACAGCTATGCAGAAAACATGCTCAGAGTTGTATTGATAAAGCATTTGAATATGAAAAGAAAAGATGGGATAAATCCCATAAAGAATACACATTTAACAAGGGTGATGAAGTGTTGATCTCTACTGTCCATTTCAATTTACAAGGTAACCACAAATTAAAAGATCCTTTTGTAGGACCATTTGTTGTTAAAAGAATGGTTGGTGATAATGCAGTAGAAGTTGTATTGTATTCTCCATATGATAGGAAACATCCTGTCTTTCCCATTTCTATGCTTAAACCTTATACTTCCAACAGTGACTTATTTCCAAAAAGAAGAGGAAGACCTAAGAAGAACCCTCAGGAAGTCACAGAAACAGCAGAAATTGATAAAATTCTCAATGATAGAATTATCACTTCTGAAAGAGGTACTGAATATTTATTGAGATATAAGAACAAATCATCTGAACATGATGCATGGATACCTGGCAAGGAAATTTCAAATCTTCCTGCTCTGTTGAAAAAATACAAAAAGAAAAAATCTTAGCATTTTTTTTTATTGTTTTTTTTAGAGTGAGGGAGTGTCAGCCAGGCTATTCCAGGAGTCCAGTAAATGATATATAAATTATAAAACCTTAAAGAGTGGGTAAGAATTGTATTTAATGAATATAACTTAATATTTTATTGCATAATGAAATTATATAAGTATTTTATTATATACAAGTGTTACATTAAATTTATTGGTTATATATATTTTTATATACAGTTAAATTGAGCATAATATAATATATTCTACAAATAATGGCGCATTTTTATGTATTTAATAATTATAAATTTATATTTAATTAATTGAAAAACATATATTATAATTATAAGTGTAAAATTGATTTATAATATATTTAAATTAATTACTTAAATTTATATATTAAATAATACCTCTCATATGATACTAAACAATAATTAATGACGCTTCTTTTGACCCTTAATTGTGTTAGAAAAAACAAATAAATTAATTTGGACTAAATTGAGATTAATTGCATGTTTTGTTGCATCAAATTATTTTTTGTTTCACTTAAAATGTCCTTTAATCAGACTGTACCATCTGTTTGGAATTATTTTTCTCATAGTTCCTATGTTCCAATCTTGTTTAGTTATTCACTATTTTCACTTACTGATTTGGGAATTAATGACGGGAAAATTGGATTCTTAATTGGGGTTTTAATTAATTGTTTCATGTTTTTCTCTATATTGTCATGTTTCATTTACTCTTTTGATATATTTTTTTTATTCCATTCTAATCATTGTATTTACAAAGATAGTAGCGCTTCAGAGGACCCATTGCCTATAAAAGGGCCTTGGATAATCCCCTGTAGCCTCATCACTTATTACACACTCAACAAATTGAAAATAACCATTTTATTACGTTTATATTTTTTTATTAGTAATACAAATCTAATCAAAATTCTATGCAACAAATCAAAGCTTGCTTTAAGTCTGATAGTAATTAAAATTGTTTGCCGCGCAGAACCCTTACATTTAATAATATTATTGTTAATAAAATCTAAGTTTTTGTCACCTCTCAAAGTTGCTCACCGTTGTTTCCCTCTCAAATAAATTAAATATATATTTTTGGTTTATTTCTTTATTTTCCCTTGTCCTCCTCCTTCTCTCCTCCTTTTTCTCCTATTTTTCTTACCTCTTCTAGACGACTGACCGACAATTTATATGCCTACCCTAACTGAAGCATATTTAAGGATGTCTTCTCACTACTGAGTCGGCATCCAATCTTTTCTCTCCTCACTTATTAATAATTTGCTCACCTGTCTCTCTTTAGTCCTTGCTTTCTTTTTCTCTTTGTTCTGTCCTTGCTCGTCCATTTCTCTCCTCTCTCGTCCACATCTTGTCCTTGTCCATCTGCTGTCCTTATATAACTAACGTAGCTTATTGATTCTTATCAATTACTCTCTCCATCTAAAATTACAAAATTTGTTGCCCAGTTTCTCATTAATCCTAATAGATTCCTCAATAACCTCCCTTCACCTGCACCTCTCTAACTAGTCTTATACTACTTTATTGCACTTAGTCTTCTACTCGTTTCTTTTTGCTATCCTTCTTTGTACTTAGCAATAGCCCCTTCTAGCTCCATGCCAAGTGAGATTGTAAGAAATGAAAATTAAAAAAATAGGAAGAGACAATGGAAAGAAATAGATTTAATAAATATAAGAAAAGAAGACAAGTGACCGAAGGAGGCTAACATGGCCCTTAAATTCTGACACTATTGAGTAACCCCTATGAGGGTTATTTTTAAGTAAAAAAAGACAAAAATTTCCTTCCAGCTACCGGTCATGTTCTAAGAGAAAACTGGTCTTTTTATCCACAAAGGTCCCTTAAAAATAATTTTGCGCACGTTAGGCTAGTTTGAATATGAGGATTTGATCCGTTGTCTATCATAGAATAATTGTTTTTATTGGCGAATTATAAAAGTACCTTACACTCTTAAACTGTTTTTGTGTTATGAATATTTTTTGGACGTTGTGGTGTCAATGAACGTCCAGGATAAAAAAGTTATTTGTTTTGTAAGCTATTTGGTGATCCACCTGAGAATGCTATTGATAAAATTTTATCTACTTTAGGCTTTTGTCATTATAATTCTGATATGCGGGGTTTGAAAAATCTTAGATGTTGGTCATTTCTAAGCATAGCTGAATGGGAGATCCAATCAAAAAACCTTCAGACATTCAAGAGTAAACATTTTCCCTGGAGATGTTAATCTTGCAATCCAACGTCAATCATTTTCTTGTTGATTGGGTGTTTATCATCGCAACCAGAGTTTTGAAATGACCGGCAAACTTCACCCACTAAAAGTAATTAAGCTCAAGAAGCTCATCGTCACTCTATCAAGCAAGAATGCCCATAAATTTACTATAAAACAGCAGATTATTTTCGATATTAATCATTATCCCCTTCGTTTGTAGAGTTGAATCAAATTTTAATATTCTCCATCCATCTGCTCTCTATTCATCTCCACCTCAAGCATATAGTCTCATCATGTTGTTCAATATTTTAATAGGCTTTTTTCCTCTTGGTGGGCTCATTTATCTTCTTGCCCATTTGTTTGATTTTGACTTATTTAATATCTTATTTATTCGTATTAGCCTTCTTTGCATTCTCGGTTTATTCCCAGTAAGAATGACTTGCTTTTTGACTTTGAAAACAGGAACTAAATGCGATGATTTTTAGACCTCACGGCAACGAACCCGCATCTCTTGATCCAGATCAAGCTACAACAATAACAACCGCATACGCTGAGACTATTCAACATACCATTAACATTAGAGAGGAAATCGTTACTCAATGCCAGGAGCCCGCTTCCCATCCCAATTACAAAAAAATAATTTACGCCCGCATTACTAAGCTCAAGGTGCATCTTGTTATGTTGGCAGAAAAGAATTCTTGTGGATGCAGTGCCAAGGTCATTAAATATCATAGACATGTAAGTTTTTCCTTGACTACTTATCGAAGAAATAAGTCTAATTTTTTATTCGAAATATTAGTCCGGCTTCAAAACCCAAATAAGACATCTTTTGATAGAAATACAAAAAATTATGGTCGCCGTCCTTTCCACACACGATGAGGAGCTAATTCAATATTGTTCTGGTGGGTCTCTAATGATTGTCTTTACTTATTTTGTTTCCATAGATTGACTTATTATCTGCCTAATATCCATCTTAGATCGTTTTGGGCTTTTTAAGGAACCTCTCAGCACCATTTTTGTTTTTCTGTTGAAGCTCCGTATAGAAATCAAAGAATGTTTTGAGGAAATTGATCTGGAAGTGTTTATCAAATTCAACCTGAATCTGATTTCAATTTCAACTCATAGCATTCAATTATTAAATGATGGATCCGACTCCTTGATTTCCATTGGAAAATAGATGATTGGCATGCACCAAATTTACTTTCTTAGTAAACTTTTCATACGTTTAAAAAAAATTCTACATATATCTGTTTTTACCTATTCAGAAATGTTACGCCTTGTTGATTAAAACTATCCCACTTTAGTAATGGTTTTTTTTCTTGTTTTTTCTTTTAGTTTTTTTAATTACATCTTTACATAGATATACGGACATGAATATATGTAAAAAATGAAAATTCATGCAATTTTTTTGTGAAAGATAAGCGCATCTTCTATTTGACTTCAAGTTGAATTTTTCAAAATGAGAAATATGATCATGTCAATATGGAGAAACTTTTTCTCCCACAAATTTTCATGTTGAAAGCCATTGAATTTTGTCAGGATGAATATTCACAGGGATTAGTGAAAAGTACCTATAAATTATTTTAAACACATGTAGTATATACGGGAACAATAAATAAAGGTACACAAGTTGTATACTTGAGTTAAATTTATGATAAAATAAAATATATGCAATTATATGTAAGAAAAAATGACTATGGGTTAATATTTTTATTTTATTTATATATGATTTTCATACTTTCTACCAATTCTCAATAATTAGATGTTATTCTGTCTCCATAGACTAATAAATGTGTTTTTGTGGCGTTATTTTTGCATGCTATTCATTCATACCTCCCTGTATTGAGAAAACTACTAACATATATACTGGACTCCCTTTATTATTTTTGTCCGTCTTTTTCTATTGGCTCAATATTATTATTGATATTTATAGGTCAGATATATTCTTCTATTAGCATTTACTCTTTCTAATTTTCATGATTATTGTATATAGGTAACAGCTACACAAGACCACTCTTGAGGTCAGATTGTTTTATTGACTCTCTGCTTATTTATTTATAAAAAGTTAGAATTGTTGTAGTCTTCCAAAATTGGCAGAGGCCTCTGTTGGGTTGTTTGGTGCTGTTTGTAAAAGTCCTAATTGACATTGGTTGATGGATTAGGTGTTGTTTTGATTTTATTCAGTCAATATTGGGACTATGGGTATGCGGATACTACCATTGGATAGCCCTGGTTTTTCTCTATATTTGATGTCATTTGGATATTTTTCATATTCCATGTTATAAGGGGTCATTTCCTCATTTTTCTTTCTAAAAGATAGCTGTTTAATTTTGTTTTTTGTATTTTATGAACTAACCTTAAGTGTTAGGGTTAAGTTCTTAGTACCATTAAGTAGATCTAATTTGGCTCAATATTTTATATCTCAAAGTTTTCATAGCTGGATTTTGCGTTTTAAGGTTTTTAGTAGTTGTGGTGGATTTTTTGAAGTATTTGGGGCTTTATTAGATGTTTTTGGTGGTTTTTGGATTCAGGAAGGTCTGCCTGTCTTGGTTATTGAAGGCTGGGGAACGTTTTTAGAGGGTTTTTATTCAATTTGGCTGTCAAAAGCGCCAAATTAGTTGCTGTGCATGGATTTTTAGATAGGTGTTCTGTGTGTACATACTGAATAAGACAGTTTGGAGCAACTTCAATTATCATACAACCATCTGATAGTTATATCATTGTGTCTCACTCAGTTTTCACTGTTTTTTGGCCACAATTGGATGTGTTTGTTGAAATGTTAGTTCTTCATTTAACTTAACTTTGGAAACTGATTTCTCTGTTGTAGCTTTTCAAGCTACATCAAGTATTTTTGCTGTGTTTGTGCAACAAGTGCACTGTGTCTTTGTTTCCTGGTGTGGATTTCTCTGCATTTAAGTTTTTCTGTTTCTTTGGTTCTCAGTGGTCTGCTATTGGCTACTGTCTTGACTTGTTAAGCAGTCAAGAAGTGTATTGGAAGGGGTATAGTAACAGTCTCTAATTTGCTGTAGCAAATAAATCTCACCAGGTATTTCTCAATGGGACAGGGGTTTTTCTCTCCAGTTTTACTCCAACTCCATTGGTCAAGGCCTATAGCTAGTACAATAGGATTTTATACATTTCTGGCACCCAACATGGGGTGAGGATTTGCTAGCCTTTTGGACTTTCTGTTACTTTTGGACTCTCTTATGTGGTCAGAGATTGGTTTTCTGGAATATATTGGACCATGGCTTCTAGACCCTCTTTCTCTAGTGGTGGTAGTGGCACTGTTGGTGCTGCTGAGGATGGTAATCCTGCTGTTTCTGTTAGGCCTTCTTTGAGGATTGAGTCCTGGAAGGGGCGTATGTTTATGGTGGAGGATGGGAAGTTTTTTCTGGAGCTGTTTGAGGCTTCTGGGAATGTGGATGGTGCTACTCACCTGGACATGGTGAATCAATTCATCTTCTATATTGGTGACAGGGCTCTTGTGAAGGAAGTGGCTGCTACAGAGGGTTATAGGCAAAAAGATTTCAAAAAGTTGTGTCTGAAGATGACAGACAGGTGGGGATCCCAATATTCAATGGTGGATCTCAATATGATTGCAAGTGAATTGAAATCTTATGGAGGGTTGGAAAACCTCCATACTTATAGGAAGTTTCTGGCTCAGTTGGAGCCAGTGGTGGATTTATTTGGGGATATGCAGAAGTTGGAGAGTACTGACTCTGCAAGAGATATTTTCTGGTCTTCTCTGTCCAGGAATGTCAGAATTGGTGTGCTGAAGGAGTTGACAAGGAAGGATAAGATGAAGGTTCTTCCTAATGGGAATCAGAAATTTCCTGCTCTTTCAGTGGTGAAGGAGTTTTTGGAGGGTGATCTGAAACTGTTGAAAGTGGATTCTTTCCAATAAGCTAGAACAAAGTATTTTAGAAAGGTCAGTGAAGCTTTTGCTGAAGATTTGGAGGAATCTAGGAAGAAGAAAAGTTTGAACAAGGGAATGACTTCTAAAAGTTTATCTTGTGATGGAGCATTTGGCTGATCTGACAAAACAGCTACATATTTTTGTTCAGGAGGCTCAGAAGGTAAATAAGGCTCCTTATCAGCCTGGAGATATTGATAGGAGGGCTGGTATGAGTGATCCTTGGGTCTGCTCTTATTGCAGCAGGAAGGGCCACAAGTCCATTGATTTTTGGGCACTGAATAGGGATGTGTCTGAAGGGAAGGTTGAATTTGATGGGAAAGTTTTCAAGTTATCAGATGGTTCTTTTGTGAAGCCTAATGATGGTCATGCTCCAGTAGACTTGGTGAGAAGGATGCATAATTTCAACTAAAGGAGGCCAAGGTTTGAAGAGTTGCCTAATGAGGCTTCTTCTTCTAGTAAATGTTGAGATGATGGCAAGAGCAAGGGAAAGGAGGCTCATAGATTCTCATTTACATCTTCTTTTGGTGGTTTGAAGTTATATTCTTGTGGTGTAAATTCAAGTGGGGAATGCTTTGCTGGTATTTATGATGTTAAAGCAGGAAAGGTGGGAAGGCCTAAGAGCAGTGCACAGGCTCAACCAAAGCCTAAGTCTTCAAAGGTGGATCCTAAGCTAAGTGCAGCTAGGAAGAAGTACAGCAAAGTGTAGCTGTATAAAATGCAGAAGGGTATGGCAGATATGGGCCCCCCTAGTTTTGGTGCATTGGACATGAATGGTGAGCCAATGCCTATGGATGTTGATTCTGACTCTGAGGAGGATGTCCCTTTGGATTCATTTCCAAAGCCTGCTGGAGCTGGAGGCTCTGGTGAGGGATCTGGTTTTATTCCTGTTTATGCTAAATCGGTTGGTGGTTCTGGTCCTAAAGAATCTTCTAGGACCAAGGTAGTGAAGCAAAGAGATCACTTTGAGAGGCCAGTGGTTTCTGGCCAAGTTAATGTTATAAACCCTTTCCTGGAAAAGATGAATCAGGGTTAGCTTTCCCTTACTTATGGGGAGTTGTATTCTATCAGTCCTGGGATGGCTGATATGCAGAAAAAGTTTGCTGACCATGATAAGTTTTCTTCTGGGGAGGTAGAATACATTTGTTATTCTGCTGAAAAATTTGGTGAGGGGTTGGAAACTCATTTTTCTGAACCTCTGGGTTATGTTGATGTCACTCTGAATAGAAGGGAGGCTAGGGCATTGGTGGATTCAGGTTGTCAGATTAACCTAATTTCTTTTTTTGAGGCAACTCATCTGGGCCTCCCCATCAAAACAGGTATTGGTGGAAATTTGAGAGGGATTGGTTGCCATGTCACTGAATTGGTTGAAAGATGTGAGTTTTTGAAGTTGGATATTTGTGGAACCTCAGGGAAGTTTCATTTTTATATTGCAATAGGAACAGTAAAAGCTGTTTTGGGGGGTCCATTCTTGATGGATTTCAAGCAAGTATTGGCTATCAATTTGATTTGGGAATAAGTATGGAGTTGACTGGTGAAAATGAAAGGAGATTTCACATGAGGTTATCATTACCTGGAGAGGATGGTTGGGAGACCAGGCCAGGTTTGTCTTCAATGTGCAAGTGCATGGACTTTTGTAAAAGAAGAGTAGAAGTGGGTGCTGCCTCTGGTTTTTTGGAGTGTAGCTTAGGATCTAGCAGGAGTCTGTCTTTTTTAGAGTGATGAGGGCTAATCAACCAACTGCTAAAACCTCTCCCCAAGATGTGGAAATCCCAGGCTGTAGTAAGTCAGCTCCCTTGGAGATATACCAAGTGGATTTTCAACTTTCTCTTTTTAATGTTTCTCTTCTCTGCAAGTATTCAAGTTTTATATCAAGTATATGTTCTCTCTCAAGATTCTAAATTTTTTTTAATTCAAGTTAGAATAAGAAGATTGGTTATATATATTTATTTAAAGATATGTGGAAAATCTGTTTAGTGGTGTGATTGGGGTCTTAAAGTAAGCCCTCCCAATTGTGCACTGCTAGGGTTTCTTCTACACCTTTCAAAAACATTACCTTAGCCACGTCTGTGAGCATTAAGGAAACCCCAGGTTATTTTTGTAGGATAGAAGAAAACTCACGTAAAAAAAGATAAAAATTGCAAGATAACTGAAGAAATTCAAGAAATAAATCTGAATATAATCAAGAAAGAGGAAAAGAATTATTTCTGTGAATATTGTCAAGATCAATTTTTGGGCCTCCAGCATGAGGTTAAACTGCACAAAATTTTGAAGAAAGATGATCATCAAGATCAATTTTTGGGCCTCCAGAATGAGGATAAACTGCAAAATTTTGGAAGATGTGATTCAGAAGATGAATCAAGATTTGAAAGTTCAGAAGATGGAAGTGAGGATGAAGATGTGGAATTTCAGAAAATCTGTGGAGTGGTAAAATTGGGGGCTAAAATAAGTCCTCCCAATTTCGCACCGCTAGGGTTTCTTCTACAGTTCTCATAAACATTACCTTGGCAACACATGTGAGAAACGGGGAAAACCTTGGTTTTTGTTCCAGGTCTAGTGGTGAAGATGTCCTGAAGATCTCTCATTTGGAAGATGGAGCTGTAAAGTATAAGAAGGTAGCACAGAAGATTAGGCCTGTCAATGAGCCTATTCCTGTAGGTTTGAATCCTCTTTTGAAGAGACCTCCCTTTTCAAGAGATCTGTACCATACTCCTCTGGTGAAGAATCCTTCTGATTTTGTGGAAACTGCTTGGGTGACTGTGGAAAGTTTGAAATTTGTTAATTTTGTTCCTGATGGGTGGTTGTCTGATTAGGAAAAGAATTTGTTTTTTCACATTATTGTACTGAGGGAGAAATCAGTGGAATTTTTTGAAGAGGAAAGGGGTGTGTTGAAACATTATTATGGGAAACCTTACTTGATTCCTGTGGTTTTTCATGAACCTTGGCAATTCAAACCAATTCCGATTCCAGATGCTATCAGAGATTATCTTTTAGAAATTGTTAGGGAAAGAGTCAGGACTGGTTCATACAAACAATTAACATCTATTTACTCTAGTCTTCTTCTCTGTGTAAAGAAGAAGAATGGGAAGCTGAGGGTGGTGCATGATCTTAGAGCCTTGAATAGAGTCACTATCAAGGATGCTGGGATCCTTCAAAGTGCAGAGGATTTTTGTCAGTATAGTCTAGTATATAAATATGATATAATAGTATTTATTTATGGTCCTACTACTTATTGATAAATGATTTAGTGATTAAACCTTAGGGGGAGACTAATAAAATAGTTATACTCAAATAAAACTCACAATACTTGGATTTAAATGTGTGCTAGTGGTGGAAAATAGATAAATAGAATATAGTTATAGCTTATATAATAACAATATCAACTTATAAAAGGCTTTATAATATATTTCTAAATGTTAATAATTGTATTGAAGTGTTTTATTGAATTGTAGTAAGTAATTGATGTCCAATAACCGTCAAAATCCCTCCTTACTTATACCCAAATCCCCTGGAGTGCACAGACCTTCAATCCAGATGATGTCACTGCTATCCCCGGCAATTACAGCACTGTGAGGGCCCATCACCTCCCCATGGCGTCCACTTCAAGCAGATTCAACACCCAGACCTCCAGTAAGGACCCTCCATCACAATCAATGATAACACAGATCTATACCACAAATAGAAAATCCAGATAGAAGCGGATACCATAAAGAAACAGGTAAAATAAGCAATCAAAAAGAGATTTAATGAAACCCAAAGCATATAAAGGAAACAAATAAAATGTCCAAGCCCCCAATAACATCCCCAAGCATCCACATTAACCCAGAAATGACCTTCCAACCCATAAATCCGTGAATAACCATCCAAGGAAGTAAATTAAGTTGTCCAAACTGAGTGTATGCACCTGATATAGATGTCTATGCTTCTGTAGGCGTTGTTAGTCCACTGATTTCCTCCATATGACCTAAAATAAGCAGAAAAACAAAGGTTATAGGCTATTAAGGGGCTAAAACCCACTTATATACCTAAATATACATAATATACTGCATATTTCACTGAATATGAGATTTATGTATACATATAAGCTTATGTATGTCAATAATTACTTCATATTACTTAATATAAGTATATTATGACTCCATTAACACCTTAATAAGTATTATTAGGCTATGGATAAGCTATTTAAACAACTATAATTTATATAATAGAGTAATAATTATATATATATGTAATATAATCATATATATTATTATTTTAACCTTATTTTTAAGATATAAGCTTAATTTACTTAAGGTTATCTTATTTTAAGCATAAGAAATATTCAGTCCTAGGGATATCTAGGCTGACAATTTTGCAAAAGATTTTGCTGGAAGGATGTGTTATGTTTTGGGTGATATTATGGGTGGTTATGATGAAAGGTAACTTCACACAGATTCACAGCCACTTAAAACTTTTGAGACTCCTTTGAGAAGGTTTCAGCTCACTAGATTGCCTCAAGGAAAAAATTATTCAATAGAATTATATCAAGCACAATGGCTTAAATTTTACAGGATGAAGTTCCTACTCATGCTGGTATTTCTATAGATGATGGTGGAATCAAAGGACCCTCCACTTATTGTGGGAATGAGGTGCTGAAGGAGAACCCAGGTATAAGGAGGTTGGTTTTTTATTTTATTTCTTACAATCTCACCCAACAAGGGGCATGAAGGAAAAGGCAATGATATAGGATAGCAGCTATGTACATGGTTAAGGAAGAAAATTGGAGAGAGCTAAGGGAAATCAGGATGGGACATTTTGAAAAGAAAAATAAGAATAAAATACTAATGGGTTAAAGGTAAATTATTGGGGAAACAGAGATAGGTTTGGGAATATGCAATTACTCTAGAGAGAGTATTGTTTATGATTGAAAAGGCTGGATTGACCATTTTTGGGTCAAAGTTTTGTTGTTGTGTTTCTGCTCTGGAAATTTTGGGTCATGTGGTATGAAAAGAGGGAAGGATTATGGAAATGAAAGAGTTTAACAAAATTTAGTCATGGCCAAGGCTTAAAAATACTACTGGTGTCAGGGGATTTTTAGGGGTTTGTGTGTATGTCAGAATTTTTATTAAAGATTTTTCTTTGTTGGATTCACCTTTAAGGAGGCTGACCAGGAAAGATTCAGAGTCGGTATGTACTGAAGAGTGTGAAGAGGCTTTTCAGAAGTTGAAAAAGGTGGTAGGTGAAGATATTATTCTTCACAAGTTGGATTATGGTGTGAAAGCTGGAAAAATATATCTGGAAGTGGACTCAAGTTATATTTCTGCTGGTGCTGTTTTGTCTCAGGAAGATAAAACTGGGAGGGTCAGGCCAGTAAGGTATGAGTCCATGGTATTTAATGAGGTTGAATCTAGATATTCTCAACCTAAGTTGGAATTGTGTGGTGTAGCAAAATTTTTGAAGAAGCTGCAAACTGTTTTGTGGGGGCAGAATTTTGAGCTGCAGGTGGATGCAAAATCTCTGGTTCAAATGATCAACACACCTAGTCATCCAAATTCTCCTATGACTAGGTGGGTGGCATTTATTCAGCATTTTTCTTTTGACCTAGTACACAAACCTGGAAAAACCTTTATGATGCCTGATGGATTATCAAGTAGACTACCCACAGATGAAGATTAAGACTCTGAAGAATTTGATGAAGATATCACAGTGGTTACGGCCAGCACAAAGGGTGCTGAAGATTTTTCTCTCCTCCCCCATGAGGCTAAACTGGAAGATTTTTTTCTCCTCCCCCAAGAGGTTAAACTGGCTGGTTCTGATCTTGATTCTGGTGATCAGAATGTTTTGGTTGTTGAAGATGGACTGTTTTTTGGGATGGCTCAAATTTAGAAAATGGTGTTTTTTTAGTGAGCTGGATTCTCTTAAGATTCAGTGGAAGGAAGAGGAGGTACCCAAGTTTAGGGATTGGTGTCCTAAGTGGGCTGGTCAAGTGGCTCATGTGTACACTGGTGATTTTGATGAAAGGTTTTTACCCTTGGATGTTTTTTTGTTGGATTTTGAAGATGATACCTGGGGTCAGACTGTTTTTTTTATTATGGTTGAATATCTGTTAACCTTGGAGAGGTCAGATGTTTGTGATGATGATACTTGGGTGGCCATCAGAAAGAAGAGTCCTATCTTCTATGTGTCAGGAAGGAAGTTGATGAGGAGAAGACATGCAAATCCTCAAGTGGTGGTGACTCAGAAGAAGGGTAAAGAGTAGGTGTTAAAGTAATTACATGAAGACCTTGGTCATAGAGTCTTTGGGGAGACTTATAGAAGAGTAGCAGATAGATTTTGGTGGCCAGGTATGAAGTTGGCCGTATAGGGTTGGGTTCAATCTTGTGAAGAATGTCAGAGAAGAAGTCACTTGAAATCTAAAGAGGTTGGCCGTGCTATTGGTGAATCAACTGTGTTTGAAAAGTCAGTCTGGATTCTGTCCATATCAAAGAGGGCAGGTATAAATACTTGATTTCTCCCAGGGATGATTTGTCTGGTTGGATTGAGGCAGTGCCTCTGGTTAATTTGACTGCCAAATGTGGCAGAATTTTTGCAGAAGGAATGGGTGTTTAGATATGGGATGATGAAGTTGGTGACTGTTGATGGTGGGCCATAGTTTGAAGCTAAATTAAGAGAATCTATGGTAAGTATTGATTCTAAAGTTAAAGTTGCTACACCTTATTATCCAGAAGCTGAAGGCATGGTTGAAAGATGCCATCAAGTTATCAATACTTCTTTGGTGAAGATGTGTGGAGATAGTGCTGAAAAGTGGAGGCATTATTTAACCTTGGTGTTATTTGCTGATAGGGTCACTGTAAAAAGAAAACTTTATATTCCCCTTATGAATTAATGTTTGGGAAGAAAGATGTTCTATCAGTGGATTTGGAAGCTGTCTCTTATCTTGGAATTGATTGGGATGATTTGTGCTCAACAGATGATTTCTCTTTTCCAGGATTCAACAGTTGGAATTTAGAGAGGAATGTCAAGAGATGGCATACTCTAGAATGATGAATATAAGAGATCAATCAGTCAGATACTGGGAAAAGAAGTTGGCTCATAGAATCAGGAATACTTTGAGACCTGGTTGTTTGGTTTTGGTTTATAATAGAAGTTTGGAGAGTCAGTGGGGAAAGATGTTTTCTGACAGATGTAATGGACCTTAAAGATTCAGATCTCAGGTGTCTAGAGGTTCTTATTTTTGGAGGAGTTAGATGGTTCAGTCTTAAAGAAAAGAGAGGCTGCTGATAATGTGAAGATATTCTACCCAAGAGGCACTAGAAGTGAAGAAGATTGACTCTGCAATGAGGATAAACTATGGGCAGTTCTTTAATTTTGTATTTTGGTGATTCTGTGCATCTGTTTTATTTGAGATTTTTTTTGTTAGAAGGTACCCATGGGTGGGGCTTCTAAATTTGATCTTGGCAAGTGTAGAGGTAACTGATGAGCTGGCTGATCTGTAGAACAGTTACTCCATATTGTCTGTTTCAAACCCCTTCTCTTAATTTGGTTGAAACCCAGTTTTGGTTTTTCTTTACAGGTTTTAGTCCTCTATGACTTTAAACTGGAAACTATTTTGGTCTTCAAGTGCTGGACTCTTCACACTTATTGGTTTTGGTTTATTGTGTTGGATATTGTGTTTTTGTTAGAAGGTACCCAAGGGAGGCTTCTAGATTTTTTTTTGTAAAGTGTGAGGGTAACTGATGAGGTAGCTTTTCTATATAACAGTTACCCCATAATGTCTGTTTCAAGTATTTTTTTTGTCCTTGTTGAATCCTAGTTCTGGTTTTTCTTATTCAGGTTTCAAGTCCACTATGACTTTAAACTGGCTTGGGACTGGCTTCTTTGGTCTATTTTAACTGGTGGTGGATCACTGGTGGTCTCCCATAATTTTTACTTATTGGAGGGAGCCCACCCAGTGATCATTTTCTAGGGCTGGACTTTCTATGGAGCCAGAATTTTTCTTTTTCTTTACTTGATTTTTGTGTCTATGGTTGTGTTAGATAGAAGTTTTAGATTATTTTCTTTTTTCTCCATTTCTTCTTTTAATTAATTATGGGGGCTATTAGGATATAAAGAAGGGTAAAAATCACAAATTATATAATATGGTGTCACCACATCAGGGTCACCTTGATGTGGGCAGGCATCGGTGGATAAGGCTCATCAATAGTCCAGGCAAAGCTTTTTTCTTTCTTATCCTTATCTCATTTTTAATAATTTACTTTAATTTCTATTCATTTCATCTTATCTTTATTGATATTATATTTCTTAATTTTTTTTTCTCAATTCATTTAAAAATTATTTAATGGTGTATCCACATCTAGGTGCACTTGGATGTGGGTAAGGTGTCAGGGGATCCACTCTTCAATTGGCTGAGGGATACCATTTTTAATTATTATTTATTTCATCTTATTATTACTCATTTCAGTTTTAAGTAGTAATATGTGTAGAAATATAAATAAAAAATAAAAAAAGTAAAAAGTAAATAAATAAGTTAAAAATAAAAATAAATGAAAAATTTATTATATATATGCTAATTAATATTATTCTCTCTATTTAATGAGTTATTAATTTCTCTTTTTTATTTAATGTCCGGAAGAAGAAGCCTCTGGCTATTGGCCCAGATTATTTTGGAGTTTTTGCTTTTTGTTGGGATTGGAGGAAGAACTGTGTTCCATGAGGTGTAGTCAGCTGGAAAGTGTGTATGGATTGTAATGGTCAGGAACTGGATTGGAAAGAAATTTTTTGGTAGAAGTAGAAGAGGCTGGGACGGAGTGTTGGAAGGTGTGCTTAATTATTCTAGACATTTTCCAGTGGTCATCAAGAAGTTGTTTCCTCAGGTTCTTCTCAAATTCATTCAATGGCCCATGAAGAGCAAAGGCCTTAAGCATGTTCAAACACATGATACTTAGGTATTACTTCATATCAGTGTAATCCGGTGTCAATATGGTTTCTAGAGGTTGGCCAATCCCAAAATTAGTTTCAGGAGGCGTGATACCAACTAAAAAGAAGAATTGGATTAGTAATTTTTTTCTTATAAATATATTGGATTTATTAATTTGGTACTTACAGATTGGAAGCTCATTAAATTTGTAAGCAGCCCAAATCTGGACTGTTGAATGATTTTGAATGGGTGTAGTAGGAGGATTAACCAGATGGAGGTATGGATTTTCAAAATCATCCTCTAAATGGTTTTGAGAATATGAACTAGAATGAGGACGTTCCTGTGGCCTATTTGGAGCAGAAGGGCTGTTATTATTGTTGTTGATATTGTTTCTTGAATCAGTTTGCTGGCATACTGGTTTTTGAGTACCAGGTTGGTTGTAGGATGGGGCAGGAGAAGGTGACCTGGAAGCATATTGTGATCTTCTGGATGAACATCTGGAAGAAGTTGAACTTTCAGATGAGTAATTGGCTTGAAGAGAAGTGTAGTTAATTCATCTTGTTTGAGGGGAAGATTTATGTCTGGTAGCAGTGTTTGGTGCTCTGGTGTCTTCTTGAGGTCCTCTGGAAGGTCTTCTAGAAGTTTTTGAATTTTAGGCATTTCTGAATTGAGAAATTGTTTTTCACATTTCTCTAGGAGCACTAGGAGGTTGTTGTGTGGATTTTTTGGTGTTTATAGGTGAAATGTGGCTGTTTTGTGGCTGAATTTGGAGGTTTTGAGCCTGATTTCTTCTTCCTAGGAAGGCCAGCAGGCCGCCTGGACACAGTTTAGCAGCCTGGGAGCTTATTTTGAATCTTTTTTAGCTGAATTTGTTGAGATAAAGGCTGTTTCTTGAGATGATAAAGCAGGTCTTTTGGAGAGTTTTCTGGGGGTGGAGTGGTGTGATCTTCTCAATGGAGCTGAAGATAAAGAAGAGGAAGTAAGACCAAGTTCTGTGGATCTGGTAGGAGATCTAGAGATGTATTTGTATGAAGGTGAAGGTGGTGGTAGAGGATAATTGGGGTCTCTGTCACATTTATTCTTTTTGGAGTTTCAAGAATCACAGGTACTGTTGTAGATTTTGGCTTCAGGAGTTGGAAGAGTGAATGTGCAAGCTCTGCACATGTGGATACAATGTTTGCAAGCATAGTCCTTGGGAGAAGAAAAACAAGGAAGTTCTGATGGGAATGGGAATCTGGCCATGATCTGTGATGGGACAACATTGAAGAGAAAAGAGATAAAAAATATTTTATCAGTGATGGGTAGATGAAGAAGAGAAAGTGGAAGTTCAGTAGGGTGGTTTCAGAGTATTGTGAATGGAATTGGCTCTGTCTTTTTATGCAAAGTGTGGAAAGTCCGTCAAGACTTTAAAATGAACACTATGGTAAGTACATTAAGACTTTAAACTGAAGAATGGTATAGTCCCCCAAGACTATAAACTGAGGATGGTTTGATGGTTGAGTCCTTAAGGACTATAAACTAATAATGTGATGTGGTGTGATTCTGGAAGAGGGAATCCAAAGGCAGAGTCTCTAAATTTTTTTAAGGCAAGTGTGGGGGTGAGTGATGATCTGGCTGCTCTGTAGAACATTTACCCCAGAATTTTAGTTTATTTTTTTGGTCTTTAATGGTTTGATCTCTGGTTCTGTCTTTATGATTTAGGTTTTGAGTCCCCCAAGACTATAAACTGAGGGTTTTGAGTCCCCCAAGACTATAAAATGAGGGCTGTTAGTCCCCCAATACTTAAAACTGAGGATGAGTCTCCCAAGACTGTAAACTGAAGAACTTCTTATGATTGGCTATATTCAGGGAGTCTGGAGAGTGGTCAAGAAAATCATTTCTAAGTCAAAATTTTCAATCAAGAGTCAAGTAGCAGGAGAGAATCAAGAGATAAATCAAAGCTTTCAGAATTAGTCTTGAACTGGTGGATAAGATGTTTCCTTTTCTCAAGGTCCTGTGGATTTCTAGCAGGAGTGAATTGGAAGTATTTTAGTAGAAGGTGTTTTTTATAGAGGATTGTTGTTGGAACTTGGACTTAATTTTGGGAAAGTGGTTAGGTGTTGGATGATCAATGGATCCTACTTTGTCATAATCACTGTCAGAAAATGGAGGAACTGAGAAGTCATCAGTTTAAAAAGTAGAAGGAAGGAATAAAATCTTTTTTTATTATCAGATGGACCAAGCATGGTGAGAGTGATTGCTGTAGTGGTATTGGAACTCTTTTTTGAAGGTTGTAGTTTGTTGATCAATCTGGGTATCAAGAAGGATGGCCAGGATCTTTTGGTGCTGGTAGAAGATGGACCAGGTTTAGAAGGAGGTGAAGCTGTTGAAGATGATAATGTACCAGGTCTGAAGAAAGTCTTCTTTCTGGATTGGCAGATATCACAGGAGGTTCTGTATGGATGAGCTGGTGGTGTGATGGTGCAGATTAGATTGTTGTCAATGCAGTACTGGCAAGGGCCCATGTCAGAGGCATATTTTGAAAGAAAGCTGAACATGGTGGATGTGATGAAGGAGAATGTGGACATTCTCAATTGGAGGGAGGATGTTGTCTTTCAAAATTCGCAGAGGCCTTTGTTGGTCTTTTTGGTGTTGTTTTTGTATGTCTTAATTGACATTGGTCAAATAATTACATGTTATTTTGGTTTTACTCAGTGAATTTTGGCACTATAGGTATGTGGATACTACCATTGGATAGCCCCAGTTTTTTTCTATATTCAATGTCACGGTGATATTTTTCATATTCCAAGTTTTAAGGGGTCATTTACTCACTTTTCATTTCTAAAAGATAGCTATTTAATTTTGTTTTTGATGTTTTACAGGCTTACCTTGAGTATTAAGGTTTAGTGCCTAGTACCATTAAGTAGAGCTAATTTGGCTCTATATTTTATGTCCCAATGTTGTCATAGCTTAATTTTGTGTTTTAAGAGTTTTAGTAGTTGTGGTGGATTTTTCTAAGTATTTTGGGCTTTATTGGAGGTTTCTAGTAGTTTTCTGGCTTCAGGGAGGTCCAGAAGCCTCTAGGCCATCTGCCTTCCTTGGTTATAGAAGGCTGGGGAGAGTTTCTAGAGGGTTTTTATTCAATTTGGCTGTCAAAAGTGCCAAATTAGTTGCTGTGAATGTATTTTTTAGGTGGTGGTCTGTGTGTACATGCTGGAGAAGACAGTTTGGGGAAACCTTAATTATCATACAACTATCAGGTTATTATATCATTGTTTCTCACTCAGTTTTCACTGTTTTTTGGCCACAATTTGCTTTGTTGGTTGCAAGGTTAGTTCTTCATTTAACTCAACTTTGGCAACTGGTTTCTCTGGTGTAGCTTTGCAACCTGCATCAAGTATTATTGCTGTTTTCTGTGCAACAAGTGCACAGTGTTTTGGGTTTCTGGTGTGGATCTTTCTGCATTTCAGGCTCTCTTTGGTCTGTGGTCTATCTAGGCTACTTTCTTGACTTGTTAAGCATTCAAGAAGTGTGTTGGAAGGGGTTCTGTAAAGGTCTCTAATTTTCTGTAGTAAATAAATCTCTCCTGGTATTTCTCAAAGGGACAGTGTTTTTCTCTCCATTTTTACTCCAACTCTCTTGTTCAAGGCCTATAGCTAGTACTATAGGATTTTCTACATGGGGAAAAAAAATTCCTGATCCCTAATTGGGGATCCCTGAACATTGATACCCCTTATTGAACCATAGTTTATTAATAGTTCAAAAAATATTTATACTTGAATAAGATGATTTGTTGAAGGAATAAAATAATAAATGAGCCCTTCTCTCAATCTATCCTTATGGCTTCATAAGATTTTGAAAAATTGTAAATTTTTTTCATTTTTTGAATCTAATGAAACCCTCAGATCCTTTAGATTATAAGAGATTTCACAAAAATTTATAGGGTATTCACTCTATGAATATATAGATAAAACATCCAATATTATATGAAATTATACATTAAGAAATATTTATTGAATTTTTATATATCATAAAAATTTTTTCACTAAAAAATTGTGAAATAAACTCTTTCTCTCATTATTTCAATCAAAATTATTATTTATTTATCCATTTTAATAAAATTTTTGGAATTTGAAACACTCTTTAAAATAATTTAACATTAAATTTAGTAAATAGAAAAAATGTAAGATTTATTTACATCCCATATTTATATAAATTGAAACAGGAAATGGATCCAATTCTATTAAAAATATAACTTATCATGATCTTCATTATATTAAAAGAACAAAAAATCCAATTTTTATAAGAATAAAATCTATGGTTAATAAATATTGAAAAATATTTTTGAGTTTTTTTTTTTTGAATGTTTAATGCCATTATGATTTCAAAGTCTCAAAATATATTATATAATTTTTGTGCTTACATTGTTTCAAAATGTTCCTTACAAGTACTTTCCTTCCTCAAACTTCAAATCTCATTCTTCTCCCATCTAAAATATTTTCCCTCTTACATTTTATTTAAGTCTACAAAGAACTGTGCTATCTCAAACCCTTATTCACCCATCTCCACCCCTAATCATCCCATTACACCCCTCCTCACTTATTTTTCTCCCCTAAACACCCTATTTCTTCCCCTCTTCACCACTTCCCACCCCAAATTTCTTGATATCACTCCTTTTTCTCCCCTTCTAACCCCTTTTACTCTATATGCAGAGAGGGGGTGATTTGGAAATCCATAGGGTTTGGATGAAAATTGAAAGAGTTGATTGCAGTGGGATGGCAAAAGTCTGGGGTGAAGAGTAAAAAAATGGGGGTTGAAAGCAAAAGAGTTTTAATTATTTATAAAAGGAGTGAGGTGGAGTTGAGGCAAAAATAGATAGGGTAATGTTTAAAGGGGTGGGTTAGGGTAGGGAGAGGCAAGAAAAGAGTGGTGAGGGATGAGGATGTTAGCAAAAGGGGTGGAGTTGTTTTTAAAGTGAAAAAAGAGTGGAGGGGAATAGTGAGGAGGGCATAAACTTGTATTTTGAAGCTTAGAGGGTGTAGAAAATATATCAGGAGGGAAAAAAAGGGTGGGGGTGGTAATAGAATTAACATAAATGACAAGGTAGAATAATTTGTGTGGAGAGATTGATAGGTTGTCAATTGAGGTAGCCAAAAATGGAGAGTGTACTCTATTTGTCAGGAAAACATCAGAGTCCACCCCCTCAATCTACATCTCTATTTTCCAATATGAAAAATGATTGATAATTTTCTTTTATTAATATTTTTGAACTTAAACCTATATTTAATTTATTTTTATTTAATATTTTTTATTTACAATGCACTTTAAAATAAAGAAAGTAATATAATAAAATAATTGGTAATGAAATAATGTTTTTCTTTTTTACACAAGAATTGACAGTATGCTTCTGATAAGTATACATGATAGAAATAAATAATATAATAGGAAAATGGTAGCAAAAAGTTGAAAACTAAAACATAAAATTCCAAGAAATTTTAATCAATTGAACTGATATATTTTATGAGTTTATTGTATTTATTTTTAAATGCAATAGTAAAATATGTTGGTTAGATTAAAAATATCTTTGAATTAAATCAAATAATTCAAGTATAGTTTGAAGATAAAATCTATCTACATATATAATCATTTAGCTTCATTTATTTATTTGTGATTACTATATATAGCTGGATAATTGACTTTAATAACAGAAAATTTAAGAAATTTTAATAATTTATCTGACTCAATATATGTACAATAATCTATTTGATAACATAAAAAATTTTCTGAGCCCTTTCTTTTACTATTTTTATTCATTGCAATGACTATATACATTTTTGAAAAAAATATTTATCATGATTTTGGTCAAACTTAGTTTGAACTCTCAATTCAATCCTGTTTCCAAGTGTTGTTAAGGCTAAGTTAAGCCATGAAAAAATTTATACTTTTTTAGAATTTTTATTAAGTATTTTTAAATATAAAAATAATTATATTTTTATATCAAAATATTTCTATTAAATACTTTGAAGTTGTGAAAATAAGTACAAATTAAGAATAATTTTGATAAAATATCATATCAAAAATATTTTTAATTTAATCATATATTATTATGATATGAGTTCTTTCCATATGGCAGATTAATAAAATAACTTAAAATTTATTTTATACAACTATATTATATAAAAAAGGTATCAGCTCTTTTGCTTAGATTTGAAGTAATTCAAAAAAAATTGCATTAGGTACACATCTTATAGAGTCTTCATAGCATAATATTAATTTTTAAGACTTATATTTGTAAGTTGAGGGAAAGCCTCACAGGATAAAATTGGTGGTTTTGCTAAAAAAAAAAAAAATAAAGATCTTTTAAATCAATATATATCTCTATAAAAAGTTAAATTTTAATATTTATTTTGTGTTTTAAATATGTAATGAACATTTGAAATAATTCTATTTAAATTAATTTTTATAACAATATACTCATCCCAGTATTTCTTTGTGATAAAGCCAATTTCAAGAATATTTATAAATTCTTCTGTTCAAATAAAATATCAAAGGATTAATTTTTTTTTTTTTAAATTTTTTTTAAATTTTTAAATTTTTTTTTAAATTTTTTTTTAAATTATTATTTTTTTTTATATTTTTATTTTTTATATTTTTATTTTAAAATTTTTTTTAAATTTTTTTTTAAATTTTTTTAAAATTTTTTTCTTTTTTTTTAAATTTAAAAAAAAATTTTTTTTTTTAAATTTTTTAATTTTAAACTTTTTTTAAATTATAATTATTATTTTTTAAATGTTTTTTTATTAATTATTTTTTTTTTAATTTTTAAAAAATTAAGTTGACACTGAAATTATCCCACAATACAGAATTGAAGCAAAATCAAGAACTAAAATTAAAGATTAAATAAATTTATACTACTTTGTTTTTATTATCTTTAAAGTTTTACACCTAGCTTGAATTTCAGTTTTTCATATGAAAAATTTACTGAGTAGTGATTTATTATTTCAACTCATGATATTACTCTATCAAAGAACCATATTTACATGGAATTTTGATGAAATAAATAATGAAAAGTTCTAGAATCTCATATATGTCAGCCAGGCTATCTCAGGAGTCCAGTAATTTATATAATAAATTACTGTAAAGGAATAACTTTATGTAAATACAAAAAAATTATTTAAAATAAATTTATAAATGTTTTGTGAATGAAATAAAATATTATACTTAATTTTATTATTAAATAAATTGTATTACATAAATAAATATAATATTCTATAATATCATGGTGTGATTTATATGTATAAATAAATTATTTAAAATTATATTATCAGTGTAAATTTAACCTACACAGTAATTACAATTTTTAATAATAACATTTATATAAAACTAAATACAACCTATCATATAATAATATCCATCAATAGTTGGCGCTTCTGTGACCCCTAATTTTGTTACCAATATTACTACATTAATTTAATATGATTAAATTCAAATTCTCATGTTAAAAGGTTTCTGTATTAACTGAATTAGTTGTTCAATTGATTTAATAGTTCATTTACTTGAAATAGTTAAATTAATATTACTTATACTTAGTTAAGCTTATTTAAAAGCGTAAAAATAATTTCTTTTATTTTAATTATACTTTTCTAGCTATTGGTATTCCTTATTTAGATTTCTTTCTCATAGATCTCATATTTTTTATACTCACGTAGTTAGTTGTTATATTAATTCTATTCTTTTTTAGGGATTACTAATGGGAAAGATATTTTTTTATTCACGGATTTATTTTTTATGTTTTTTTTCAGTATAGTCTAGTATATAAGTATGATATAATCGGGTTTATTTATGGTCCTACTACTTATTGATAAATGATTTAGTGATTAAACCTCAGGGGAAGACTAATAAAGTAGTTATACTCAAGTCAAACTCACAATACTTGGATTTAAGTGCATGCTAGTGGTGGAAAATAGATGAATAAAATATAGTTATAGCTTATATAAAGATAAAATCAATTTATAGTGGCTTTATAATATATTTCTAAATGTTAATAATTGTATAGTAATGTTTGTTGGAGTTTTAGTAATTGAATGATGATAAATAACCGTCAAAATCCCTCTTTACTTATACCCAAATCCACTGGAGTGCACAGACATTCAATCCAGATAATGTCACTGCTATCCCCGGCAATTACAGTACTTTGAGGGCCCATAACCTCCCCATGGCGTCCACTTCAAGCAGTTTCAACACCCAGACCTCCAGTAAGGACCCTCCATCACTATTAATAATAACACTGATCCATACCATAAATAGAAAACCCAGATAAAAGCGGATACCATAAAGAAACAGGTAAAATAAACAATCAAAAAGAGATTTAATGAAAATAAAAGCATAAAAAGGAAACAAATAAAATGTCCAAGCCCCCAATAACATCCCCAAGCATCCACATTAACCCAGAAACATCCTTCCAACCCATGAATCCGTAAATAACCATCCAAGGACGTAATTTTAGTTGTCCAAACTGGGTGTATGTGCCTGATATAGGTGTCTATGCTTCTGTAGGCATTGTGAGTCCACTGATTTTGTCCATATGAACTAAAATAAGCATAAAAACAAAGGTTATAGGCTATTAAGGGGCTAAAACCCACTTATATACCTAAATATACATAATATACTGCATATTTCACTGAATATGAGATTTACGTATACATATAAGCTTATGTATGTCAATAATTACTTCATATCACTTAAGATAAGTATATTATGACTCCATTAACACCTTAATAAATATTATTAGGCCATGGATAAGCTATTTAAACTATTATAAGTTATATAATAGAATAATAATTATATATATATATAATAAAATAATATATATTATTATTTTAACCTTATTTTTAAGATATAAGCTTAATCTACTTAAGGTTATCTTATTTTAAGCATAAGAAATACTCAGTCCTAAGGATATTTAGGCTGAAACTCCCTCACCCCAAAAAAACAAAAAAAATGTTAAGACATTTTAATTAAAACTAAGGAGTGAAATAATAAAATAAAAAAAATAAAAAATAATTTTTATAATACATATACTGAATGAACATTATTGTATAGATTTAAATTTTTTCAAGAGATTTTTAAGATCAGAGATTTCATTTTCTGGAATCCACTGGTCATATTCACTTGATTTATTTTTAAATCTTAATAGATACTCAACTCCCTTTTCTTTAGTAAGGTGTCTCTTTTTAAGTATCTTTTCAATTTCTGCCTTTTTAACTATTTCTTCAGGTTGCTGTTTATGCCTTCCTGATCTTCTTGGGAATAGAGCAGTATCATTATAATGGTATGGTTTTATAAGAGAAATAGGAAATACTGGATGTTTTCTATCATATGGTGCATATAGAATAACCTCAACAGCATTATTACCAACCATCTTTTTAACTACAAATGGTCCAATGAATGGATCCTTCAATTTAACATTACCATTTAAATTGAAATGTAGTGTTGAAATAAGGACTTCATCACCCTCTTTGAACATTTGTTCTTTATGGGCTTTATCCCATCTTTTCTTTTCATACTCAAACGCCTTATTTATACATTCTTGAGCATGTTTTCTGCATAATTCCTGCATCTGAAGAAAAGATTTAGTACCTGGATGGATATCCAATCTAGGTAACTTATTAAGAGTTTTAGCAGGGGTATTAGGTACATAACCCAACCATAACTCAAATGGCTTTTTGCCAGTGACAGAATGTACTGTACTATTATATGCAAATTCTAAACCTGGGATAAGGGTTACCCAATCATGCGTGAATTTGTCATTGTCTTTAAAATTAAGACCAAAAGCACAGTATCTTCTTATCATATCTTCTAAGGTTTGTATCATTCTTTCTGATAGACCATCAGTTTGTGGATGGTGTGCTGTAGAAAGTTTTAATTGAAACCCTGAAACATCCATAAGTGACGTCCAGAACTCAGAAGTAAATTTAGGATCTCTGTCAGAAACTATTGCTTTGGGGAAACCTGCTGTATTTAACATTTGTGTCCACCATAAAAAAGCTAAGTCCTTTGCAGAAACCTCTTTGTGTGTAGGAATAAATTTACACATCTTTGTAAATCTATCTACAATTACCCAGCAGGAGTTATAACTCTTATGCCCTGCTATTGGCAAACCTGTTACAAAGTCCATGTTAATGATTTCCCATGGAGCTTTTGGTTTCTCAATTTGTTGTAATAAACCAGCTCTTTTTCCTGTTAATCTTTTAGATTTTTGACAAGAATCACATGTTTCAACATATCTCTGAACATCCTCAGACATGTTAATCCACCAAGCTGTGTTTTTTCTCTGGTTAATGTTTTATGGTAGTCAAAATGACCTGCTAATATATCATCATGACATATACTTAACATTAACTCCTTCATTGAAGGGAGAATCACAATTACATTACTTAATTTTTTCCTGTAATATATAAAACCATCCTCAATGGAAAGTTTTCCTTTTTCTAATGCCTCTTTATACTTAATTGGTAATGTTTTTATTAAAACCTTCATTGAAGCATTAGATGGATCATTTAATATTGTAGTTAATTTACTCAAGTCAGGATTTGAATTATAATTATCAAGAATTGATTGCATAAATTCATCCTCAAGATCTACAATATAAATGCCATAAATGTTAATAATCTCTGACTCAGGAACATAAGCAGGATTATCATCATTATTAGGCAGAGGTACTCTAGATAACAGATCTACATTAGAGTGCAAGGTTCCTGCTCTATGTGTAATAGTCATCCAGCCTCTTTATTCTTTTACAGCTAATTTCCATCTAAACATGTGTCTATTAGGAGTTTTCATGTTTAAGAGTGACTTAACTGCACTACAGTCAGTTATTAACTCAAATTTTTGGTCTTCAAGGTAATAATGTAGCTTCTCAAGAGCCCATACTACTGCCAAACATTCAAGTTGAGTAGCACCATATTTCAATTCACCACTTCTCATAGTACGTGAAATATAGCAGATTACTACTTCTGACATTTTTCCTTCAATAAGTTGTTTTTGATGCAAAGCAGCACCCAGTCCAATAAAACTTGAATCTGTATATAATAAAAAAGGTAATTGGAAATCTGGTAAACCCAAGATAGGAGCTGTCATTAAAAATTCATTCAACTTATCAAAATTTTGTTGTCTTTCATTATTCCAAATGAAAGCTTCTGATTTCTTTATCAGTGTGGTTAGTGGTGCAGCAATTGATTGGTAGTTTTTTATATATTGTCTATAATAACCACACATTCCAAGAAAAGACTGTACATCCTTTACATTTTGAGGAATGCAAATATTCTTTATTGCAGCCACTTTATTTTGGTCTACACATATTTGTAAGCCAGATACAATATGACCAAGCACTTTTAAAGATTCAAACCCAAATTTACATTTTTTCAATGCAAGGGTCATTTTTATTTCATCCATTTTCTGAAATACTTTCCTTAAATGGATTAAGTGTTCATCAAAAGTTTTAGAGAACACTATGATGTCATAAATGTATACCATTAACCATCCTTCAATCATTTCATTATGGAATGTTATATCCATTAACTTCTGAAATACTGATGGAGAATTTTTTGGTCCAAATGGCATTCTGACATACTTATAAATTCCCATGTGTGTTGTTATCAACAAAAAGTTCTGTGAATTCTTTACAACAGGAATTTGATGGTACCCTTTATTTCCATCTAGGCAACTTATATATTTAGCACCTTTAAGGGTAGCATGTATAGAGGCAATCCTTGCCAAGGGATAAATATCATCTACTGTAAATGTATTTAATTCTCTATAATCACCGCACAGTTTTGCTTTATCTTGTTCATAAGAATTTAGCACTGGTGATATTACACAATATTTTGGTGTAGTTTCAACCTTCTCAAGAATGTTCATTTTTAATAACATCTTAATATTGTCCTCTATGTCTTTCCTCTTCATTGGTGAAGCAGGGTATGGTTTCTTTTTAAGACTAGCAGGAATATTATCCATATCACAGGTTAAACTAATCTTCATTTCATGATCTTTTACAAGGCCAAGTTCATTTGTACCATGTGCAAAAGCCATTGGAAAAGCTTTAATTAATTCCAAAATATTATCTTTCTCAGCTTTACTTATCTGAGTGCCAAATGATGCTTTTGAAATTTCTGTTTCCAGAAGTTCCATCTCATTGGATTCTCTTCCTTTACACGGGGAATTTGTTACTGACTCAATGTGTAAGACTGTGTTAAAAGAATTTATTTTAAATTTCCTCTTACCATTCATGCCAATTGTAAAATTGTTATTAGCAGGGTCTAATTTTACACCAAATTTAGTCAGAATATCATTTCCAATGATAAAACAGTTACTACAGTTAGTGTTATCCATTACTATAAAGTCACAAGTTACTCTTACATAACCATGTTGATGTTTAAAGAAAACAGCAGCTTTGTATTTACCAATGGGGTGTAGCATTGATCCAAAACCTCTCCAATTTTTATTTTGAAGTGGTTCAAGCTTAAACTTATAGTCACTATCAATTTTCTGTAATGTATTAGTGGAAACAACAGAACCAGCAGCTCCTGTGTCCAGTACTATATTAACATTTTCACCAGAAATGATAGCTGGAACCGTGATAGGTGTCATTCTAAAGTTATAAGCTTGTATATCCTTAATGATTTCAGCATCCTCAAAATTCATTAAAGATTCATTTGAGTCCATAATTAATATTGGATTTTCAAAGATGGACAAATCATCTTCCAACATACAGACTTCATTTTCATCACTATATGAGATATTGCTGTCATATTCACTTGATTCTTTACATTTTTCAGTTTCAGTTTCAGATTCACGTTGATTTTCAACAATATTTATGTTTTTCTCTTATTTGTGACCTTTGACCCAAGGTTTGTTACACTTATAACAAGTATTTGTTTCATACTTCTTAGGTAGTACAGGTGCAGTAGGTTTTTTCTGCTTCTCCTGAAGTGTTTTTGAATTCTGATTTTTTACAGGTTCAACATTTTGTTTATAAGTGGAATACCTTGATTCATACTTATGGTTTACTAATATTTCATTGAAAATATTAATAAAGTCAGAATATTCAGTAACATTTAATGTTATAGCTACAACAATGCCTCTGACAGAAATAGGTAATTTATATATTATCTTATCTTTCCATAAGTTAAAATCCATATGAGGCTCAATGGCTTTTAATATCTTGTTTAAATTAATTAAAAATACCATTGGTTTGTCACTATTCAACGGATTATACCTAGTCTTCTCATAAAGTCTCTGCTGAGTAAGCCTGAATTTAGAACCTCCAAATTGTTTTTCAATAAGTTGTTTCCATTCAGCCCAAGAGTAGTCTCTACCCTCACTTAAGACAGCTTCAAACCATAATAAAGCAACATCCTTAAATAAAGAAATTAATTTTGATGTTATCTCTTAATCTGGTAACTTATATGAGAATTTCAAGTTGTCAATTCTTTGAATAAAATGTTGCCAATAAGAGCTGGCTTCCCCATCATAAGTTGGGTACTGATATATCTTAGGCCAGTTTTTCTGATTGGATTTTATCTCACTAATCTTAGGTAAATTCAACAACTCATTTACTTTTGATAAATGGTCTTGTATTTCTTCCTGCATGGATTTGTGACTTACATTTTCAGATTTGACACTACCACCAGATGGTTTTAATTGTGGTGGTACAGGGAAGGAATGAGATTCACATTTGCCAATGAAAGGATTATTATTATATTGATTATACTTATGATTATCCTGGTTCATTAGTAGATTGGCAGTTTCAATCTCAACTTTAGTTAATCTTTGTAGCAACTCAGAGACACTTTGATTTTTCTGTGCAAAAGATAACTTTGTTCTTGATTCAGTTTTTAATAAATGTGTTTCATATAATTTTTCTAACTCACAGAATTTGTTTGAAAGGTCATTATATTTATTACTCAATGAATCATATTTAAGAGTTAGAGACAAATGTTCTTTCTCTAATTCTTTGTTACGTGTGGCTAATTGAGAAATGTTTAATGTCAAGGATTAAATTGTATCACTAGTGAGCTTAACTGTCTGTTCCTCACAATCAGTCATTCTATTCCACAATGCTGAAACAATTCTATGGACAGTTGGATTATTGTTAAAATATTCCATGTCTTCCTTTTCAATTCTCTCACTCTCCTGTGAACTTCTCATCTCATTAGTAGGTGGTTGCAACTGAGGGTTAACTGTATTATCATTGTAAATAGTACTGTTATTGTGGACAAAAGACAAGTCAGGTGTATCTACTCTAAAAACTAAATTTCTTAAATCCTCCTCTATTTTTTGCACAGATTTAACATCAATAGAATTACCTATATTGTAATTATCAGTATTATGTTCAATCTGAGAGGGTAATCTACTTCCCAAGGGATGGTTTCCAGTCCTGATTTTTGGCGCTTTTTTCCTTTGTAAGGGTGAGCTGAGGAAGTCAGATGAGGGGGTGGATCCCTGTTGCAACTGTGGCTTGTCCACTGTTGATGAAACCAGTCCAATTTCCATTTGTCTACCAGGATTTTCTCCTGGGAGTGAGTTGACCCGCCTTGGATAGGGGGTTGCTGATTTGACTGACTGGGCTGGCCTCCCTTTAACTCTGCCAATGCCTGATTCATCTGCTGAAACCCTACCTTGCAATTGTTTTGAAACTGCTCTACCTCTTTGAACATGAGTGATTTTGATTCCTCCAACTTCAGAACCTGTTTGGCCAGGTGGGAAAGTTGATCCTGAAGAGGAGGAGACGTCTTTTTTATAGTTATCTTTTTTAAGAGGGCTTCCTTTTCCTCTATACTCATGCTTTCTGCCTGGGGGTACTGTTGGCCCTCCATGGTGATGTCCTGGAAAGTTTTTGTTAGCTTTAGACCTGGTATTATAAGCAGGCTTTTCACTTACACTGTCCTGGGGAGCACTCATATTGTTAAGAATGACAATATTTTACATCTACAAAAGGAAAAAACTCTATGGAATTAGTAGACAAAAGATATTAGCAATTATATTACTAATAAAAAAGCAATGGAGCTTACCCTGAATTTATGTCTTTATTTATTTAAATAAAATGTAAGAAAAATTTGAAAAAATCTGTTAAATATATAATAATAAATTTAACTAGACTTCTATAAGGGTGAATAAGTAGCTTACCAAGCTTTAACCAAATACCAATTTAATTGGGTGTTATATTGGTGTCCAAATACCAAGTGAAATTGGGTTTATATTGGGTACAGTTACTACTGTAAATATCTAATTTTTATGATAAAAAATTAGTACAATTATTTTAAGGGTTCTTTTCCGCAATCAATGAGTTATGATTACCCACTTATATGCAGCAGACCCAAATATTTGGTTTATTTTGAGCTGTACTAAGGTAAAAATCACGTCCCAAGGCTTATACTAAATAATAAGTAAAATATAAGGAAAGACCCCCAATTGTCAGTATAGTCTAGTATATAAGTATGATATAATAGTGTTTATTTATGGTCCTACTACTTATTGATAAATGATTTAGTGATTAAACCTCAGGGGAAGACTAATAAAATAGTTATACTCAAGTCAAACTCACAATACTTGGATTTAAGTGCGTGCTAGTGGTGGAAAATAGATGAATAAAATATAGTTATAGCTTATATAAAGATAAAATCAATTTATAGTGGCTTTATAATATATTTCTAAATGTTAATAATTGTATAGTAGTGTTTGTTGGAGTTGTAGTAATTGAATGATGATAAATAACCGTCAAAATCCCTCCTTACTTATACCCAAATCCACTGGAGTGCACAGACCTTCAATCCAGATGATGTCACTGCTATCCCCGGAAATTACAGCACTGTGAGGGCCCATCACCTCCCCATGGAGTCCACTTCAAGCAGTTTCAACACCCAGACCTCCAGTAAGGACCCTCCATCACTATTAATAATAACACTGATCCATACCATAAATAGAAAACCCAGATAAAAGCGGATACCATAAAGAAACAGGTAAAATAAACAATCAAAAAGAGATTTAATGAAACTAAAAGCATATAAAGGAAACAAATAAAATGTCCAAGCCCCCAATAACATCCCCAAGCATCCACATTAACCGAGAAACATCCTTCCAACCCATGAATCCGTGAATAACCATCCAAGGAAGTAATTTTAGTTGTCCAAACTGGGTGTATGCGCCTGATATAGGTGTCTATGCTCCTGTAGGAGTTGTGAGTCCACTGATTTCGTCCATATGACCTTAAATAAGCAGAAAAACAAAGGTTATAGGCTATTAAGGGGCTAAAACCCACTTATATACCTAAATATACATAATATACTGCATATTTCACTGAATATGAGATTTATGTATACATATAAGCTTATGTATGTCAATAATTACTTCATATCACTTAAGATAAGTATATTATGACTCCATTAACACCTTAATAAATATTATTAGGCCATGGATAAGCTATTTAAACTATTATAAGTTATATAATAGAATAATAATTATATATATATATAATAAAATAATATATATTATTATTTTAACCTTATTTTTAAGATATAAGCTTAATATACTGAAGGTTATCTTATTTTAAGCATAAGAAATACTCAGTCCTAAGGATATTTAGGCTGACATTTTTAAATTAGATTCTTTTAAATTAATTATTTCACATAATTTTACCTTTTTGTATATACTATTGGAACGCTCCAGAATGTCCTCTTGCCTATAAAAGGGCTTTAGAAGTCCATCTGGTGGATCATTACTTGCTTACTATACACTCACTCAACATATTTTAAATACATTTCTTTATTTACTATTTTTATTAGTGCATTACATCTGATTTAAATACTATATAAATTATTATAGGTTGCTTTAAGATTTATAATACTAACATTGAACTGACGCGCTTTTGAGCATTTACTATTATTAATAACATTTGAAATTTAACTTAATATTTACAACTTTTGTCATCTCTCAATTAAATTGTCGTCCTATTCTCTCAAATTATATCTATTTTATTTCATTTTATATTACTACCATATTATTTCCATTTCTATCTTTTATTATTCCTATTTATTTCTCTAATCTTCTAGAAATCCTGGCTGATAATATATGTATTACATTGAATAAATTTATATTGTGAAATTTCTTAGTAGTTGAATATTAAATAGAACAAAAAAAAGAACAAAAATATATTTTCTTTTTATTTTAATCATCTTCTTGCATATAAAAATGTAAAAAAAAATGATTAAAATCCACTGGTATAAGAATTATACTTCTTTCTAAACTTATAATAAAACAATTTATTAATTATTAGTGCTTAGTGTAAGGAAGCTATGAGAGGACTTCATTGAAACAGTAATTAGGAAAAAATATTTCTATTTTATATTTTTTTAATTATGAGTCTTTTCACAGTATTATACAATAAAATATTTAAGAATTTTGATAGTTAAATATTTTTCTTAAATAAATCCATTGAACTGAAAATATTTATATTGCATAATCAGAAATAATAAAAATACAAAAAAAATTAGGTAATATGGTTTAAATTAAAAAATGAAAGCTTCAAATTCTTGGTTAAAAGGAGTTATCAATAAAAAGAGCCACTGATCTTATTATATATTTTTTCAAAAAAAAATTAATAAAATCATTAGAGAGGTTAAAAGTGATGCTTTTTAAATAAATAGTATAATTTTTAGTCTTTTTAATGATCAAGTGAAATTCAAAATGAAAACTAAATTGTGTTTTATGAAAAAAATTCTGTGAATGGATGAGATTCTTAATCTGCCCTTGTCCTTATTTCTATAAATTATTCATTTAACTTTCACTGTTATTACAGCACAGACTCATCCATTATTGGTTAAGAGCTCAAGATGAGTTCAAAGTAAATTTCAGTATCAGTTCATTATAAGTTCAGTCTGAGTTCCATATTAGTTCCATCTAAGTTCAAGTTGAGGACTTACTAGCAAGTCCCCCCAAAATATTGTATGGTGTATATAAATAATTATTTCTAGAAAATGTATGGGTATAGCAATTTTTTGAAACATAAAATATGATGTTGACTGGTTATCAAGACATTGAATTGACCCTTTGATTCTTGGTTATGTGTTTCCAGAAAGTACTTGAATTAAGGTCAGAAAAAATTTTGAGCTAATGTGTCAAATGGGGCATATAAACAACAGTAATGGGTTTCAATTTACATATAAGTAGGTTTTTGGAAATGTAAAAAATAAGTATATTAATTTTTATATCCAAAAAATAATTAAGCAAGAGTATGTTTTGGTTAATCAGTCAATTTTTTACTTGTAAAAAATTAAATTAATTATAAATGTGAAGAAATTATGATCATTATTTTTCTACAATTCCTTGGCTTTTCTTCAATTTTATTTCTATTAATGGTCTAAGTGAAGAAATCAGATTTCATAGTTTCCACATATGTATAGAATTGTATTATTCTTTTTTAATAATAATTTTAGGAATCTTACTTTACCATTTTACTTTAAATAAGCCTGATAAATGTCTGATATGCACCTTGCTTCATAAATATATCTTACAATCTCAGATTTTAAGTGAAATGAGTGGTTGTGAAATGAGAATTTCTGGTGGGGCTGCTGCATCTAGAAATTGAAAGCCCCAAGTATTCAATGTGAAATCAGTTGGGGTCAGTTAGGTTAGCTTCCAAATTTACTATTTTTCTTTAGAAGTTAGGGCACTAATTCTTTTATATATATATATGACTGAGTTTTAGTTGGATCTTGTGTTCCAAACTCATCATGCAGAATGCTATACTTTTTGATCATAATACACCCTACAATATGGGGGGAAGACTTGCTAGCTAGTCCGCAACCTGGGACCCAAAGTCACAAAAGATTAAACACACATCTAGCTATTGATAAAGGAACCATACAATCAGGGATGAACACCATTCAGAAGAGCAGTTTTAGGTGGGTGTTAAAGTAGAGTTCAGTATGGGTCCAGTATGAGTTCAGTATGAGCCCCATCTGAGCTCCATCTCAGTTCAGGTTGAGAACTTTCTAGAAAGTCCACCACCTATATTGAGTAGTGATATTTAAATGATATTTGCAAGTTCATTATATTTATAAATTTCTTAAACAATTTTATTCTTGAATTTGATATATTCTTGTGACTTAATGATTTATTTTAAATGTTTATTTTTTTTTTGAAATATGCTTCCATTGTATTATTAATGTTTGAGGTTGTTAATTTTATTTTCAAAATTCATCTGGTAGATTGTTTTACTTTTAATAATAATAATTTTTTGATATTCATTTCTCAAATACAGGATTAATATTTTAAGTCATGTAAAAAGAACTGTGGTATCTGGCTAGAAATTGTGCAAAATGGCCTTCTGAGAATTAGTTGACTCTAAAGAAGATAGTCTTACAAGGCATATAAGTAAGTGTAGATTTGGTAAAATATAGGTAGTTAAAGTCATAAAAGTGTCCTTCTTAGTGACAGACCATTTCTAAGATGGACACTTTAGATACTGTGTAAGAAGATGGAATAACATTTTTTATGGAAAATTTTGGCCAAGTCTGTTGAACTTATATTTTATGGTGAAATAAAAGAAAAATTGTGTGGCTAATAGAGTATTTCATTCTATTTGGTTACACATTACTAAAAGTGTCCATCTGAGAAATTCTCCATCTCTGAGAAGTATACTTTGAGAATGCATATCATTTAGGTATCATATGTATATCTGTGTATATGTTCTGCATTATAATAGTGTCCTTCTCAGCAAAAAACAAACATTCATGTGGAAACTTTAGTTACTGTGTAAGAGCAACTTGATATTTTCCGATTTCCATAATATTAGGTTCTTGGTTAACCATGAAATTTAAGTAACCCCAGTCATTTTAAAAAGTGCTAATTTGAAGGTCATTCAGATTATGAAAAAGATACTTTTATAAGATATTTCATTTAGATATCAAATGTGATCTGTGTATATTTTATCAATTTCAATTCTTTTTTTCAATGTCTAACCATCTTTCAGATGGAAACGTTTGGCACTGTATGTGAAATGAGTCATTTTACTAGCTTTGGTACCTGAGAGTTGACTAACCATAAAAGTGAAGTTTTTCAGACTTTTTCAAATCTCTTAACTTGAAGTACTCTCTGCCACTTAGAAGAACACTTTTATGATGTGTATATATACATATTATAAGTTTAACAATTTATCTTCCAAGTATTAGAAAATTTTGGTTCTCAACAACAAAACTTCCTTCAAGTAAACACTTTTCACCAAATCTGTGACACCATCACTTATATTATAGCCAATATTCAAGTACCAATTCTATTATAAGAGCTTATTTTACACAAGGTGCATAAGTGTCCAGATGATTAATGTTACACTATTGAGAAAGAACCTTAGTATAATTGATTCAAGATATGTTACACAAACTTACAGCCTGAATATTCTTCATTTTAGAACTTTTCTTCAGTACAATAAGCATTCATCTTATGAAAAATTGGTGCCATTACTAGATACACCACATGAGCTCTTGATATGAAAATTCATACTAAAATTAAGTAATCCTCATGTTAGAGGCGCCTATAAGTGACTTGAAGTGTCATATTTATAGTGTCATTTATTAAGGAGGTCACTTTTATAATGAATACTATACATGATAAAGTTAGATATGAACCTTAGAGACTTAGATAATATAGTGCATTAAATTCATTCCTCAAAATTTTCTCAAAATAGCTCAATTTAATTCTTAAAGAAATATTGATACTCTTCTCAAAGTGACTTTAATTCAGGGTAAATTTGTGTTCAATCTATAACAGATTTTTTTTCAATCTATTTTTATCTAATTCTTCAACAGTGTCCCAAAATAGACACAACCATTTTCCAAAAATTTCCCAACCACTTCAAAGTGGGTTAACTACATGAAGTTTTCCTTTAATTTGCTGTGGTGATATGGGATAAATTCCTATAAAGAATTTGAGTTTGAAAAAGAAGATGAAGTCCTTATATCAACACTAAATTTTAAGTTATAAGGTGTGTTATATTGAAAAATCCTATTTTATCAACTTTTCAACAAATAAGATGGCTGGTAATAATGCTGTTTAAGTCATATTATATGCCCCATATGATAGGAGAAATCAAGTTTTTCCTATCTCATTATTAAAATATTACCATGCAAATAATCCTGTTCTATTTTTAAACAGGGGAGGTTGGCTTAAAAAAAATCCTGAAGAGCTTGTGGAAGAGTTAAAGATTTAAAAAATGCATAAGAAAAGAATCCTTACTAAAGAGAAGAAAAATGATTATTTTTTAAAATAAAAGGAAAAATTAACTGAACTTGATAGGTGGATAACTGAAAATGAACTTTAAAATCTTCCCTCCCTTCTTAAACAGTTTAAACAGAACTAAATTTCTATCCAGACTTCTGAGATTTTAAAGCTAGTACTCATAATACTCTATTATATTTTATGTCCTGAGATGATTATTCTCTAGTGCTACACATTATTTAGAATACCTAAAAAATTAAATAAAAAATTATATTATCATTTTTTATTTTTTTTATAGGTAGGAAAGGTTTGGCCTGGTTTTAAGAAGAACTGAGTAAATTAAGAATATAAAATATTCTTTAAACATGCAAGAGGCATATTTAGAAGTTTAAATTATATATATTAGGTATACATAAGTGAAATAAGTCATAAACTATGGTATATGCCAAATAAATACCTTTATACATTCATATACCCACCTTTTATAGGTCTTATGTACTTAATATTAAGTGGGAATAATTTAAGGTAGTATTAATTGTTTTTTAACAAGTTTTAATTTATACATTAAGTTGTTTTAATATGTCTTTTTCATTATTATATTGAAAAAGTTGATAAATGTGCTTTAAATCACTTAAAAGATGGATATATGCTCTAAAAATTAAATAATATTCAAAATGTGCCTTGAGGGATAAAATTTCCTTACTTATGCAAATTTATTTGGCCAATTTTTAGTCTTAGAATAAGACTTTTAAAAATTGATTTTTCATATTCTACAATTGGCTTATGTGTATTGGACTTATGATTACTTCATTTATCCCATGTACATATTCTCATTAGTTCAAAAGTAGTGATTTCATCCTTATTGCTCACTAAGGTAAATGCACTATATTTTTAATCACTCTAAAATAGGTGAGAGATGATTTTTTAGTGTCTCAAATGCATTACTCATGTACTGACCTTATTATATGCACTAATTATTGCATTAACCTCAAGATCAATACCCACAATTCACTATCATCCCTAAAATTTCCTGAATGCATGAAATTAGTCAAGTATTTACTCATGAAAGCTCCTTCCAAGACTCTACATTCAGTTAAACCACATTTAACATCAATTTTTGGTTTCTTAATTGGTTTAAAGGCTAAATTTGGTATTTTTAATTAGGAATTCCAATTTGAAAATTGTTATAATTAGCATCTTATATTATTATATTAATCTCCATTAATTAGACATTATATTTAGGTTCTTTCTTTTTTTGGAAGTTTATTAAAAAAATATCACACATATATTAGGGGGTATAAAAGTTAGAAATTTTTGAATTGTTTAAAGTTATCTCACAACTGAAAAAGAAATCCACAAACTTGACATTCTTTCTAAGTAAAAAGGTGTTTTGTGGGCACAATATAGCATAGTTTAAAGAATAATCATGGTTTATTTGGTGGAAAAAAGAGGTATTTGGAAATAGAATATTTCTAACTTTGATACCCCCTACTATGTTTTTGGGTTATTACTATATTTTGACAGATTATCCTGTGTTTTCTTGTATTTTGGAGCATGAAATGTTTCTTCTTCTGTAAGGGGAAATTTATTTGTTTTCTAGGCCTGTGAGACTGCTTGAGGTGGACTCCATGAGGAGATGTGCTCCCTCAGAGTGCTGTAATAGCAGGAGATAGAAGTGTAGGGAGTCAGGGAAAGAAGGGGCTGTATCAGGGTTAGTATAGAGTTGAGGTAAATAAAACTATCTCCCCAATGTATGATTGAGATAAAATAGAAAGATAAAGTAATAGGTAAAATTGATTTTTACTATAGTAGCAACTAGAGATAAATTAACTCAATAATTAAATTAATAGCTCTAATTTTATTAAATTTATAATAATCTGATAACACTAATCAGAGGAGTGAATATAATAATTTTTTTAGATAATTAAAAGGATAATCATTCTCATTTCAATCTAAGCCCCTTTTATAGTCAAAATAACACCAATACATAGATTAAAAAGAAGGAATATTATTTCAAATAACTAAATAAAGAGAAATTCTAGAAAAAGGAAATAAGAAGCAAATACACATGAGCTTAGTTTAAAGCTGAAATATAATGCATTTTACTAAAATAATGAGTATACAAATTCCCACTCCAGGTTATTTTATTCTTTTCAGATAAGTACAGAATTTATTACTTCCAACTCAAGTAGAATTTCACTTTCCACTTGAATTAAAATAAAATTCCCACCCAAATAATACTCAAATCAGAATTAGTATTCTTGGTGCATCAGGATAATGAAGTTTTTTGTGAGTTACTTAAGTTTTAATATTGAGAGATTTTTATGGGGTTACGGGGAAAACTTAAGTAATTATTTTGTCTTTACACTCAATACCTGGCTAACAGGTTGACCCAGTGATTTATGGATATATAAGGAAGGGGTTTTTAAGCTATTTTTCTATATTTTTTATTTCACCTTTTAAATATGTAATCAACAAATTACAAATCATATTAATTAGTACTGTATAAGTCCTTTAATTATTTTTTTATCATTTGTTCTATTTTTCTATCAAATGTATGCTGTAAAACACTAAAAATTAGTGAGATTAAATTACTGAGACCATTTTATTAAATTCTATTTGAAAAATTTATTGGACTTGAACAATTCTATTCTTACTGAACTATTAAAATCTTCTAGAAAACTGACTGATCAAGTTATAAAAGTCTCTGTACCTGATCCTAGCCTGACAGATACTGCACTTATTCAAACCATAACAAACTGTATTCTCAATGGACCCTGTGGTTATGTGAAGCCACATGCTTCATGTTTAAAATATGGAAAATGTTTTAAAATATTCCCTGAAATATATAATTACACAAAAAAGATGGATGAAGATGGATATCCTTTATATCATAAGAGTAATGATGGCCAAAAATAATGAAAATTTGAAGGAATATTCCATTACAAAAAATTAGAATTCGGTACCTTATAGTCCTTATCTCTCTCAAAGATTAAATTGGCATATATATTTTGAAGTGGGAACTACTAAATATTCTGTCAAGTATCTCTATAAATATGTGTATAAGGTCCATGATTTTTTCTCAATGATCCTGGAGACAGTTGTATTATTAGAGGAGGCCAAGACATATCTGAATGGTTGGTGTGTTTCAGCAGCTGAATAGGAAGAAGTAAAACTAACCTAACTGAGTACTTTACATAAATTTCCAATGTCCTAAATTCTGAGGTGGCTAGGGGTGTCAAATATACTGATTCTCCTATCCAGTTTTTTTGGAATTTGTGAGTCCTCAGAATCCTCTTCTAATTTTTATACCCATCCTAATTCAATTTTAGTGTGCAGAAGTGGAAAGGAGTGGAATATTTGGTAAAGAGACAGAGCTATTGCGAGGGTTAACCTCTGGGGATGAATTTCTCAAGAAAGTTTTTACTTTTACCTCCTGCTTTACCATGTGGCTGGGCCAGGAAGCTACAAAGCTCTTAAAACTGTGCATAGTGTCCAACACCCAACCTTTAAGGCTGTTTTCTTGGAATATGGTATTTTGAAAGATGAAGCTAAATACAAGAAATTCTTGGATGACAAAAGACTGCTGTAGAATGTGCATCAACTCAGACAAATTTTTATTACTATTCTAATCTGTAACCATCCAGCTGATACACTGGGTCTTCTTGAATCAAAAGTTTTGGCACTTGGAGATGACTTCTAAAATATCCTGAAAATTTTTTTTCACATATTTCATCCTTCAAATTAACAATTAAATATTATACCTTGAATATTATTAGCCTCCTTCTTGATAAACAAGGTTACTCTTTAGCTTAATATGGATTTCCAGAGCAAACACAACACTTTCATCTATAAACAGGTAAACTCATCTTGGAAAAGCAGTCATATGAAAGGCCAGAGCTCTCTGAAAAATGAGGCAATCAGTATCATTCATCCAAGTTTAAAAAAAAATGATATTGATTCTTTTAGGCAAGCCCATGCTTCTGGAGATGGTGAAGTATTTTTCTTTCATGGACCTGTGGGGAACAATAGAACATTTGTAGAGTGAATGATCCTGTAATGATTACAAAGTCAAGTTAACATTAATCATGCGGCTTCATCTTCTGAGTAAGAATTTATATCTCTAGAAGAAGGAATGAAAGCTCATTCCAGGCATAAGATTCCACTTGATATAAATCAAGATTATTATTTTCATATAAAATCACAGAGGGACATGACTAAACTTTTGATGATGAAAAATTTAAGCATATGGGATGAATCTCAAGCACAAAATTGCCATTGTGCAGAGTCTGTAAATAGAAGCTTACAGGATATCCTGAAAAACAATATCTCTCTTGAGGGAATTGTTATGCTTTTTACTGGTATGCATTTTCAACATAAACTTATCTATTAATAGGGGGTATCACTGTTGACCAATCCACAATTAAATTAATTGTGAATGAAAATGCTTATACCCCAATTATTTTTTTAATGAGTGGTTTATTAGAAATTTTAATGTCAAACTTAACCTCTATCTGACATTTTAATCCTCAATTTTTCATAACCAAATTTTGGACAACTTTCTATATATCCCAGCCTCCCTGCCTTGCTGTGAACTCCCTCCCTCATCCCATCCTTTCTATTTCTTCTATCTATTCAGATCCCTCCCCATCTGATTTTCTCATCTCTTCTCCTTTTCATCATCAAATATCTTAAAATTCCTTTTTATCCCATATCTTCTCAAATTCAGCATTTTCCCACTTGTTCTTCAAATAAAACTACTCTCCCTTTCCTCTGCTCAGCTAGGTAATCAAAAAACATTCAACTAAAAAATTCACAAATCAAATGTGCTTCCTTCAGGTCTGTATGGGGTTTTAAGTGGGTTCTATTAGTTTGTAGCCCCCTACCACCAACAAAAATGGTTTTTAATCATCAAACCATTTTCTTTTGCACTGTTGGATCAACCCTTGCTCCAATCTCTCCATTCCACAGCAACATCCCAACCACCCAAAAAAACCCAAACTTCCATAATTTCTAATCTCTTTGCTCTTTTCTCCACTTTATGCAATCTACTATTCAGATGGATCTCTTTTATCTAAACTTGGAGTTTCTGATTCCACTTATATTCCTCCCACTAATTCAATAACACAGTGGCAACTTGGAGTTGCAGATGACCACTTCAACTTTGATGAAAAATTATTTGGGGGTTTCCTTGCTCTACAGTTAATCCCAAGAGTGGTGAGAGTGACCCAGACAAATTTTTGAGTGTTCAATTGACTTGGAAAAATCTCCAGTGGTGAGAGTGAATCAGAAAAACGTTTGAGTGTTGAATTTGACTTAGAAAAATCTCCAAGTGGTGAGATTTACTCAGGAAAATGTTTGAGTTTTGCAATTGACTTGGGCAAATTCACAAGTGGTTAAAGTGACTCCAACCAATCTTTGAGTGAGGTGTGAAGATAAAAATTTTATTTTATGGCTCAAGATTAGAAATATAGGTGTGTTATGTTCCAGAAAGACCTGATTTCAGAATCAGTGATTTGAAACCATGTGACTTGCTGACAAATCAATCATGGATGTGATGAGTTTGGGATCAGGAATTAGGAATAGAAATTGGGTTAAAAGAAGTGTGATAATTTATTATTGTGCATTCCTTATCCACTAGCCCTTGGGCTAGTAGTTAAGAATATTCTGAAATTAATAGTTTTGGATCCAGGAAAAAAAATTCCTGATCCCTAATTGTGGATCCCTTAACATTGATACCCTTTAATATATCTTTTTCATTATATGAATAACTATATATTTACAAACAGATATACTCATGCCATAAAATATTTCTTTATTATAATTTTCTGGAATCATTCATTTGACTTAAGAAAATGCCTTCCAGTCATACAAAAAGGCTCAAGAAAACAGATTTTTGCTTCAACTCCAATTCACAGCACTTTCTGGCCACAATTTAAGAAACTCCACCTGAACATTAACATAAAGCTTCAGGATATGGGAATAAATGAAGACCAAGTGCTATATTGCACCTTTTTTGCTGGGTGGATCCTTTAAATTGGGGAAGGAAAAATACCAAATCCAGATTTGGTGGAGATTCTATCTGAAAACTGTGTATCCACTAGACCTCATGAGTTAAAAGAATTGGTAAATGTGGTATAACCTGGTATAAATTCTTTGGAAAACTGTGATGAATATTTCTACTCATGTACTTAAAAAATAAGGTGATACTTTTAGCAAAAAATGTGGATGTAGATGAAGTTAATGATTTGGTTCTGAAAATTGTACCAGGGAAGGAAAGACTGATAAAATAATACACATATATGTATATTCAACAATATTATGACATACATCCAGGCCAAAGGTCCACATTCATGTGCAAGGCTTCTGACTGTCTGCGTAGCAGACAGGTAGCAGGCTCATACTGTTGATATACACCTGTCCATGGAAGGTGTATTTAATTTTCTGATGGCTGGTTTGGTACCATTTTTGTGGTGTGTTACTGTTGTGTGTATGGTTAAGTTTGAAGCCCCCTAGTAAATGGCATACCCCAATTACCATGGATAATGGTTAGCCAATGTGGTAACCACCCAAAATTTAGCCAACGTAGCTCTGGGCCCCCACATCAGTTCAATGTTGGTGCGACGTGAGGGCATTTTGTTGGCTGTTTTCACGTGATGTTAATATCTGATGAATGAATATTCATCACACTTCAGCTGCCACTTCTCATTCCTACTTTTTGGTTATTATTGCGAGATTTTCAAGAGCTCCATGGCCCATGGTAACTATATCATTTTTTCTAACCCGTCTTTAGGGTTAATCATAAACAGATCTTAGTCATAATCACACTTGGAGATGCAGGTTACTAAAAAATTTTGAAGAAGATGAAGCGGAGATGAGACAATCAATTAAGGCATAGTGTGTTGACTTTTTTATATTAAATCAGGAGATCTACTTTTAGGAGGATATGATGCAGTAGTGGAAATCGGTAAATTATCATAAGAAGCTGATCTTTTTATTAAAACTTCCTAAAGATATATCAACGATAGTACATGCTCTTGAGGCGATATTATACTGGTACAGCGTAAAATGAACTGTAGAGGAATATCCGAAAACGAAAAACTAAGGAATCCGGAAAAAGTAACACTACACGGAGTGTAAAAACAGATACATGTAGATACACTTGATAAACACATGAAAAATATACTAAGCAATTTTCACTGAGTATCAATCATCTATTTTCCAATGGATATGAGGGGTTCGGATCCATCATTTAATAATTGGATACTATGAGTTGAAATTGAAATCAGATTCAGCTTGAATTTGATAAACAACTCCAGATCAATTTCTTCAAAACATTCATTGATTTCTATACGGAGCTTCAACAGAAAAACAAAAATGGTATCAAAAGGTTCCTTAAGAAGCTCAAAACGATCTAAGATGGATATTAGGCAGAAAATAAGTCAAACAATGAAAACAAAATGAGTAGAGGAAATCATTAGAGTACCAACCAGAACAATATTGAATTAGATCCTCATCGTGTGTGGAAAGGACGGCGACAATAATTTTTTGTATTTCTAACAAAAGATGTTTCACTTGGGTTTTCAAAACCGACTAATATTTCAAATAGAAAATCAGACTTATTTCTACGTTCAATAGACTTAGGACTTACAGGTTCATGATATTCAATGACTTTGGCATTGCATCCACAAGAATTCTTTTCCGCCAATTTAACGAGGTGGACCTTGAGCTCAGTAATTCGGGTGTAAATTATTTTTTTGTATTCAGGATGGGAAGCGGGCTCCTGGCATTGAGTAACGATTTCTTCTCTAATGGTAATGATATGTTGAATAGTCTCAGTGTATGCGGTTGTTATTGTTGTAGCTTGATCGGGAGCAAGAGATGCTGGTTTGTTGCCGTGAGGCCTAAAAATCATTGCATTTAGTTCCAGTTTTCAAAGGTATAAAGCAAGTCATTCTTACTGGGAATAAACCGAGAATGCAAAGAAGGCTAATACGAATAAATAAGATATTAAATAAGTCAAAATCAAATAAATGGGCAAGAAGATAAATGAGCCCACCAAGAGGAAAGTAGCTTATTAAAATATTGAACAACATGATGAGACTATATGCTTGAGGTGGAGACGAATAGAGAGCAGATGGGTGGAGAATATTAAAATTTGATTCAACTCTACAAACGAAGGGGATAATGATTAATACCGAAAATAATCTGCCGTTTTATAATAAATTTATGGGCATTCTTGCTTGTTAGAGTGACGATGAGCTTCTTGAGCTTAATTACTTTTAGTGGGTTAAGTTTGCCGGTCATTTCAAAACTCTGGTTGCGATGATAAACACCCAATCAACAAGAAAATGATTGGCGTTGGATTGCAAGATTAACATCTCCAGGGAAAATGTTTGCTCTAGAGCGTCTGAAGGTTTTTTGATTGGATCACCCGTTCAGCTATGTTTAGAAATGACAACATCTAAAATTTTTCATACCCCGCATTTCAGAATTATAATGACAAAAGCCTAAATTAGACACAATTTTATCCATAGCAATTTCTCAGGTGGATCATCAAATAACTTACAAAACAAACAACCTTTTTATCCTGAAAGTTCATTGACACCACAAGGTTCACAAAAATATTTATAATCCAAAAACAGTCTGAGAGTGTAAGATCCTTTAATAATGCGCCAATAAAAAAATTTAATCCATGATACACAACGGATCAAATCCTGATAATGAAACTAGCTTGACGTGCGCAAGATTATTCTTAAATGGCTTTTGTGGTTTAACAGGCCAGTTTTTACTTTGAGCATGTCCTGTGGCCGGAAGGAAATGTTAATGTTCGTCATTTTTTACTCAACAATAACTCTTATAGGGTTTACTCAATTATCATATAGATACGCACTATGATGAATCTTGATCTCATTTTTTTCATTATAGAAAAAACTATTTTCCACAGTTCAATATTTTGTGAAACAGGCAAGAATTGAAACGAAAAGTAGGCTTTCGAGAGAAACCGTTAACATGAAACGATAGCCGAGTGTAAGTGAAAAAAAGAAAAATTACTGAAAAATGGTTAAAATTAAAGAATAATCTAATGAGGTACATAGCGGGGCACTGATTATCTGTAGCTTCATTGCATTGGTGTAGCAGTGGTTTGACATCTCTTGTCAAGGGGTGCTTTTGCTCTAGAAGATTTTATGGCGGTACAACAGCAATGAAAGGTGGGGAAAACTCAAGATTTCGAAAGATGTACTTATTTTTATCTTTATAATTTAATACTCAATAAAAAGGTAAAGAATTATTATTATTATTACTTAAAAGCTTAGAAGTATGCAAACGTAAATACTAAGGTAGTAACTGACAGCCAGGCTGCTAGACTCACCCAGTAAAATAATTAATTATTTCCTGGGATGAAGCCATGACTTTTTTATTATTATTAATTTTATTATATTTACTTTAAATTTGCATGTAATAAATTAACTAGTTACAAAAAAAAATTCGTAAAAATTTAAAATTAATATTAATTGTCCTATATATTTTATTTTATTTTATTTTTATTTTTCAAATGCCGTGCTCAAATGTCAGTTTAAAGAAAAAAAAATTAAATATTAAAATTACAATATTAAAATAAGAAAGTGTTTTTTTAATATTTGAAATAAAAAAATAAAATAAAATAAATATATACAAAAAAAATCAAATTACTTATTTAAAAATAACAATTACTGGAATATTTCAATAAATCAATTTCTGTTGACATATAAAGTAAATAGAATATTCTAAAATACTCTTTATAGAACAATCTTATAATTTGAAATGTTCTTTCTTCTGGGAAATTCTTTCTCTCTCTCATACACTTGTATTTAGAAATTTTAACTCCGTACTTTGTCTCTCCTTTGCCTATAAAAGGCCTCCCTTTCTAGTTGTTTTTGATCATTCGTTACTTACTTATTATTTTATTAAATCATTAATACAATGAAAAATTTATTACTATTCTTTATTGTTTTTAGTATTTTCAACACGTAATTCTAAATCATTAATTATAATAATATTTATAAATTTTTTACCTCTTAAAATAGAGTAAATAAAATAAAAGATAAATTATACGTAATTTGATTTTGAAACCTTCAAAATCCACTTTCCAACACCATTAAACCTCCACCTAAATCTTCTAGACCAAAAGGAGTCCCTGACACTTGAGGCCCTTATCAAATTGTTGACAGAGCATCAATATCTTGAAGCTGGCGACTGAGGGACTATTGACGACGAGGTACCAGTAGGATGAGTGGACAATGAAAACGACAAATGTCATCAACCACGTGACTTATTTTTTTTGCTGCAACCAGGAATCAAATCACGCTCCAAAATTTAGGCTCATATATTGGCAATAGTTGTCATCCAGGCTACTAGACTTATCCAGTAAAATAATTAATTATCTACTGAGATGAAGCCACACCTTTTATTTCTTATTATTAATTAAATTATATTTACTTATGTATTACTTGCAATACACTATTTAATTACAATAAGTAAATTTAGTAAATATTTAAATTAATAATAATGTCCCTTATATTTTTGTTCCCTAACATTGTGCTCAATAACAGGTTGAAAGAGAAATAAAATTATTAATACTAAATCTTAAAAATTCAAATTAATTTATTTTAAATGTTTGAAATTCTATTTTAAATTCAAATAAATTTTTACTAAGTGTGACATCTAAAGTGAACTCTAAACTATATCAAATAATGTGATATCTTTTATTGACACATCATTATAGCACACTTTTGTTACTTGCACATTCTTATTTTTGTAATGGTTTTCTCTCACACTCCCTTATGGATACTTTTTAACTCTGAGTATCTTCTCTCTTCTTTTTGCCTATAAAGGGCCTCCTCTTTTGTGCTGTTTGATTCATTCCTATACTTAACTATTTTATTAAAACACTTTAAATTAAATCATTACTATTATTTGTCTTTTAGTGTTTACATTAATTTGATTCTTAAATTTAAATTAAATAATATTTATATTCTTACCTCTTCTATTGAGTAAAAGTAAAATCATAAGATAAAGTATATGTACTTGACTTGAGAATTCCAAACCAATTGTCCAATACTGTAAATTGCCACCAAAAATCTTCTAGACCAAAAGGAATTCCCTGATACTTAAGGCCCTTTCCAAATAGTCAATGGTGCATTGTTACCTTGAAACTGATGACCAAGGGACTGTTAATCGTCGAGGTACCAGTAGGACAATTGGACAAAAAAAATGACAAATGTCAAAAACCATGTGACTTATTTTTTTTCTGTGACAGGGAATTGAACTGCACTCCAAAACATAGGTTCATATATTGGAAATATCCATATATATTTGTGGTAATTATATTAATTACTATTTGTGGGTCACTTTGCATGTTTAATTGTCTAAGTATATCTTTTTACTCAACACTCTGTAAGTGGAATTAACTTGCTCATTTTACAGTGGGAGGTGCATGGTAAACAAAATTTTTTTTCCTAGTTGACCAAGATAGAACTGTATTGTTCTTAGTCCTAGAAGTAATATAAAAATTAAATTAATTATTTTATATTTTTTTAATAATTTCAGTTGACCTCTGTCGTGATAATTAAAAAATTATATTATTGCTTCAGTTGACAATTGTCCTGGCAGTGAAATAATAATATTTAAAAATAATTAAATTGATTATATTAAAATTATTTCAGTTGACAATAAGTCCTGGTAATTGAATTATTTCAGTTGACATTAAGTCCTGGTAATTAAAATTATTTTCAGTTGACATTAAGTCCTGGTAATTAAATTCTTCAGTTGACTTTAGTCCTGATAATTATCAACTTTTACATTACTAATTACTAAATTATTTTATTATTTTAGTTGATTTATTTTAATCCTGGTTATAAAATTACTCTATATTAATTAATAAAATTTTGATTATTATTTCAGTTGATTCTTTGTCCTGAAAAACATTATAGTCTAATTATTCCAGTAGATTAAAAAATCCTGATAATTACTTATAAATTAAATTTTTTGTTTTTCTTTTAATAAAGTAAAAATAATTACTGATTAAATATTTTTTCTCTCAGTTCAGGTTAACTACAACTATTACTGACAAAGGTGCTTCTTCTGACCGTGATGAGGAACTAAATTTAATTGATTATGATAAAGCTTTTTCTGTAACTTCTCCTTTGACTACAAAACTGGATCAAATTAATCAATTACTGGACCAATCAGGACGTGGAGATGCAAGATATAGAGATATTAGTGGAGACAACTGTTCAGGAACAAAATCCTTCAAGCAACCCCCCAGAAAAGCTTCCAAAAGGCTTCAAAATAAAAAAGATGCCCTTGAATCAACAAGTCAGAAATCTCTCCACCCACATCAAGAAATTGAGGTCAGAAAATCTCAGGTTGAGGTCAAGAACAGACTCTCTAGAAGACAAGGTAAGAAAAATAGAATCCTCTCTTCAAGAGAAAAATAAACCCCCCCATCCCCCAAAAGCCATTCCAAAATTGGCTCCCCAGAAACAAGAAAAGGTGGAGGTCTCAAAGTGGCAGTGGGATTGGCTTAACACCCAGTGGGATTATCTGTCCCAACAACAACAACAACAAGTACCTCAGGCAGATCCTTCAAGAACCAATCAGGTCAACCCCACACCTCCTCACCCCTATCAAGGAGGAAAAAAGAGGAAAAAAATCACATTCAATTCTTTCCCAAACCATGGTAAGTCCCTCTATTGAATCTCAAGTACCATTTCTTGTTGCTGATTCAGCTCATTCAGGTAATTCTAGAGGAGGAGATGAGACTGTGAGACCAGTAGAGGCTGAGAGTAGCAGACAAGTTGCTCAATATTCTAATGTATCTAATCCTATGGTTTTGATTGCTACTTCAATGAAAAATCCTGATATGGCTATTATTGATGAGACACTTACACCTGAGTTTTATGAGAGTCTGGAAAGTTATTCTGTTTCCCTATTGAGAAATACACCAGATGTAGCTAACATTAATGATGAATATTTGAGGGAGATTATTGCTAAACAAAATCATATAATGAACCACATGCAATTGAATCAGAAATTTAATAGTTTGTTAACTGAACAGCGTTATCAAGAATTGAGGAGTGAATTACAGAGAGTTTCTGATGATTTGTTTCATTACAAAGTAACTCATGAAAAGAAAGTTGCTTTATGGAAAAATATCAATAATTATATGTCTAAATTAAGAGATACTGTTCCCATCTGTTGCCAGGAGCTAGAAGGACATAAGTTGAACTTAAAAAGATTGAGTAATCATTATTCATCTTTACAAAATAAGAACCAGTTATCCTTTGAAACCATCAATGGGAGTTTATCTAGTGTTCCAAGAGTGAAGACTAGGCTAACAACCATTGAAGAGAAATAAAATTCATTGTTACATGATCAAAAGTTTTCTGAAATTTCTTTGAAAGAACATGTGGTGCGGAATACCCCAATTTTACCTGTTCCTAGTTCATCCAAAGTAAAATTAGTGCCAGAAATGCCTGTTGATATCACTGAGTTTACATCAAAAATTGATGATGTACCTAAATCATCCACAGCTGGATTAAACAATGAAATTACTGCCCAATTGGAGAAGTTACAGCTCCTTCTTACTCAGAAACAAGTTTATAATAAGGAGACTAATTCAAATCAAAGGAATTGGCCAAAACATGACCAGTATCCAAAATTTGATGGTGACTTTTCCTCTGATTGGCAGCAGTTTATTTTCAGGATTGATAACTTAAAAAATTATTACAAACTCCCAGATGAGGAAAATGTGTCAAAATTAATTTCTTTATTTACCAATGTGGCCCTAATGTGGTATGAATATGTTCTCTTGGATAAAAATGACTACTCATGGGAAGATTGGAAAAGATTATTTAAAGCACAATCTGGTGGTTCCAAGTTTAGGATAGCTCAAAAAAGGAAGTATGAAGAAACTAAATATAGCTCTTCTACTGACAAACCCATTGAGTTCCTGATGAAACTTGTGAAAATCTTGAGGGCAATGGACCCAAATATGGAGTTTGAATTATGGAAGGACAGGATCCTCTATAAGTTACCTATGTCTTTGAGAGACTTGATAGTTTCTAGTACTGAGTTCTCAAGAGAACCTTCTTGTTTCATTAATACTTGTAACGAGAACCTTCTAAACAACAAGTATGATGCTAGAAAATTCATTCCTAGAAATCCATTGGAGAAACCCTTCAATTACCAACAGAAACCTCTGAAGAATTTTGGTTAACCTTCTGCCCCTGTTGCACCCAAAAATTATGCAACAAACACTTGCTTCAAGTGCAACAAGCCTTGGAAGAAAGGCCATGTTCATGACAAGAAGATAAATCTTTTTGAGTAAGCAGAGGAACATGCTGATGACACAATAGCACTAGATGATACTTCAAGTGATTGTGCCAGCAATATTTTATATGAATTTCATCAGGAAATTTTGATGGTGGAAGAGGATCTCCACTATTTGAATAATATTAATATTGAGAATAAAGATTTATCTACAGTAGAGGATTCCGAGATAATAAAATACCTTGAGAACAGTTCAATTATTATTGCCCCTCTCAAGGCAGCTGTCTTGATCAATGGAAAAAACATTGAGGTTGTCTTAGATTCTGGAGCTGTAGGAAGTGTAGTATCTGAAAAATCACTTGCTTCAGTGGACCAAAATTATAAATCAAAGTTTATGCCTATCATTTCTGAGAATTGGAGAGGTTATGGCTTGGTTTTGTCCCCTATTTTTAAATACAAAGCCACATTATTTTTCAAATATAACCCTGGTTTTGAAAGAGCTATATTTGATTTTGTTTTCATGAAAAATGATAATTTGAGTAGTTGGTTCATTGTGGGAAATGACATTTTAACCAAATATGGCATTAAATTAGATCCTTCAAATCAATGTTTCACATTGGGGATGAATGGGAAGAGAAAATTTAAAATTTCCTCCCCCAAGAAATTATTAAAACCAGGATTGAAAACATGTCATTCTATAGTTCAATATGAAGGAAGATCTACAAAAGAAATTCCTGCCCTTGTGTCTGAAATTGACAATGCTTCTTTTAGAGTACAACTGTCTGGTGAGGATAGAGATTCCATCATTAAATTGATCAAATCTTTTCATATGGCCTTTGCTCATGGATCACATGAATTAGGATTGGTAAAAGAAGAAATGAAGCTCTCATTATCTTGCCCATTAACTGAAATACCACCTAGTTTAAAGAAGAAGCCTTATCCTGTTTCTCCCACAAAGAGAAAAGATATTGAAGACAATATCTCTACCCTTTTGAAAATTAATATTATTGAAAAGGTAGTTGAAATACCTAAAAATTGTGTTATATCACCTGTCCAAATTTTTTATGAGAAAGATAAATCCAGGTTATGTGGTTATTAAAGAGCATTAAACACTTATACTGTTGATGATATCTATCCTTTACCCAGAATTAGCTCTATACATGCTACCCTACAAGGTGCTTAATATATCAGCTGTTTAGATGGGAACAAGGGAAATCAACAGGTACCTGTTGAGAAGAATTCCCATAATTTTCTGATGATTTCTAGTCATATGGGTATTTATAAGTATTTTAGGATGTCATTTGGCCCCAAAAATGCACCTTCAGTTTTTCAAATAGTTAAGAATAACACATTCCATCAGGAAATGATTCAAGGATGGCTGATGGTTTACATTGATGATATCATTGTGAGGCTTAGAACAAGTAAAAAGACGTGAATTAGTTTGAATTTTCAGTGTCTAGAAGATTTTAATGGTCCTATATGAATAATGTAGTACAAATCCAATAAGTAATAAAATATAACTCAATATAAGGGTCTCAGTGATTCTAATCTCACTAATTATATATGGCTTACAATCTTATAGTTGGTAGAAAAATAGATTTAATAAATTCAGATATTATTCAAAGACTTTATAAGTACTATTGATATGTATTGTAATTTTATTGGTTATATGTTCTATTGTAATGATAAAGAACGTAGAAAACAAGACCAAAAAACCTTTCCTTTTATACCCAATAACTTCTCCAATGAACCCCTTGATTTACCAGCTCTATTAACAGTTAATGAAGCCTCATTCCAGCTAATAGAAATTTCCAACAACATAAAGAGTGACCAATAAAATAATTAGAATGATATAACCCTCCAAAATCCTGTAGTAATAGGTATAATCCATTGAAAATAAAGAATAAGAAAAAAAGAGAGTATATGTGTGTTATAAATTAAAATTAAAGACTAAAAAAGGAAAATTAAAATTAATTATTACTCAATAATAAGGGGGATTAACAGTAGAAATTTTGGGGCTAAAAATGACATTATAATACATGAAATCCCCATTTAAAAATAATTAATATTGACTGAGAAACCACTTAAAAACCCACAAAAGGGTGTGAGATGTGGGGTAACTACATGCATTCCTTGGCAGGCACTTGAATGGGTGAATCCTTGACTAATTTAGGCAATTTAAGCATGGTAGTGAATTAAAGCGCCAAGATTGAGGTTATAAATGAAATTAGTTCATATAAAGAGGGTCAATGAATTTATAATTAAGCTAGGACACTAAATAAGCGCCTTTTGCCTATTTTAGTGTGTTTCCCCACAGTGGGAATAGAATGTGGGGAAATTGTAGTGTGAAAAGCTAAATTTTCTAAAAATGAAGCTATTAAAATGGAAAAAATGCAGGCAGTATGTGGCCAGTACACAGAAGCCATTTATGGCATAAAAAACACCAAATTTGAAAAGTGTTATTTTTATGCATTTTAGTAGCCATTTCAATAGCTCTAATTAAGAAAAATTGATCTTTCAAAGCTCATTTTTAATATTATTAAATTTATAGCACATATAGTCAACTTTTAAGTGATTTAAAGCTCATTTCTTGTTTTTCACATAAAACAATGAAAACAACAGCTTTAAGTCAGCTTAAAAATTATGTAGCCTTATATTTAAGGTTCTTAAGATTACCCTAACATATTCAAACTTAATATTAAGTAAATAAGACTTATAAACGGTAGATATATGCGTGTATATAAGGTGTTATAATGGCATACACCACACAATATGAGGGGAAGACTTGCTAGCAAGTCAGTAACCTTGGACCCAAACTCACCACAGATTGAACACACATTGAGCTATTGACAAAGGAGCCATACAATCAGGGATGAAAACCACTCATCAGGACAGTTTTAGGTGGGTGTTCAAGTAGAGTTCAGTATAGGTTTAGTATGAGTTCAGTCTGAGTTCCATCTCAGTTCAGGTTGGGGACTTGCTAGCAAGTCAACCATCTATATTGTGTAGTGATATTTTGTATTTTATCATGAATTTACTTATGTATACTATTTGTGTACTCTAATTTCTTTCTCCAATGTATAGTCCATGTGTTTAACATAACTTATAAGTACTTTTTACTCAGTCCTGGGGATATCCAGGGCGACAATCATCATATTCTCTAAAACATTTGAGGACCATCTTAACCACCTGTGTAAAGTGTTACATAAAATGGATTAGATAAATATGACACTTTCCTTGAAGAAATAAATTTTTTTTTTTCATTCCTTAAAAGTGCTTGGTCATGTTGTCTCAGGTTTAAAGATATGTGTTGACCAAAACAAAGTGGCAGACATACAACATGTGAAGGCTCCTACCACAGTTAGAGAGCTCCAGAGTTTTTTGGGAATGTGTGGATACTATAGACAGTATATAAAAAATTATCAAGTCATAGCATTACCCCTTACCCAATTATCTAGGAATAATTTTTCTTTTGTCTGGAACAGTGAAAGACAAAGAGCTTTTGACACTATGAAACATTGTTTGATATCAGCAACAATTCTTTCTTTTCCTGTTTTTGATCAACCATTTGTTTTATACACTGATTCCAGTTTTATTGGTCTTGGTGCTGGTCTTCATCAAAAACAAGTTATGAATGTTAAAGTATCAGAAGTAGTAATTTGTTATATTTCAAGAAACTTGAGAAATAGTGAATTGAAATATGGTGCCACTCAACTGGAGTATTTAGCAGTAATTTGTGCTCTATAAAAGCTACATTATGATCTGGATGACCAAAAATTTGAACTTGTAACTGACTGCAGTGGAGTTAAATACCTCTTAAACTTGAAAACACCTTACAGACATACGTTCATATGGCAGTTAGCTGTTCAAGAATATAGAGGGAGGATGACAATAATTCATAGGGCTGGTATTTTACACTCAAATGTGGATATGTTATCAAGTTTACCTTTGCCAAATGATGACTTTAATCCTGAATATTTTCCTAAAGATGAGATAGTTCACATTAATGGGATATATGTGTTTAATATGGAGGAAGAGCAATTACAGCTTATTCTGGATTCATATGATAAGGAAACTGATTTAAAAAAGGTATGTACCAAATTATATGATACAAAGAATACTTCAATAAAAGAATTAATTAAAACCCTCCCGCCAAAGTACCAGAAGGCTATGGAAAAAGGTAAATTTTCAGTTGATGAAGGCTCCCTCTATTATATAAGAAAGTTGAGTAATTTTATTGTTATTCCTCCTTCTATGAAAGAGATAATCTTGAAGATTTTTCATGATGAAATATTGGCTGGACATTTTGATCTTGAAAAAACAATGATAAGAATTAAAAACACTGCTTGGTGGGTTAACATGTCTGAAAACACCAAAATATATGTTAAATCCTGTGATTCTTACCAAAAATTAAAAAGATTTACTGGTAAAAGAGCTGAATTAATGCAACATATTGAAACTCCTGATGCACCACAGAAAATAATAAACATGTACTTTGTAACAGGATTACCCATTTCTTGCAAAGACAGTTATAACTCTTGTTGGGTTATTGTGGAAAGATTCACAAAAATGTGTAACTTTATCCCCACCCACAAGGATGTTTCCACTGAAGAATTAGCTTTCTTGTGGCAGTCTCATATGTTTAATACTGCTGGTTTTTCTAAGGCTATAACCTCTGACAGAGACCCTAAATTTACTTCTGAATTTAGGATGTCTCTGTTAGATTTTTGTGATTATGATCTGAAAATTTTTACTGCCCATCACCCCCAAGCTGATGGATTAGCTGAAAGAATGATTCAGACCTTGGAGGACATGATATGAAGGTATTGTGCCTTTGGCCTTGAGTACAAAGACAATGACAGATTCACTCATGATTGGGTTACCTTACTTTCTGAGTTGAAATTTGATTATAATAATACTGTTCATTCTGTTACTCAAAGAACGCCTTTTAAGCTCTGGCTCGGATATGTTCCAAATACTCCTGCCCAAATTCTCAATAACAATATACCTAAATTGGATTTACATCCTGGTGTAAAATCTTTTCTTCAAATTCAAAAACTTTGCAGAAGTCATGCTCAAAAATGCATTGAAAAATCATTTGAATATGAGAAGAAGAGGTGGTATTAATCCCATAAATAATACAATTATAAGAAGGGTGATGAAATACTTATTTCTACAGTCTGCTTCAATTTAAAAGGTAATAACAAATTGAAAGACCCTTTTGTAGGCTCATTTGTTTTCAGAAGAATGGTTGGTGATAATGCAGTTGAAGTTATCTTGTATTCTCCATATGACAGAAAACATCCTGTTTTTCCAATATCTCTTTTGAAACCTTACACAAAAAATAGTTATTTATTTCCCAAAAGGAGGGAAAGACCAAAGAAGACCCCTAATGAAATCACTGGGACAGCAGAAATTGATAAGATTTTAAATTACAGAATAGTTACTGCTGAGAAAGGTACAGAATACTTATTGCGATTCAATAATAAATTGTCTGAATATAATTCTTGGACTCCTTTGAAAGAGATATCTAATATTCCTACTCTTCCAAAGAAATATAAAAAGAAAAAATAGTAGCATTTTTTTGGTGTTTTTTCAAAGTGAGGGAGTGTTAGCCAGGCTGCTAGACTTACCCAGTAATATAATTAATTATTTACTGGGATGAAGCCACACTTTTTAATTTCTTATATATTATTGTTAATTATAATATATTTACTTTAAATTTACTTGTAATAAATTAACTGGTTACAAAAAAGTAAATTTAGTAAATAATTAAAAATTAATATTATAATGTCCCTTATATTAGGGGGTGTCAGTTCTGGCAAATCAGCACTTACAAATCAGCCCTTAAATTTTGCAAAAAAGTCACTTATTTCAAAAAAGGGTGTCAGTTATGACCTCAAATCAGCACCTTTTCCCGTTTTTTTTCACAACCACATTTTGGCCACAAAACATCCCTTCCTTTCTTACCCCATCCCTGTCACATGTGACACACTGACCTTCCTTGCTACCTACCCATCAATCCTCGGCACACACCCCTTCCTGACATTTTCAATATTTTGACCAGTCATGTTTACATTCTTTTTTACTTATTTCTTCTACTTCTTAATCTTTTTTCTATGGGTGTCAGTTCTGACCTCAAATCAGCACTTTTTTTGTGATTCTTTTTTTCAAAACCCCATGTTGGCCACATCATCCCTTTCTTTCCCATACCATTTTGTACTCTCCAAATGTCCTCTTTGTGTACTTCATTCACTTGGGTTGGTATTTTGGTTTGTTGCATATTCATTTTTTTTTGGAATTTACGGTGAAAATTTTTTTTTGGATGGCTCATTGGTTTTCTTTCACCAGCTCAACATGAAATCGCATATTTTCTGAAATCACATATTTTGTCAGTGATTTTTTTTTCATTCATCCCTCATATCCTGTTTCTATTCTCCTCCAATATCCCTCAAACAATTTGGTTTCATTCATTTGTCATCTCATCTCTCCAGGTAAGTCACTTTATTCTTTTTTTTGAATTTTTGATTACTAATTATAATTTTTTTTGTTTTTTTCTTTTTATTTTTTTATTTTTTTTATCTAAATTTTTTTTGTAAGTGGTTATTTTGGATTTCAATGGTATAATTAACCTTTTTTTTCTCTCCCTCTTTACTTTCTTTTTTAGCTCCATCACCCTACTCTTCATCCTACCTTGGCATGGTCATTATCCCCCCTTTCCCTTATTTCACTTTTTTTTGGCTCCATTTCATTGAAACACATACATTGCACATTCTTTATGCATATCACTTACTTCATATTCAATTTCCCCACAATTCCAACATCAATCTTTCTCACTCTATTTTTCCTACTTTTCAATCAAGGTAAGTTTTATCTCCTTTTTTTCATGCCTATATGATATCTCATTCCTTTTATGAAAAGTTCATACTTAAATATATGTATGACTCTTATCTGGATAACAGTGAACTTATAAAACTCCCTCTGATCTCATCTTCATTACCACTTTTCAAGTTTTTGTAAAATTTTGAAAATCAGACTCGGAATTAGGGTTAGGTTTATTCAAATCTAATGTTCTTTTTACTGAAGATTCTCCTGAAGGCTACCTTTCATTTTCCACAAACAGATTTGAATTTGATTCAGTGGTTGCTGAGATATTGACCGTTAAAGTTGAGCCTTTTTTTTCCCAATTTAAATTTTTATTTCATTTTTTTATGTAACAAATTAAGGTTAGGTTTATTTAAATCACATGTCCTTTAACTGAAGATTCTACTAAAGCATATCTTTCATTTCCCTCAAACAGGTTTAAATTAGGTTCAGTGGTTGCTGAGATTTTGACCTTTGAAGTTGAGCCTTTTTTCCAAATTTCACTTGTCTTATTTCACATTTTTATATTGCATATTTAGAGGATAAGGATTCTGAAACTCTTATATGATTATTATCTAGGCATTTCAATTATATAGGCATATATTCGTTGCTCAAGAATATCACTAAAGCTCAAAAAGATGAAGATTTTTGCTTATGGGACACTCTACCTTCCTTTAACTCTTTTCTTGCTCTTCGACTTAAAAAGCACTGTAATAAAGCATTTGAAAAAAATCATGAACTTGAAACCAAAGTTGGAATACCAAATTGGTGTGACTCCAAATGGGAAGATATCAGCCACGAATATCTTTATTTTCTAATGTTATTATCACTCATTCTGGATTTCACAATAAAATTCACACCGATACCAAGGACACCAATTTTCTTACTTTTGGTATATTCTCATATATCAAACCAATTACTGGCCAACCAATACCATCTCCAGCTAAAATCAAATGACATGGTTTATATTTTCCAGACCACCAGTGCATCATTGATTTTGGTTTGGGAAATGGTATCATCGAAACTATTTGGAATTCTTCTAAGGATAATCATCAAACGACCAAAGCTCCTCCTGGTTTGGAATCCTGTCAAGATTTATCACATTTTGGTTGCTCATTTCAAATCAGTCATAAGTTGATTCAAAGAATAAATAAGGTAATGAAAGAAGGTAAAGTTAATTGATTTAAAAAAACTTTATTTAGATCCAAAAAGTATGGGGATTAGAGTTGTCATCGAAAATTTTATATTTTTTCATCAATTTTTAATAAATATTTTTTATGTATCAATTTCCTCAACTAAAGTAATGGGCCAACAACCTTGTGTTGTATAAAAGGTAATCATGATAACATTTATTTGTTTCATGGGGTTCCTCTAGCCTATACCTGTGGAAAGTCCCAAACTTTTGTTTCTAGACTTGGTCTGCATTTTGGCTTGAGGGATTGTCATTACTTTAAACTAGGGAAAGTGATATATATTACATATTTATTTAATAATTTACGTAATTATATTAAATTTAGATGACTTCCACCACTTACTTCAATAAAATGCAGGGGGGGGGGGTATTGCCAAATTTTCAAATCTGACATGTGAAATTGATGACTTAGAAAAATTTTGGTGATATCCACCCCTTGCTTCAATAAAATTCAGGGGAGAGTATTGCCAATTTTTTAAAACAGATATAGAATTTTTTTGACTTGTAAATATTTTGGTGAAAATTTTTGACGAGAATGTGAAAGTAATTGTTTCCACCTTGAGCAGGTTTCTGGCTCAAAGGAATAGCAGTACCATCAACAAAACCAATACATCCTGGGAAGCCCTCTGCTTGCATAACCTGAGATGATTCAAGTCGCTCTTCTTTTGTTGGCCAGGTGAGAAGTTGAGATTACAAGGAGTTGATGGCAGTGATACATTTTTTGGTATAATTGTTAACTGAACCATACCCTAAATCAAAGACATTTTCTAAATGTTTCAAAGCGGCTCCATTACCATTTGAACCCAAATGACATAGTGTGATGGCCAATAGAATTGAAGGATGTTGTTGTTCTTTTTGAGAATTATTGTGAAATATGGGATGAACGTGAATAAGCTCAAGCAATTTACGGAAACATTCCTGAGAAGTCCTGAACAGCTGTCTAAAACTGGGTTTAGATAGTTTAAGAAGTGTTTGGACGGTGTACTTGGGGGTATGAAGTACTTGAGGCTTTCTGGGAAGAAGGTAACATTTTGTGGCCATTTTTGATAAAAAGACAAAATCTTCTTCTAGATCAGAATCAGAATCTCAATCAGAGTCTAAGAGCAGTTCAAGAGCCATGAAAGTCATTGCTTTATGTAATTTATCACAATTTGAAAGTGAGGAAGGCATAACTCTTATATGATATGATATGAAGATGTAAGTGATGTACAATGTTTTGAGTTATGAAGTGTTATGCTGCGGAGTGCTGCGTATGAATGGGATGATGCTGACAAATCATTGAAATGGGACTTGATGGTGAAATTGGCACTTTTGGTTGAGAAAGTGCGGATTTGAGTGAAATAAGTGACTTATTTCATTTTGAAATCCACCAGTATTGGGGCTAGTGTGTTTTGGAAATCCGCACTTATTTAAGTGCGGATTTGCCAGAACTGACACCCCCTATTTTATTTCCTAACATTGTTCCCAATTACTGGTTAAAGGAATATTGAAATAAAAATTAATACCAAAATAAAAATTAATATTGAAATAAAAAAAATAAATATAAATATATACAAAAAATTCAAATTACTTATTTAAAAACAACACTTACAGTAATTTTTAAATAAATCAATTTATTCTGACATATACAGTAACTACATATTTTAAATAAATTATTTATAGAACAATCTTATTATTTAAAAAATATTCTTCTGAAATTTTTTTCCCTTCTCTCATACTCCTGTATATAGGATTTTAACTCTGTGCTTTGTCTTTCTTTTGCCTATATAAGGCCTCCCATTTCTGGTTTTTTTGGATCATCCTTTACTTACACAGTTATTTTATTTATTAAAACCCAGATATTATTTTATACTACAATTTATTGTTTTAGCATTTACACCACTTATTTCTAAAATCCTTAATTTTAATAATAATTATAAAAAATTTTACCTTCTAATTTGAGTAAATAAAACAAAAGATAATTACTCACGTACCTTTGACTTTGATATCTTAAAACTTCACCTACTGATGCTGTTAAATCTCCATCAAAATCTTCTACACCAAAACCTATCCCAAAACATATACTGTATTTAACTGTGTATGTCCATTTTACTTGATTTATTTTAATTTTATGTAAATTTCAAAGTAAAAATAAAAATAAATATATTTGATTTAATATTTAATATTTTTAGTTTTCTCTTCAGCTGTCATGAAGATGGAGTCACAGAATAAAATATATGAGGAAACAATATAGTTATATCTTTAATTATTTTTACCTATTAATTAGTCAAAATTGGATGAGTAATTTATAAAGTAAGTTTAATTCATTAAATGAGAGGTAAAGGCATATCTCTAATCTAGTAAATAATTAATTATTTACTGGGTAAGTTTACTCCATACAATATTTGGGGGGGGACTTGCTAGCAAGTCCTCAACTTGAAGTCAGATGGAACTCAGACTGGACTAAGATTGAGCTCAGATAGAACTCATACTGAACTTTACTTTGAATTTATCTTGAGCTCTTAACCAAAAAATGAATGAGTCTGTGCTGGAATAATAGTGAATGTTTAATGAATAATTTATAAATATAATAAAAAGGGAAGATTAATAATCTGATCTATCCACATAATTTTTTTGTAACCGGAAAACCTATGCACAAGGTTGAGGATGATCCCAAAGTAAGTGAGATAAAAGGATTAGTAAAATTATAGCTTCAAAGCACAGAGGATTACTTTTAATAAGTGATTAGAAGATTGAGCTGATTAAATAAGAATGGTTCTTAATAATCTTCAAGGAATAATTAATGTATTATTTAAGGACACTAACTATTATGGTAAATCTCACAAAGGGTTGAAACTTAATAATTAAAGGGAAGATTTAAGTATTTAGGATTTAATAAAATTGATTATTAAGAGGGGAAAATACAAATATTTTAATAGCATAATAAGAATTTAACTACAATCACAAATATATTTTATAATTTAATTCTAGAGAAAGTCAAACCAAAGTAAACCCCTTTAAATATCCCATCCCTCCTTGCACTGACCCATTAATTACCCAGCCACCATGTACCCACAGACCCATTTAATCCACTGGAATTCCCATCAATCATCTAAAGTTATATCCCTTCTATTATGTTCCTTCTATCACAGACCTCCTAATTTACCCTCAGACCCACAATTGCCCCTTTTGAATTTTGCCTCTTTCTTAGCATTGTAGACAATCCTATGGTACTAGCTATAGGCCTTGACCAAGGGAGTTGGAGTAAAACTGGAGAGAAAATCCCCTGTCCTTTTGAGAAATACCAGGTGAGATTTTTTTGCTACAGAAAATTAGAGACTGTTACAATACCCCTTCCAACACACTTCTTGACTGCTTAACAAGTCAAGAAAGTAGCCTAGATTGACCATGGACCAAAGAGAGCCTGAAATGCAGAAAGATCCACACCAGAAAAACAAAACACTGTGCACTTGCAACAAATAGAACCAATTTTAGCTACAAAATAGTTAAAACTTAGTGAGAAACAATGATATAACTACCAGATGGTTGTATGATAATTAAAATTTCCCCAAATTGTCTTATTTAGTATGTACACACAGACCACTATCTAAAAAATCCATGCACAGCAACAAATTTTGCGTTTTGACAGCCAAATTGAATAAAAAACACTCTAGAAACACTTCCCAGCCTTCTATGACCAAGGCGGGTGGCCAGACCTCCCTAAAGCCAGAAAACCACTAAAAACCTCCAATAAAACCCAAAATACTTAGAAAAATCCACCACAACTACTAAAACCCTTAAAAGACAAAATTAAACTATGAAACATTGTGACATAAAATATAGAGCCAAATTATCTCTAATTAATGGTACTAAGCACTTAAAACTAAGGCTTAAGGTTAGCCTGTAAAACACAAAAAATAAAATTAAACAGCTATCTTTTAGAAATGAAAAGTTATTAAATGACCCCTTAAAACTTGGGATGTGAAAAATATCATCATGACATCAAATATAAAGAAAATTCATTGCTCTCCAATGGAAGTACCCACATATCCATAGTCCCAATATTCACTGAGTAAAACCAAAATAAACGTAATTATTAGACCAATGTCAATTAAGACATACAAGAACAGCACCAAAAAGACTAACAAAGGTCTTTTCCAATGTTGGAAGACAACATGCTCCCTCCAATTGAGAATGTCCACATTCTCCTTCATCACATCCACCATGTTCAGCTTTCTTTCTAAATCTGCCTCTGAAGTGGGCCCTTGTCAATACTGCATTGACAACAATCTAATCTGAACCATCACACCACCAGCTCATCCATACAGAACCTCCTGTGAAGTCTGGCAATCCAGAAAGAAGACTTGCTTCAGACCTGGTCCATTATCATCTTCAACAGCTTCACCTCCACCTCATCCTGGTCCATCTTCCACCAGTACCAAAAGATCCAGGCCATCCATTCTGATACCCAGATTAGTCAACAAACTACACCCTTCAAAGCAGAGTGCCAACACCACTACAACAACCACTACCCCATGCTTGGTCTACCTGATGATAAACAAAAAAAACTTTTATTCTATCCTTCTACTTTTAAATTGATGACTTCTCAGTTCCTCCATCTTCTGACAGTGACAATGTAGGATCCATTGAAAAACCAACACCTAACCACTTGCCCACCATTAAGGCAGAGTTTCAACAACACTCCTCTAAAAAAAAAAAACTTTTACTAAACTACCTCCAATCCTTTTCTGCTAGAAATACACATGACCTCAAGAAAAGGTAATACCTCATCCACCAGTTCAAGACTAATGCTGAACACTTTGTTTCATCTCTTGATTCTCTTCTGCCACTTGACTCTTGATTAAACTTTTTGAATTAGAAATTAAATTCTTGACCAATCTCCAGACTTCCTGAATGTAGCTAATCAAAAGAAATTCCTCATTTTACAGTCTTGGGAGACTCATCCTCTGTTTTAAGTCTTAGGGGACTAACAGCCCTCATTTTATAGTCCTGGGGGACTCAAAACTTAAATCATAAAGACAGAACCAGAGATCAAACCATTAAAGACCAAAAAAAATAAACATAAATTCTGGGGTAACTTTTCTACAGAGCAGCCAGCTCATCAGTTACCCCCACACTTGCCTTAACTAAATTCAGAGACTCCCCCTTTGGATTCCTTCTTCCAGAATCACACCAACATCACATTATCAGTTTATAGTCTAAAAGGATTCAACCATCAAAACATCCTCAGTTTATAGTCTTGGGGGACAATACATTTTTTCAGTTTAAAGTCTTGATGAACTTACCACAGTGTTCAGTTTAAACTCTTGATGAAATTTCCACACTTTGCTAAAAAGATGGAGCCAATTTCATGCACAATGCTCTGCAACCACCCTACTGAACTTCCACTTTCTTATCATCATCTACCCATCACTGATAAAAAAAAATACTTTTATCTCTTTTCTTTTCATTGTTTTCCCATCACATATCATGGCTGGATCCCCAGATTTTGACCCATCAGACCTTCCTTGTTTCACTGCTCCTAAGGACTATGCTTGCAAACATTGTAACCACATGTGCAGACCTTGCACTTTCACTCTTCCATCCTCTGAAGCCAAACTTTACAACAGGGTCTGTGATTCTTGCAACTTCAAAAAGAATTAATGTGAAAGAGACCACAATTATCCTATACCACCACCTTCACCTTCACACAAATACATCTCTAGATCTCCTACTAGATCCCCAGAGCTTGGTCCTGCTTCTTCTTCTTTATCTTCAGCTCCATCCAGAAGATCCCTTCTCCCAGTCCCCAGTACATCTCCCCCAAAGACCTGCTTTACCATATCTAGAGACAGCCTTTATCTCAGGGAATTCAGCTAAAAGAGCTTCAAAATCAGCTCCAAGGTTGCTAGACCACGTCTAGGCGGCCCGCCTGCCTTGCTAGGAAGCAAAAATCAGGCTCAAGACCTTTAAAAATTACCAGAAAACAGTCAAATTCTACAAGAAAACACCAATAACCCCACATAGCAACCTTTTAGTTCTTCCAGAGAAATGCGCTCAACAATTTCTTCATCAAAAAATTCAAAAATTTCAAAACATTTAGAAGACCTGCCAGAGGTCCTCAAGAAGACACCAGAGCACCAAACACTGCTCACAGACAAATATCTCCCTTTCAAACAAGAATAATTCACTACCCCTTACCTCTGCAAGCCAATTACTCATCTGACAGTTCAATCTCTTCCATATCTTCATCCAGAATGTCCCAATCAGCTTCCAGGTCACCTTCTCCTGGTCCATCCTACAACCAACCTGATAATACACAACCAGTATGCCACCAAACTGATCCAAGCAACAATATCCAAAACAACAACCACAGCCCTGCTGCTCCAACCAGGCCACAGGAACATCCTCCTTCTAGTTCATATTCTCAAAACCATTTAGAGGATGATCATTAGAATTCATACCTCCATCAGTTTGATCATCCTACTACAACCATTCAAAATCCTTAAACAGTCCAGATTCCAGCCACTTACAAATTTGATGAACTTCCAATCTGTAAGTACCAAATTAATAAATCCAATTTCTTCAACAGACAACAATTACTGATCCAATTCTTCTGTTTAGTTGGAACCCTGCCTCCTGAAACTGCTATTGGGAATGGCCAACCTGTAGAAACCACATTTAAATTGCATTACACCAATATGAAGCAAAACCTATGTATGATGTTTTCAAACATGCTTAAGGCCTTTGCTCCTCATGGTCTATTTAATGAATTAAAGAAGAATCTGAGGAAACAATTTCTTGATGACCACTGGAAGATGTCTTGAATAATTAAGCACACCTTCCAACACTCCATTCCAGCTTCTTCTACATATACCAAAAATTACCATCCGATCCGATTCCTGACCATTACAATCCATACACTCTTTACAGCCACTTTCACCACAAGGAACACAGTTTGTCCTCTAATACGAAGAAAAAGAAAAAATGCCAACATAATCCAGACCAACCACAGGAGGCTTCTTCTGCCAGACATTAAATAAAAAAGAAATTAATAATTCACTAAATAGAGAGAACAATAATAATTAGCAGATGACTATATAAAAAAATTGTTATTTTATTTTTATTTTTATTTTTAATTTTATATTTATTTTTATATTTATATTTATATTTATATTTATATTTATATTTATATTTATATTTATTTTTATATTTATTTTTATATTTATATTTATATTTATTTTTATTTTTATTTTTATTTTTATTTTTATATTTATTTTTATTTTTATTTTTATTTTTATTTTTATTTTTATTTTTATTTTTATTTTTATTTTTATTTTTATTTTTATTTTTATTTTTATTTTTATTTTTATTTTTATTTTTATTTTTATTTTTATTTTTATTTTTATTTTTATTTTTATTTTTATTTTTATTTTTATTTTTATTTTTATTTTTATTTTTATTTTTATTTTTATTTTTATTTTTATTTTTATTTTTATTTTTATTTTTATTTTTATTTTTATTTTTATTTTTATTTTTATTTTTATTTTTATTTTTATTTTTATTTTTATTTTTATTTTTATTTTTATTTTTATTTTTATTTTTATTTTTATTTTTATTTTTATTTTTATTTTTATTTTTATTTTTATTTTTATTTTTATTTTTATTTTTATTTTTATTTTTATTTTTATTTTATTTTTTATTTTTATTTTTATCACCACGCAATATGGGAGGCAGACTTGCCAACAAGTCCGCAAACTTGAACCCAAATTCATATCTAATTGAGCACACATTGAGGTGGTTTTGAAACAATCATGAGGAAATATTGGTTTTAATTTGAACACAACTTGAAATTAATTCAAACATTTATTGAAGCACAGTTGATAATTAGCAAAACAAATCTTTATGCTTGACTTACTAGAATTTTTGTAGGAATATTGAAGTAAGTGAACCTGTCAGCCTGTATATCTCCAGGACTGAGTAAAAAGTAATTATAAGTTATGTTAAACACATGAACTATACATGGGAATAATAAATAAGAGTACACAAATAGTATACATAAGTAAAATTATGATAATACACAAAAAATGCCATTATAACACCTTATATACACGCATATATCCACCTTTTATAGGTCTTATGTACTTAATATTAAGTTGGAATATGTTAGGGTAATCTTAAGAACCTTAAGTATAAGGCTACATAATTTTTAAGTACACTTAAAGCTGTTATATTCATTGTTTTATGCAAAAAACAAGAAATGCGCTTTATTTCACTTAAAAGTTGACTATATGCGCTATAAAATTGAGAATATCAAAATTGCGCTTTGACAGATCAATTGGGCTCATTTAGAACTATTGATTTGGCTATTTAAATGCATAAAAATAACACTTTTCAAATTTGGTGTTTTTTATGCCAGAAATGGCTTCTGTGTACTGGCCACATACTGCCTGCTTTTTTCCCATGTGAATAGCTTCATTTTTAGCAAAGTTAGCTTTTTCACACTATAATTACCCCACATTCTACGCCCACTGTGGGGAAACACACTAAAATAGGCGACAGGCGCTTATTTAGTGTCCTAGCTTAATTAATAATGCATTGACCTTGTTTATATGCACTAATTTCATTAATAACCTCACTCTTGGCACTTTATTTCATCACCACGCTTAAATTTGCCTAATTTTAGTCAAGGATTTACCCGTGCAAGAGCCTGCCAAGAATTGCATGTAGTTACCCCACATCTCACGCTCTTTTTTAAGTTTTTGGGTGGTTTCTCAGTCAATTTTGGTTATTTTTGAATGGGAATTTCACGTAGTATAATGTCAGGATTAGCCCCATTATTTCTACAGTCAATCCCCCTTATTATTAAGCTATTATTAACCTTAAAAAGTCTCCTTTAGTCTTTAATATTATTGTTTTATACGCATATACTCTCTTTTTGTCTTTTTCTTTAATTTTGATGGATTTCCCTTATTATTACAGGATTTTGGCGGGTGTTACTCTTCTAATTATGTCATGGGTTACTGGGAATGTTGATGGGCATGTCTATTAGTTGTTTAGAGGCGTCATTAACTGTGTATTGGGTGGTACATCAAGGGAATCATTGGGGAACTCAGTGTGTATAAAAGGAGGAGGTTTTTGGGTTGTATTTCTTCATTCTTTATCATTACAATTTAACCAATATAACCAAACCAATTACAATACATATCAATTAGTACTTTTATAAGACTTTTGAACAGTATCTGAATTTATATAATCTATTTTTCTACCAACTATAAAGATTGTAAGCCATATATAAGAATAGTGAGAATTATATTACTGAGACCTCTATATTTGATGATATTTTACAACTTAGTGGATTAAAACTACAGTATTAATATAGGACCATTAAAATCTTCTAGACAACTGACTATTCAAGCTAGTTCACGTCCTTGTACTTGACCCTAGCCTGACAGAACCCCACTACCAAAAAAAAGTGGGCACATCCATAAGATTGTGAAAAATCATGTTTTTTGTTTTTTTGTTTAAAAATATAAAAATTGTAGTATAAATTGAACAAAATCCCCTTTGCATGCTTTTACAAGATTTTTTACTAATCAATTTATAAAGGAATCACCCAATACTATAAAAAGATATTCAAAAAAAATTATTAAAATGATACTTTTCATCAAAATTTTATTAGTAAAGATTTCCTGAAGTATATATTTGCTTCATTGTACGAGTATATATTCTTAAGTATTTCTTAAGCTTTAAAGTATTAGTAGAAGCTACATAAAGTTCAAAATTTATGGTAAAAATGATTTAGTTAATTGTACAATTGAAAAAATCAATATTTATACCATAACTTTAGATTTAAAAATATTTTATTGTCACTATTTTTTTAAAAAAATAATTTACCATTACCTTCATTATAGAAAAAAATACATGTCAAATTTCAACAAGAATAAAATATATGGCTAAAAATTTTTGCACAATAGTTATAAGTTTTTTTTTGTTTTGTGCCATTTCATTTTTGATTCTCTATAATTTATTATATATGTATATTATTTATTCTCTTTAAAAATTATCCTTCCTAATACTTCCCTCCTATCTTTTGTGCTTCACATATGGTTCCTGTCACACATTCTCTCACTCTCTTAAATCTAGTGCTACTCTCCTCAGTCCTCTCCCCTCACCACCCCTTTTATCCCTCTTCTCCACCCCTCTCCCTACCATCTCACCTCACCTAAATCAATTTGTTAAACATATCACCCCTTTTGATCCCTTATTTACCCTTACATATATCATATCTTTATGAATAAAATTAACTGATCTCCTTCTCACCCCTCTTTCTCTATACGGAAAAAAGGGGTGAATTGACAAGCCAAAGAGGTTGGGTGAGCGGCAAAAGGATCAAAATGATTTCAAGGTTAAATGGTTGGGATGGGGAAGAAGAAGGTTGGATTTGGAATTGAGAGGCTTAGGATATCTTAAAAAGGGCTTGGTGGGTTAAAGAGGGGAAAGGAAAGATCAAGGTGGGAGGTGAAAGAGGTGGGGTGGGGTAGGGAGGAGTGAGAAAGGGGTGAGTATAGATGAGGAGGAAAGCAAGAGTAGTGGGGTTGGGTGAAAAGTAAAAGGGGAGGGGAGGGGATTTGTGAGGAGTATGGAAGCTTACTCATGAATGTTTGATACTACAGTAAATGCCTTGGTATGTTTATCAAAAGATGAGATATGGGAATGAAGTCAGAAGGAATACAAAGGCAGAAATGGAATGTATAGAGCTTAAAAGGATGTGAAATGAGGTGGAAAAAAACTGAAGGTGGACTCTATCTTTTGGCCTAAGAACAGAGTTCACCCTTTCTATTTTAAGCACTCATTTTCCACAATCAAAAACAACATGTAAAAGTGGTTTATTACTATTCATACCCCTCAACACATACTAGCTATTGGTATATTCAATGTTTGTAATAAGTACCAAAAATTGAGACTGAAGATCTAAGGAGTGTAAAAACTAGCCATTAAATACTATTTTTATTTTTTACAAAGTCTTTTACAGAATTTTTATTAAGAATTAACATACAATAGAAAATCAATAAAATGGGTAAACTTTTGAAACATGTTGGAAAAAGTAGAAAAGCCTATAGTTGAATTTTGAGCCAATGCACTTTTTTTTCTTTTATTAGATGAATGTATAGAGCTTTTAATTTAGTTCTGAACAATTTCAGTGATATTTATAATATTTTTAAATTCAAAAATAAAATTTAAATAAATATTTAAAATGAAACACATTGATATATATAGTAAACCCTTTGCTTTATTTTATGTTCTATGATTACTGTACATGAAATAATAATTAGTCATGATAACCAAAAATTTAATAAAATGAGTATTTTAGCTTCCTCAATATCTTTTCTAAAATATATTCATTAAAATAAAAAGCTTTTTGAGTCATTTTTGTACAAAAGTTTTTTCATTTCAATGACTATCTACATTTTCCAAAAAAAATATATCTTAATTTTGGTGGAACTTAGATTGAACTCACAATGAGATCCTGTTTTGGACTGAGGTTCAAGCTAAGTAAAACTGCAAGACAATTTATAAATATTTAAAATTTTTATCAAATATTTTTAAATTTAAACATAAGTATATTCTTATCTCAAAATGATTTATATTAAATACTTTAAATTTCTGGAAACAAATACAAATGATGAATCATTTTGGAGAAAATTGTTTATTAAAAATATTTGGATGTTGATTTTCTAATATTTTGAAATTATTCTTCTTTCTCCATTAAAGATTAAGAAGATAACTAAAAATTATTTTAATACAACTATAACAAATAAAAAAGGTATCAGATCTTCTTTTTAGATTCATACTAACACAAAAAAACAATTTGTTCATTTTAAAGACAAATTATATAGATCCTTCAAAGCCTCACATTTTTTTCTTGATTTTCATGTGTAAATTAAAGGTAAATTTCATAGGGTAAAAATGGTATCTTTTTAAAAAATTTAATAAATATATTTCAAATAAATATATATTGTTGTAAAAACTCAAAGTTTAAACTTAAGTTTCTGTTTTAAATGTGTACTGATGATTTGAGATATTCTCTATCCAAATTCATTTTTTTAAATATATTAATTCTAGTATTTCTTATTTATAAGGCTAATTAAAAGAAGATTTATAAAATATTTTGTTTACATATAATTTTAAAGGGATTTTACTTTAAAGAATTAGAAATTTAATAGCAGAATAATATAATTTTTACCTATCAGTGTGAATATTATTTTTCTAATTAATGATTGATAAATTGTTAACTTATATATTCTATTTAAGAAGTATGTGTAAATGTTCATTTGTGAATTAATCCTGTCAAAAACTTTTTTTCCAAAGACTAAAAAAGAAACCTGAAACTTTTTACTTTATTTGTTTATCAACAACATAGAATTAAAATATTCTGTCTATTAATTTAAAATATGCATCATTATTTATTTTAATTAAAATAAAATTGCTTTAAAAATAGCTTTTTTATATGAGTATAAATCAAAATACCTATTGTGTCTTTTTTACACAATAATAATATTATGGTAGTTATTCAGTGAGCAACTAATATAATGATGAAAAATTACCACTTCTACATATTAAGTTCAGTTCTGGCACAATAATTTACTCTGAAATTTGACCTGAACCACATTTTTTGACATGAGACAACTTTTGAAAATCTATGGTGCTTATTCTTAGGTGGACATAGCAATTTTTCCACAATATAGAATAGAAGCACACTTAAGCATTAATAATAAATTTAAAAAAAATTATGCTTTTTTGTTGTATTTTTATCTATAAAATTTTACTTCTATTTTGAATTTTAGTTTTTCATATGGAAAATTCATTGATTAGTGATTAATTATTTTGACTCATGAAATCACTCACCAACTGACAATATTTTCATAGAATTTTAATGAACTAAATCATGAAAAGTTCTGCAATCTCATATACTTATTAAGTTTACTAAATGCTGAATAAAAAATTACTTAGTATTTGAAGAATAAACAGAACAAATAAAAGTTCTAAAATGAATTTCATTTTGATTTTAATCATTGACTTGCACTTGAAAATCTCAAAAGCCAAATTAAAATCTACTATTATAAGAGAAATACTTTTTTACAGAATTATAATCAAATAATTTCTTAAATATTAGTGTTGAGTATAAGGAATTTATTAGAGTACTTCATTTAGTCAGAGATTGAGAAAACACATTGATAATTCTTTTTGTTTAGTTATATGTGGTTTGATGGTATTCTAGAAGTAAAAATATAAGAGATTTTATGGTTCAATATTTTATTGGATAACTCAACTGAATTAAAAATAATTATATTGAATGAAAAAAAAAATATAAAAATACATAAAATAAAGAATCAGGACATATGGATTAAAATTAAAAACCAAAGCTTCAAATTCAGGGTTAAAAAGAGTTTTAAACAAAAAAGCCACATATATAATTTTATATTTTTTCTCAAAAAGTTGATTAACTCATTAGAAATCTTAGAAGTAATAATTTTTAATAAGTAATATGATTTTCAGTCTTTTTACTGATAAAGTGAAATTCAAAATTGGTATTAAATTGTGTTTTATTAAAAAAAAATGTGGATTTATCAGATTCTTATTGTCAAGTGGTCTTTCAAGTCTAGAAGGTTTTATAGGGAGGCCCAATGGCGGTAACAACAGTTTTTAAGGGATTCAAACTTTGGTATGTATTTTCTTATCTTAAAGATTATTTACTAAATAATAAGAGGTAAAAGGGTGGATTATTATTATAATTAATGGATTAGAATTACAATTAATGTAAATACTAAGGCAGTAATAGATAGTAATAAAGGGATTGTAAATAATTGTAATAAAATAAGTAAGTAATGAATGAATAAAAAACAACCAAAAGAGAGGCCTTATATAGGCAAAGGAGGGACAAAGCACAGCAATGAAATTCTAAAAACAGTAGTATGAGAGAGAGAGAAAAAGAATATTCTAGAAGGAGTATTTTCAAATAATAAAGTTGTTCTAAAAAGAAGGCATCAAAAAGATGTATTTACAGAGTATGTCAGAAATACATCAATTTATTTAATATTTACTTTAGAAGTCAATTCTAAATAAGAAATTTTAATTTAAAATATATTTTTTAATATAAATCTTTATTTCTTCCAACTTGTCAAATGAGTACCATGTTAGAGAATAAAAATATAAGGGAAAATTTTATATTTAATTTTAATTATTCATTTAATTTTATCATTCTGTAATTATTTAATTTATTATAAGTAATTTTAATGTAACTAATTTATAATTAAATAATTAAAATAATAAGGCGTGGCTTCATTCAGTAAGTAATTAATTATATCACTGGGTAAGTCTAGCAGCCTGGCTGACACTTATGCTCCCCAAATTTGTATTTCTATTAATTTTTCATTAAAATCTCAATATTATTTCAGCACAGTATCATTCATCCTTGATTAAGAGCTAAATATGAGCTCAAAGTAAAGTTCAGTATCATTTGATTAAAGGTTCAGTCTGAGTTCCATCGGTGTTCCATCTATATTCAAGTTGAGGACTTGCTAGCAAGTCCCCCCCCCCCAAATATTGTGTGGTGTATTTTTATTTTTCATTTTATTTTTATTTTTATTTTTATTTTTATTTTTATTTTTATTTTTATTTTTATTTTTATTTTTATTTTTATTTTTATTTTTATTTTTATTTTTATTTTTATTTTTATTTTTATTTTTATTTTTATTTTTATTTTTATTTTTATTTTTATTTTTATTTTTATTTTTATTTTTATTTTTATTTTTATTTTTATTTTTATTTTTATTTTTATTTTTATTTTTATTTTTATTTTTATTTTTATTTTTATTTTTATTTTTATTTTTATTTTTATTTTTATTTTTATTTTTATTTTTATTTTTATTTTTATTTTTATTTTTATTTTTATTTTTATTTTTATTTTTATTTTTATTTTTATTTTTATTTTTATTTTTATTTTTATTTTTATTTTTATTTTTATTTTTATTTTTATTTTTATTTTTATTTTTATTTTTATTTTTATTTTTATTTTTATTTTTATTTTTATTTTTATTTTTATTTTTATTTTTATTTTTATTTTTATTTTTATTTTTATTTTTATTTTTATTTTTATTTTTATTTTTATTTTTATTTTTATTTTTATTTTTATTTTTATTTTTATTTTTATTTTTATTTTTATTTTTATTTTTATTTTTATTTTTATTTTTATTTTTATTTTTATTTTTATTTTTATTTTTATTTTTATTTTTATTTTTATTTTTATTTTTATTTTTATTTTTATTTTTATTTTTATTTTTATTTTTATTTTTATTTTTATTTTTATTTTTATTTTTATTTTTATTTTTATTTTTATTTTTATTTTTATTTTTATTTTTATTTTTATTTTTATTTTTATTTTTATTTTTATTTTTATTTTTATTTTTATTTTTATTTTTATTTTTATTTTTATTTTTATTTTTATTTTTATTTTTATTTTTATTTTTATTTTTATTTTTATTTTTATTTTTATTTTTATTTTTATTTTTATTTTTATTTTTATTTTTATTTTTATTTTTATTTTTATTTTTATTTTTATTTTTATTTTTATTTTTATTTTTATTTTTATTTTTATTTTTATTTTTATTTTTATTTTTATTTTTATTTTTATTTTTATTTTTATTTTTATTTTTATTTTTATTTTTATTTTTATTTTTATTTTTATTTTTATTTTTATTTTTATTTTTATTTTTATTTTTATTTTTATTTTTATTTTTATTTTTATTTTTATTTTTATTTTTATTTTTATTTTTATTTTTATTTTTATTTTTATTTTTATTTTTATTTTTATTTTTATTTTTATTTTTATTTTTATTTTTATTTTTATTTTTATTTTTATTTTTATTTTTATTTTTATTTTTATTTTTATTTTTATTTTTATTTTTATTTTTATTTTTATTTTTATTTTTATTTTTATTTTTATTTTTATTTTTATTTTTATTTTTATTTTTATTTTTATTTTTATTTTTATTTTTATTTTTATTTTTATTTTTATTTTTATTTTTATTTTTATTTTTATTTTTATTTTTATTTTTATTTTTATTTTTATTTTTATTTTTATTTTTATTTTTATTTTTTTATTTATTAATATTTTTTTATTTTTTTATCATTTTACTGATTATTACTCAAACTACTAACATACCAAAAAAAAACTTGAAAATAATTAAACAAAATTTCCCAAAAAATATGAGAGCTGAAAAATTAAAATGAAATGAATAATATTAAGATGAGATAAAAATAATTACAAATGGTATCCCCTTGCTAATTTCTGAGCTGATCCCCTGATACCTTACCCACATCAAAGTGCACTTTGATGTGTTTACATTATTAAATAATTTTTGAATGAATTGAGATAAAAATAAATTAATAAAAATAATATCAATAAAGATAGGATGAAATGAATACAAATTAAAGTAAATAATAAAAAATGAGATAAGTATAAAAAAAATATCATTTCCTGGCCAATTGATGAGTCTTTCCCCACCAATGCTTTCCCACATCCAGGTGACCCTGATGTGGTGACACCATATAATTTAATTTTGTGATTTTTTCCCTCTTTACATCCTAATAACCTCCATAAAAATTAAAAGAAAAAAAGAGAAAAAGGAAAATAATCTAAAACTTCTATCTAACACAACCATAGACACAAAAATCAAAGAAAGAAAAAGAAAAATTCTGCTTCCATAGAAAGTCCAGTCTAAGATAATGACTACTAGGTGGGCTCCCTCCAATAAGTAAAAATGATGGGAGACCACCAGTCCAAATAGAAAAAAGAAGCCAGTCCCAAGCCAGTTTAAAGTCATAGTGTACTTGAAACCTGAATAATAAAAACCAGAACTGAGATTCAACTAGGATGAATAATATACTTGAAACAGACATAATGGGTTAACTCTTTTACAGAGCAGCCAGCTCATCAGTAACCCCCACACTTTCCAAAATAAAATCTAGAAGCCACCCCTGGGTACCTTCTAAAAAAAACTCAACATCCAACACAATAAACCAAAAACAATAAATGTGAAGAGTCCAGAACTTGAAGACCAAAAAAATTTCCAGTTTAAAGTCATAGAGGACAAAACCTTTGAACAGAAACCAATACTAAGGTTCAACCAAATTAAGAGAATGGGTTGGAAACAGACAACCTGGGGTAACTGTTCTATAGATCAGCCTGCTAATCAGTTAACCCCACACTTGCCAAAATAAAATCTAGAAGCCCCACCCATGGGTACCTTCTAACAAAAAAGCTGTTCAACAAAACAGATGCAAAGCATCACCAAAATCCAAAATTACAGAATGGACCATAGTTTATCCTCATTTCAGAGTCAATCTTCTTCACTTCTACTGCCTCTTGGGTAAAATCTCTTCACCTGATTAGAAGCCACTCTCTTCTTTAAGACTGCAACATCTAGCTCCTCTAAAACATAGGAACCTCCAGACACCTGAGTTCTGACTCTGTAAGGTTCATTCCATCTGTCAGAAAACATTTTTCCCCACTGAATCTCCAAACTTCTATTATACACCAAAACAAAAAAATCAGGTTTCAAGGGATTCCTGAGTCTATTAGCCAAATTCTTGTCACAGTATCTGACTGATTTATTTCTTATCTTCATCATTCTAGAGTATGCCTTCTCTTGACATTCCTATTTTTATTACAACTGTTGCATCCTGGCAAAGAGAAAATCTTCTGTTGAGCACACATCATCCCAATCAATTCCAATATAAGAGACAGCTTTCTTCCCAAACATTAATTCATAAGAGGAATAGCCAGTTGTCCTTTTCACAGTGACCCTATCAGCAAATAACACTAAATTTAAATATTGCCTCTACTTTTCAGCACTATCTCCACACATATTCACCAAAGCATTCTTGATAACTTGATGGCATCTTTCATACATGTTTTCAGCTTCAGGATAATAAGGTGTAGCCACTCCAACTTTAGAACCAATACTTTCCACAGCTTCTTTAAATTCAGCTCCAAACTCTGTCCCACAATCAACAGTAACCCACTTCATTAACCCATATCTAAACACCCATTCTTTCATCAAAAATTCTGCCACATATTTGGAAGTCAAATTGACCAGAGGCACCGCCTCAACCTAAACAGAAAAATCATCCCTGGCAACAATCAAGTATTTATACCTGCCCTATTTGATATGGACAGCATCCAGACTGACTCTTCCAAACACAGTTGCTTCACCAGTAGCACAGCCAACCTCTTTAGGTTTCAAATGACAATTTTTTCTTTTACATTCTTCACAATATTGAACCAAACCCTGTACAGCTAACTTCATACCTGGCCACCAAAATCTGTCTGCTACTCTTCTATAAGTCTCCCCAAAACCTCTATGACTTAGGTCTTCATTCAAAGTCTTCAACACCAACTCTTGAGCCTTCTTCTGAGTCACCACTACTTGAGAATTTGGATGTCTTATCCTCATCAACCTCTTTCCTGACACATAGAAGCCAGGACTTTTCTTCTTGATTGCCATCCAAGTAACATCATCACAAATATCTGGCCTCTACAAGGTTAACCGATATTCAACCATAGTAAAATAATACTTAGTATGACCCCAGGTCTCATCTTCAAAGTCCAACAAAACAATATCCAAGGGTACACCCCTGTCATAAAAATCACCAGTTCTCACATGATTCACTTGACCAGCCCAATCAGGACACCAATCCCTAACTTTTGGTACATCCTTTTTCTTCCACTGAATCTTAAGAGAATCCACTTCACTAACAAAAACACCATTTTCCAATTCTGAGCCATCCCAAACAACAGACCTATCTTCATCAACAAAGACATCCTGATCATCAGAATCAAGATCAGAACCAGACAGTTTATCCACATGGGGGAGGGCAGAACCATCTTTCAGTTTAGCCTCATGGGGGAGGAAAGAAAAATCTTCAGCACCCTTTGTGCTGGCCATAACCACTGGGACATCTTCATCAAATTCTTCAGATTCCGAATCTTCATCTGTGGGTGGTCTCCTTGATAATTTTTCAGGCATTGTAAAATTTTTTCCAGGTTTGTGTACCAGGTCAAAAGTGAAATTCTGAATAAATGCCACCCACCTAGTCATTGGAGCATTTGGAGGACTAGTTGTATTGATCATTTCAAACAGAGATTTAGCATCCACCTTCAGCTCAAAGTTCTGCCCCCACAAAACAATTTGCAGCTTCTTCAAAATTTTTCTTACTATCCTGACCCTCCCAGTTTTATCTTCCTGAGACAAAAAATCACCAGCCGCAATATAACTTGAGTCCACTTCCAGATAAATTGTTCCAGCTTCCACACCATCATACAACTTGTGGAGAATAATATCTTCACCTACCACCTTCTTGTACTTCTGAAAAGCCTCTTCACACTCTTCAGTCCATACCCACTCTCCGTCTTTCCTGGTCAACTTCCTCAAAGGTGTATCCAACAAAGAAAAATCTTTAATCAAAATTCTGACATACACACAAACTACCAAAAATCCACTGACTTCAGTAGTATTTTTAGGCCTTGGCCTTGAATGAATTTTATTAACTTTTTTCTTTGCCATAAGCCTTCCCTCTTTAAATACCACATGACCCAAAATTTCCAGAGCAGGAACACAACAGAAAAGCTTTGACCCAGAAATGGTCAACCCAGCCTCTTCAATCCTAAAAAATACATTTTCTAGAGTAATTGTATACTCCCAAACAAACCTCCTTATAGCTGGATTCTTTTCAGCACCTCATTTCCATAATCAGTGGATGGTCCTTTGATTCCACCATCATCAATAAAAATACCAGCATGAATAGGAACCTGATCCTGTAAAATCCAAGCCATTTGTGCTTGATATACTTCTCATAAATTAGTTTCTCCTTGAGGTAACCTAATCAGCTGAAAACTCCCCAAAGGAGTTTCAAAAGTTGTAAGTGGCTGTGAATCTGTGTGAAGTTCCCTTTCATTATAACCATCCATAATATCACCCAAACCATAACACACCCCTCCAAAAAAAGCTTCCACAAAATCCTCTTCACTTGGCGGCTTCCCAGAATCCTTGATAGTGACTCTATTCAAGGCTCTAATATCATGCACCACCCTCAGCTTCATATTCTGCTTCTTTACACAGAAAACCTGACTTGAATAACTAGTTGTTGATTGTTCAATATAAACTAGTCCTCACTCTTTACCTAACAATCTCAACCAAATCATCCCTGATAGCAGCTGGAAGTGGAATAGTTTTGATCTGCCAAGGTTCATGTAAAACCACAGGAATCAAGTAAGGTTCCCCATAAGAGTGTTTCAACACACCCCTTTCCTCTTCAACAAATGCCACCACTTTCTTCCTCAGCACAATAATGTGCAGCAACAATTTCTTTTCTTCATCAGAAAAACACCCATCAGGACCAAAACTAAAAACTTTCAATCTTTCCACAGTCACCCTAGTATTTTCCACAAAATCAGGAGTATTCTTTACCAGAGTAGTACAGTGCAGATCTCTTGGAAAAAGAGGTCTCTTCAAAGGAGGAATCAAACCTACAGGCATAGACTCATTGACAGGTCTAATCTTCTATGTTACCTTCTTATACTTTGCAGCTCCACCTTTAATTTGAGCGATCTTCAGGACATCTTCACCACCAGACCTGGAAAAAACCAGGGGTTACCCCATTTCTCACATTTGTGGCCAAGGTAATGTTTTTGAAAGGTATAGAAGAAACACAAGCATTGCACAATTGGGAGGAATTACTTTTATTCCCCAATCTCACCACTCCAAAAATTTTCTGCAATTCCACATCTTCATCTTCACTTCCATCTTCTAAATCTTCAAATCTTGATTCATCTTCTGAATTACATCTTCTAAAATTGTGCAGTGTATCATCATTCTTGAGGCCCAAAAATTGATCTTGATGATCTTCTTTCTTCAAATTATTTTGCAGTTTAACCTCATGCTGGAGGCCCAAAAATTGATCTTGATGATTTTCACAGAAATAATTCTTTTCTTCTTTCTTGATAATCTTCAGATTTTTTTCTTGATTTTCTTGAGTTATCTTGAAATTTTTATTTTATTTTCTTGAGTTTTCTTCTATCAACAGAATCATTCTGTGAATTCTAGTGTAAAAACCTAAAATAGTATTTCATAACCAATAATTGTACTATATTTTTCTCTTAGTCTTAAATTGCATTTTAAATCAGAAATATAAAATAAAGACATATAAACTATATTTTAAAGTTCAAAAATATCAATAAAAAATAATTATCAATAATTTTCCATATTGGAAGAGTATAGTAGTAGATTGAGGGGGTGGACTCTGATGTTTGCTCAAAAAACAAAGTTCACTCTCCATTTTTCACTACCTCAATGGACAACATCTCAATCTCTACACATAAATATTTCTGCCTTTTAATTTCTGTTCATTCTATTACCACTCCCCACCCTTTTATTGCCCACCTGATACATTTGATACACCCTTAAAGCTTTTAAATCTATGTTTTAGCCCTCCTCACTACTCCCCTCCACTCTATTTTCACTTTTAACACAACTCCACCCCTTTTTCAGCCTCTTGCTCACCTCCCATTCACCTCAATCACCTCAAGCACCTCCATTAGCCCTAACTAGTCTTTCTCTCACATTCAAAAACTATTAATTACCTCCCCAGTTTTTTTTCCACATCTTCCAGCTCTTGCTTACCTCCCCTAGCCCTTTCCAGCCCTTCACTCACATTCCCCAGCCCCCCCAGTTCCTTACTATAGCTTGAGATGTGATCAAGGTGCTGTAAAGACTAAGGAGGGCTTGGAGAAGTGAATGAGAGGCTTTTATCACCTCCCCAGACTTTCAAAGCCCCTCTCTCACCTCTCTAACCTCCCCCAGCCTCCCCAGTCCCTTAATTTAACTGGAGATGTGAGTGAGGTGATTTAAAGACTAAGTAGGGCTTGGAGTAGTAGGTGAGAGGCTTTTATCACCTCTCCTAGCCCTCTAATAACCCTTGCTCACCTTCACCAGCCTTTCTTAAGTGGGTTAGGGGCTTTTATAGCCTTTCCCAGCCCTTTAAAGCCCCTCTATCACCTTCCTCAGCCTTCCCCAGTCCCTCGATTTTTCTGGGTGAGGTGAGCAATGAGATGGGAGAGGTGAAAAAAATGCTGGGGAGGCATGCAAGGGCTTGGGAAGTAGCTAACTTTTGATAAACTTGAGAATAATTAATATGTATAAATTAGAAATAACAAGGAATAAACTTTTGAGGAATTATAACCCATTCCAAGTGTTAAATAATGTAACTACACATAATTCAGATTTTGAGTTGCTTGTGTTTACTAAAAAAGTGTGGCCAAGTGTTGAGAAAAGAAGATATTTTTAGGGAAGAAACATGAAAAAAGAAAAAAAATACAAAGTAAAATAAAACTAAATAATGACAGTGGGCTGGGAAAGGTAATTGAGGTTCTTGGTGAGGTGTGAGAAATAAAGAGAAGAGAAGGGAGAGGGGAGTAAGGAGATGAGAGTTGTTTTCTCACTGTGAAGGGAAGAGATAGGGTAGAAAGGGTAAGTATATTGCAAGTTTAGCAACGAGACAAGGGGGGTTGGATAGGAAGGAAGATTGAAGATAAGGGAGAATCAGGGGAGGGAGGTATCAGGTGGAATTCTCACTTGGAATTCTACCAGGAATTATTTCAGGAAGCAAAAAAAAGCACTAGAAGTCATGCCCACACTTTTTTCCTGCTGTGAATATTTTTTCAAACATTAATCAGATGTGTTTCAATGAAGGTTCAAATCGGTTTCAAGGTGTTTTTAAAGTAAATTCTATATTTATTCATGATTGCTTCATCACCACCTTAATGTGTGCTGAAAAATATATGAATTAGGGTTCAAGTTTGTGGACTTGCTACAAGTCCTCCCTCCATATTGCATGGTGTTAGTAGCCTGGCTTACACTCCCTCACTCTAAATAAATAATAAAACAAATGCTATGATTTTTTTATATATTTCTTTAGTAGGGCAGGAACGTTAGATATCTCCTTCCCAGAAATCCAAGAATCATATTCAGAATATTTATTCTTGAATCTCAATAAGTATTCATTACCTTTTTCAGCAGTGATAATTCTGTCATTTAAAATTTTATCAATTTCTGCTTTTTCAGTAATTTCATTAGGAGTTTTCTTGGGTCTTCCTCTCCTTTTTGGAAATAAATCACTATTGAATGTGTAAGGTTTAAAAAGAGATATTGGAAAGACACTATGTTCCCTGTCATATGAAGAATACAAGATAACTTCAACTGAATTATTACCTACCTTTCTTCTGACAACAAACAGACCTACAAATGGTTCTTTTAATTTTTTATTACCTTTTAAATTAAAGTGTACTGTAGAAATCAGTACTTAATCACCTGTCTTAAAAGTGTATTCTTTATGGTATTTGTACCACCTCTTATTCTCATATTAAATATATTTTTCTATAAATTTATGAGCATGACTTCCGCAAAGTTGTTGCATTTGAAAAAAATATTTTATGCCAGGATGTTAATCCAATTTAGGTATTTTAATATTGTAAATTTGGAAAGGGTTATTTTTAACATATCCAAGCCAGAGCTCAAAAGGCTTTCTCTGAGTAACAGAATTAACAGTGCTATTATAAGCTAATTCCAAACCAGGAATTAAAGTGACCTAATCATGAGTAACCCTTTTATTGTCTTTTTACTTAAGGCCAAAGGCAAAATACCTTCTTATCATGTCCTCTGAATTCAGAATCATTCTTTCGGCTAATCCATCAGTCTGGGGGTGATGGGCAGTAGAAATCTTCAGATCACAACCAAAAACATCCATCAGAGACATCCAAAATTAAGAAGTAAATTACGGCTCTCTGTCAGAGATTATGGCCTTTGGGAAGCCAGCAGTATTAAACATATGAGAACACCACAAGAAGGCTGATTCTTTAGCAGAAACATCCTTGTGAGTAGAAATGAATTTACACATTTTTGTAAATCTGTCCAAAATAACCCATATAGGGTTATAACTGTCATTCCCAGAAATGGGCTATCCTGTTACAAAGTCTATGTTAAGAATCTGCCATGGTGCATCAGAAGATTTGTCAAGGTACGCTTTTGGTCTAGAAGATTTGGTATGAAGTTTCTATGAGGATTTTAAGGATTTTAAATAAACTGTCAAAAATTTGGTACGTATTTCTTAATCTAAGTGATTTGTTACTCAAATATAAGAGGTAGGGTTTAAATATTGTTATAAGTTATTGATTAGAATTACGCTCTTGTAACTACTAATGAGATAAGATATAAAAATAAGTATTGTGTTGTAAATAGTAATAATAAAGTAAGTTGGTAAAGGAATGAATAAAAAAACAACCAAAAGAGAGGCCTTATATAGGCAAAGGAGGGACAAAGCACGGCAATCAAATTCTGAAAACAGTAGTATGAGAGAGAGAGAAAAAGAATATTCCAGAAGGAGTATTTTCAAATAATAAAGTTGTTCTAAAAAGAAGGCATCAAAAAGATGTATTTACAGAGTATGTCAGAAATACATCAATTTATTTAATATTTACTGTAGAAGTCAATTCTAAATAAGAAATTTGAGTTTTTGTATATATTTAATATTATTTGAATATTAAAATCTTATTTTAATTTAAAATCTATTTTTTAATATAAATCTTTATTTCTTCCAACCTGTCAAATGAGCACAGTGTTAGAGAAAAAATATAAGGGACAATTTTATATTTAATTTTATCATTCTGTAATTAGTTAATTTATTATAAGTAATTTTAATGTAACTAATTTATAATTAAATAATTAAAATGATAAGGTGCGGCTTCATCCAGTAAATAATTAATTATTTCACTGGGTAAGTCTAGTAGCCTGGCTGACACTCCCCCACACTAAAAAAAACAATAAAAAAAATGCTATGATTTTTTCTTTTTATACTTTTTTAGTAGAGTAGGAAGATTAGATATCTCCTTCCCAGGTATCCAAGAATCATATTCAGATGATTTATTCTTGAATCTCAATAAGTATTATGTACCTTTTTCAGAAGTGACTATTCTGTCATTTAGAATTTTTTCAATTTCTGCTGTTTCAGTGATTTCATTTGGGGTTTTCTTTGGTCTACCCCTCCTTTTTGGAAATAAATAACTATTGAATGTGTAAGGTTTCAAAAGAGATATTGGAAAAACAGGATGTTTTCTGTCATATGGAGAATACAGAATAACTTCAACTGCATTATCTCCAATCATTCTTCTGACAACAAATGGGCCAACAAATGGATCTTTCAATTTGTTATTACCTTGTAAGTTGAAGTGGACTGTAAAAATCAACACTTCATCATCCTTTTTAAAAGTGTATTCTTTATGGGATTTGTCCCATCTTTTCTTCTCATATTCAAATGATTTTTCAATACATTTTTTAGCATGATTTCTATATAAATGTTGCATTTGAAGAAAAGATTTTACACTAGGATGTATATCCAATTTAGGTATTTTGTTATTGAAAATTTGGGCAGGAGTATTGGGAACATATCCAAGGCAGAGCTCAAAAGGCTTTCTTTGAGTAACAGAATGAACAGTGCTATTATAAGCAAATTCTAACCCAGGAAGTAAGGTAACCCAATCATGAGTGAATCTGTCATTATCTTTATACACAAGGCCAAAGGCACAATATCTTCTTATCATGTCCTCTAAAGTCTGAATCATTCTTTCAGCTAAACCATTGGTCTGAGGGTGATGGGCAGTAGAAAGTTTCAGATCACAACCACAAACATCCATCAGAGACATCCAAAATTCAGAAGTAAATTTAGGGTCTCTGTCAGAGATTATGGCTTTAGGAAAACCAGCAGTATTAAACATATGAGACCACCATAAGAAAGCTAATTCTTTAGTGGAAACATCCATGTGGGTAAAGATAAATTTACACATTTTTGTGAATCTGTCCACAATAACCCAACAAGAGTTATAACTGTCTTTACCAGCAATAGGTAATCCTGTTACAAAATCCATGTTTATTATTTGCCATGGAGCATCAGGAGGTTCAATATGTTGCATTAATACTGCTCTTTTACCAGTTAATCTTTTTGAGTTTTGGCAAGAATCACAAGATTCAACATATAATTTTGTGTCTTCAGACATATTAGCCCACCAAGCAGTGTTCTTAATTCTGATCATTGTTTTGTCAAGATCAAAATGTCCAGCTAATATGTCATCATGACAAATTTTCAAGATGATTTCTTTCATAGAAGGAGGAATAACAATAACATTACTCAACTTTCTTCTATAATATAGATACCCTTCATCAATTGAAAATTTTCCTTTTTCCAAACCTTTTTGGTACTTTGGTGGAAGGGTTTTAATTAATGCTTGTATTGAAGCATTCTTTGGATCATTTAATATGGTGCATAACTTTTTCAAGTCAGTGTCCTTATCATATGATTCCAGAATAAGCTGTAATAGCTCTTCCTCCATATCAACCACATATATCCCACGTATATGAATAATTTCGTCCTCAGGATCATACGCAGGATTAGAGTCATTATTTGGCAAAGGTAACCTAGATAACATATCCACATTTGAGTGAACAATACCAGCCCTATGAATAATTTTCATTCTCCCTCTGTACTCTTGAACAGCCAGCTGCCATCTGAACATATGTCTGTTAGGTGTTTTCAAGTTTAAAAGGGATTTAACTGCACTGCAGTCAGTGACAAGTTCAAATTTCTGGTCATCTAGGTAATAATGAAGCTTTTCTAGAGCCCATACTACAGCTAAACACTCTAATTGAGTAGCACCATATTTCAATTCACTATTTCTAAAGGTTCTTGAAATATAACAAATTACTACTTCTGAAACTTTATCATTTATCACTTGTTTTTGATGGAGGGCAGCTCCAAGACCAATGAAACTGGCATCAGTGTACAAAACAGATGGTTGATTAAAGTCAGGTATGTAAGACAAGGACTTAGGGAAGCAATAGTAATCCCAAGTAAGCAGGTGGATGAGCTCAAGGGAGTACAAAGCAGTAAATACCTTAGGGCAGCAATAGTAATCCGAAGTAAGCAGGTGGATGAGCTCAAGGGAGTAAGAAGCAGTAAATACCTGCAGGAGTCATTGGTTAACTTTTATGTTGCAAGTGGACTAGACAGTTTGTATAGGATAAGACAAGGATAGTGTAAAAAGTACCTTAGGGCAGCAATAGTAATCCCAAGTAAGCAGGTGGATGAGCTCAAGGGAGTACGAAGCAGTAAATACCTAAGGATCATGAGATAGAGGATAGTAAATAACGGGAAGGAGGAGAGAAAGATAAGAAATACACACCTGCAGGAGTCGCTGGTTAACTGAGGAAAGATAGTAGTCGATAGACCCTATTTAACCTCAAGAGACCAATGTCTACTGCAGGTGCGATGATTAGTTACATGTAGTGGGTTGATTAATTTCTAATTAATGTGGTAAGCAGGGAAAAGTAGATACGCTCAAATGCGTGATCTAGCAGAAAAAGCTATTACTAAACATTTTCGTGATGGGTGTAAATACAAGGGACAGTTATGCAGGAATTTCTAATAGGAGTGTAATTACTAAGTGACAAAAGGTGAGAAGACAAAAAGGGAGGAAAAGTCATTGTGTCAATTCTAACACCCTCCTGTCTTGTGATTTGGGAAGCAGTAATCCACAAGAGTTGAGGAATGTCGTAAGGGTTTTTCCTGGAGTAGATTTCGTGAGGCAGTCGGCAAGCATTGAGGAGGTCGGAGTATACGGAATTTCGATATTACCAAGTAGAACTTGTTCCCGAATCCAGTGGTATTGTACTTCGATGTGTTTTGTTCTTGCTTGAAATATGGGATTTTGAGAGAGTGCTATGGTGCCTTGGTTATCTCCATACAAGGTCAGAGGGCAAGAGATTGAAATATTGATTGATTCGAAGAGATGTTTGAGCCAAATGGCTTCTTGTCCAGCAGTAGTACAAGAACGATATTCAGCTTCTGAAGAAGAGAGTGCAACAGTAGGTTGTTTTCTGGATTGCCATGAAATGGCACCACCGTTTAGGAGGAAAAGATATCCTGTGGTGGATCTACGGGTACTGGGACATCCAGCCCAATCTGCGTCGGCAAAACCAGTAGGATTTGACCATGAGAAATGACCTTGAGGGTGGAGGGATGAGTCCAGTTGTGAGTAGGTAAGAGAGAGATCTTTGCTTCCAGCTAGGTACCAAAGAACGTGTTTGAAAGCTATCCAATGAGGGATCCCGGGTTGTTCGAGGTGCTGGGATAGTTGACTCACTGAGAAGGCCAGATCGGGTCTAGTACATTGTACCAGGTAATTGAGGGACCCAATGGCTCGTCGATAATTGATTTTGAGGTTGTTGAAATTTTGGATCTCTGCTGGAGTAGCCGGGATAAGATGATCATGAGGAAGAAGTGGTGTTGCCACTGATTTGCAAGAGGCCATATTGTATTCTTTGAGTAGATTTACGATGTATGAGGGTTGAGAGAGGCTGATGGTCCTTTGTTGACTGTCGTGTGTGATTTTCATACCTAGGAAGTAGGAGAGGGGGCCGAGAAATTCCATGTTGAATCTTTCTTTGATTTTACCTTTGAATTGGGTTAGATCTTTACCAAATACAGCCAGATCGTCCACATGGAGGTAAACAAATACAGGATTATCAGTGTTTTTTGAGAAAAATAAGCAAGGATCGGCACTAGAGGGAAACATATCGATGGCAGAGAAAAAGTTGTTGATTTCTTTTGACCAACATCGGGGTGACTGCTTGAGACCATAGATGGATTTCCGCAATTTTAGTATTGGGTTGGTGATCGAGGAAGGTGTTGCAACACCAGAGGGAATTCTCATATACACGTCTTCCTCTAACGTCCCATGAAGAAAGGCCCCCTTTACATCCATATGCTCCATACTATAGTTATTTTGGATGGCAAGAGCTAGGAGGATGCGAAAGGTGGTGAGCCGGCCTGTTGGAGCAAAAGTCTCGAAGTAATCAATCCCTTCTTGTTGTAAGAACCCTTGGGCACATAAACGGGCCTTGAATTTCGCGATACCTCCATCTTCGGTTTCTTTGACAGTAAAGACCCATTTCGCCCCGATGATTTTGACTGCAGTGGGCTTCTCTATAACTTCCCAGACACAGTGGGTATCCATGTTCTCTAACTCGGTCTTAATCGCATTGGACCAGGCATCTGACTCGAGTCCAGTGATTGCCTCATTGAAGTTCCTAGGTATGGGTACTTCAGCGGCAAGTGGAGTTGTCGTGGATAGGAGTGACTTGTCAGGGGGTCGGCGAGTGCGAGGATAATTTAGGATGTTATTTGGGTTAATGTCTGAGGAGATTTCCTGCGACGGGGGAACATCATCAGGAACATGGGTGAACCTGTCACATACTGGAATGCGCTTAGGTCTAATGAGTTCCAAAACCTCTTCATCATCCTCAGACTCGGAGTTGGGAGTTGAGTTGGATGAGATCCCATCTGATGGAGCATCTGGTGATGGGTTTGACATTGATGCCTCATCGTTACTGTCAGGTTCAGGGGAGTCATGAGGTAACCCGGTGGTTAGGAGGTTGTCTTCTGTTAGGGGAGGAAAAGGAAAAAGCTGATTTGTAACAGTTGACTGCCGGATTTTTAGATAAGGGAATTCTTCCTCATTGAAGACAACGTCATGAGAATATGAGATGTTATGGGTTTTAGGGTCAAGTAGCCGGTAGGAACTCAGTGTCTCATCGTAGCCCACAAGGATATACAGGTGTGAAGATGAGTCAAATTTACCTTTGCGCAATTTTTTTGGAATGAGTGCATAAGCGCTACATCCAAAGGTTCGAAGGTGAGTAAGTTTAGGGGGAGTTCCATACAATTGCTCAAAAGGTGACTTCATGTGTTGAGTTTTAGTGGGAGTGCGATTGTACAAGTATACAGCTGTGGTTACAGCTTCTGCCCAGAGTTCCGGGGGTAGGTTGGCGTGAAATAATAATGCTTTGGCTTTCTCTGTAGTGGTTTGGTTAGCGCGTTCAGCTACAGGGTTCTGTTTAGGAGTATATGGAGCGGTAATATGCATTTGTATTCCCTCACTCATCAGATAATTTTTAAACTCTTTATTGCAATATTCCCCTCCACCATCATTGACTAAGTGACAAATTTTTTATTTAGTGCTAATTCAATAGTTTTCTTGAAATGTAGGAATGTTTGGAAAGTATCAATCTTATTTTTAAGGATATAAATGAAACAATATGACGTAAAGTAGTCAGTTAATTGAAAGTAATAGAGACTACCGCTATGGTAAGGTAAACTCTTACAGTCGCCTTGCTGTAAGCAGAATCCGGAGGAGATAAGTGGATTTAGCTGAAAACCCCGTCCTTCCAATAAAAATAACAAAATGGGAATTCTAAATCACTAAGCTAACCAGTCTACTTGGATCTGATTAATAAAAATAATGAAACTCTAAAATAATTAACGCTTATTGAGATTTAATGAAAGTGGCTGTTGAGAAAGAAATACTGATAACAACAATTAAGGTGTACCAATGAAAGATCTGAAAAGATTGACTTTTATGTTTTTATAATAATTTAAATTTTTATGAGACAGCAATAATCAAGTCCCAGTGATGAAGACCTTTCTAAAGATACCCTGTATGGTGTGTGATTTAAATTGTTGAGTAGTATTTCCAAAATGTTATATATAAAATATAAAGTTATAAGGGTATTACAATTTATTTAATTTGTTGAGTAATAAAAAATGAGACTGTGGTGGTTAAGGATTAAGCTGTATGATGTGTCCCCCTCTCAATTTCGAGTTTGAGAAGCGCTTAAGTATTCCTAGTCACGTGCCTAAGTTTTCCCCTCCAGAGCTCTTCCAGAGTCAATCCGGAGCCGGAACGGAGTCCGTACAGAGTCCGTCCGGACTTCCGGACTCAATTAGAACCTTAAAACTATAATAAAAAATCTAGAAAAATTACACATAATAGAGCTACTTCCCCTTTACATACCAAACTAATTTTCGTAGTCTGCGCAGCTCTAATTACCCCGTGAAAATTCATCGAAGTTAAGTAATTTCTGAAAACATAAATATTTCTATAAAACTTTAAAATTCATTTAAAAATATAAGAAAAATAGTAAAAATTCTGGGAAAATTTCCCAAGGTTCTTGAGTGACTTGACTTGATACTTATAAATTTTTCAGACCGTAAAAATAAGTTTTCTCCGTAAAATAAATTGTTTTTGTGTAGGCATTTGCTCGTGACCAATTTCTTCATATTTAAAACTCAAATAAATTAAATAAAACCCTTTTATATATAAAAAAATAATAACGCCAATCTTGCACGCCCTAATAACTCCATTTACGTACTTAGGTGCCGTACTAAACTTTAGGCTACCACATCCTCCCTCCAATCGAGAATGTCCCCATTCTTAAAACTTTGCATAAGTGGTCGAACACAATATTCATCTTTAACCTTCAACCACCATCTTCTTTAATCAACTATAAAATTCATCTTCATCAATATGTCTTCCAAAGAACTTGTCTCTCCATGTGAACTCTGCGCTTGATACCAGGTACCTTGTTTAATGTCCAACCCTAATCTTCCTGGCAGAACAGCTTGCGACTTATGCCGTGTGAAAAAAGTCAAATGCAACCGGCCAATAGTTCCTTCTAAAACAAACGTATATTTAGGACCAGCAGCTCTCCCTGATCCCTCAACTTCTAAAAAGCGATCCAAAATTCCTTTCTTCTTAAAACGAATAAGATCAAAAACAGCTTCAAAAGTTCAATCTTCATCAACGGATCCCGGCCTAATTTTGCCTTCACAAGATCCTAATCCTATAACGCCAGTACCCCCAACTAACTTTGCTGAGACTATGTTTCCTGGCTCTAAATGTAAGACCCTATTTATCTTACTAAAAAAAACTTTTAATCAAAATTGACTAAACCTATGACTTAATAACATATTTGAACTTCTAGCTGTCGAAATAACCAACACTGATGATGTTGGTAGAGTGAAGACGGACTATATCAATCATTACCCAAATTTTCATCGCTATCTTTTTCTTGACTTTACTAATGAGTTGAAACAAAAAATGCTGGCCTATTTTCAAGAAACTCCAGCTAATAACCATGAAGACCTCATGAAAAGAAGAATTTTAATGCAAAGCTTTGATAATGATGTTGAACAATTTCAAAGAAATTATCTTTTCTAACAGTATAACTTGATAAAATTTTGTTTTTGCTTGGTCTTCTTAAACTTTCAACATAAATGATGTTTTCTTTCTTCTCTGGCTTGATATAACATAAAATAAAATAAATCTTGTGATGATTCCACTACTGAGAGCAAGGTTTGAATCCCTTCAGACTCCCATATACCAGTCTTCCTTCTTGTCACAGCATTGAGAGAGTGGATCTTCCTATGAGCCGAATACTCCTGATTCCAACCTCATAGGGCCCCCCACTGAGCCGAATTCTATGATTCCAATCTCGCCATAAGGTCCTCCAAGCTTCACACCAAAAAAAAAATGGCCTAACTATGAGGCACTAAAAAAAATCATTCCCTAAAATCCAACTACCATCCTAACTTCTGATTCCTTCATCACAATTTTCAAACTTTGCTATACAGCAAACCCATAAAATACTTTTGCCAGGCTTCCAATAATAATTTTAACTTTAGACCATGTTAAAGCGCCACAAATTTCACCTAATTAACCATTATGCTTTCTTTAGCATCATCACCACCTAAAGTTTTAACCTCCTAAAGCTATCAGCACCCAATTCCAGAAATAATTGAATAACCAGTTTAGAGTCTTAGGGGACAGTGATAAATTAAAAGATTGAATTGAGTTATCCAAACAAGATTGACATTCCAATTTAAAGTCTTGGTAGACCAAACATATAATCGATTGCCAGTTTATGGTCTTGGTGGACCAAAGATCGTTTAAGTGCATAAATATCTTGATATATTCCTAAGTAAGGCCTAGGCTTGACCAAAGATTGAATAAATTTGATAATCCAGTTTAATGTCATAGTGGACCAAACATTTTATCGACAAGTAATCCAGTATAAGGCCATAGTGGTCCAATGAATGTTGAATTATCCTGCAGATATTAATTTTCCAGTTTAAAGTCATAGTGGACTAAACAATGAATGAACTACCAGTTTAAAGTCATGGTGGACCAAACATTTAATCGATAAGAAATCCAGTTTAAGGTCATGGTGGACCCAACACTTGATAATAGTCCAGTTTAAGGTCTTGGTGGACCTAACAACTTCTCTATCCTTGAACCCAGATTTTGCCACCAACTTTCTTCATCCTAGTTTCAAGTTTTTCTTCTTCAAAAAAATATCTCCAAACAAGATGAAACCTTCTGACTTCATTGCTTCAGCTGATCAATCTTGCAAATACTGTGCCTTCACCCATAGGGAATGTATCTTCTCTTTTAACTGGCAAAAGCACACTTATAACAGGGCCTGTTTATCCTGCTATGAGAAGAAAAGAAAATGTTCTGGCTTGAACTGTGGTTCTTTCCCCATCACTGCTACTAGCTTCGCCGCCTTCTGCAAACCTCTTCCTTCTTCTTCACCTTCTACTCCACCCCCTATTCCATCAACCTCAAAAGATCCCATCCCTTTTTCCCCATCAGCCTATTTAAATCTTTCTCCATCACCTAATCCTCTGGGTCCTTCTCTCCAATCTAGACTTGCTGCTACTCCCCCAAGAACTCTTGCTGCTCCCAGGGCCATGCTTCAACCTTCTAACAATTCTTCTCCTTCTTCCAACATCTTGAAGCACAAAAGGTCCTATAATAGCCAGCAGTCTTCATCTTCTCTTGTATCATCCAAAAGGCCCAGAACATCTACTTCAAACACCAAATCCAACACCAGTCCTCCTCATCTATCAAAAATAAAAAATCCCTTTCTAAACATAAAAAATCCCACTCCATTACCAAGTAAGCCATTTATCTATGATCATGATAGTGTTGACACAGGTTAGTTGTCTCTTTTTATTTTCTTAATCTTCAGGTTTTAATTTGCTGATATTTTAATTTGATAAGTGTCCACCGGTTCTCCAATTTCATATTCTGCTTATGAACTACCAGAACCTAATCCAAGCTTCCCTAGAGTTCCAATTCACCTAGTGTCTGAAAAGCTTTTTGCTAATTTTAATAACCTTATCGCTTATTTCCAACGATACCCGCCCTCTGATAGATCAGAATCTTGGATGAGAGAGAAACTGTTAAGAGACCTTTTCAAAATAGCCAACTGGCTTCAACACTATCGTGACCGTGAAATAAGATTTGAATCCCAGGAAATCGATCAAGGTCCTTCTAAATTTTCTAATTTCGATTCTTCAAAAGATAACAACCCTTGATGGTGTTCTTCCTGGTATGTAGCTTTCTTGAATAATGTTTGAAAAATAAAATATAAACATCTAAACTACCTAAAACTAAAATACCTTTTATTATTATTATTATTATTATTTTTTTTTTTTTTGTGATTTAAATTGTTATTATTATTTTTTTTTACCATTTAAAATAAAAGATTTTTTTTTTTTATTTAATTTTAATTTTTTTTTAAAAAAAGATAGTTTTGAAATAAAAGTTAAAATTTAATTTTTTTAAAGAAAGATAAACGAATGTGAAAAGAAAAATAAAAAAAGTAAAAAAAAAAAATTTTAAAAGATGCCCCCCGGCCATTTGATGAGCCTTACCCTCGACATCATACCCACATCCAAGTGCAACTTGATGTGGTTACACAATTTTGAGAAATTGAAAAGAAAAGAAAATAAATGAAAGTTTTTAGAAGCTAATTTTTATAATGATGATCACTGGGTGGGCTCCCTCCAATTTATAAAAATGATTTGAGACCACCAGTGAGCATCACCTTTACAATAATTCATAATATATATTAAAGAAAAGAAATCACAATCTAACATATAAAAAATCAAAAACAAAATAAAATAAAAGAATCTTGAATCCGGCGTTGAGAGCGGTGTCTCTTGATTCGTTCCAGTTTATAGTCTTAGTGGACTTCCTAAAATTAAAAGACAAAGCCAGGATTCAACTAGAAACAGGGAAAATTTTGGAAACGAACATTATGGGGTAATTGTGTATAGAGCAGCCAGCCCATCAATTACCCCCACACTTGCCAATATTAAATTAAGAAGGTTCCCCTGTGAACACTTCTTCCAATAAATTTTTAAAATTTTCCAACACTATCTTTACCTATATTTTAAGAATTTTAAATTTTGAAAATTTCAAAGAAGGTTTTCTTGCATTTCGTTAAGTTTCATCACAGCTTTGTCGCCCATATGCAGTGTAACGACAGTAAAGTATTTTTGATAAAAAAAGATAGTTTATCCTCGTTGCAGAGGTTGATAAGATTTTAATAAACATCATAGTTTATCCTCATTGCGGAAGAATTCATAAAATTTTGTCAATATCATAGTTTATCCTCATTTCGGAGGTATAAATTTAATAAAAGTCATTAAAATTGTAGTTTATCCTCATTTCGGAGTTAGACTTCGGCACTCCTGGTGCCTCTAGGATAGAACCGTTTCACTTGATCGGCTGCTACCCTCTTCTTCAATACTACTCCATCCAACTCTTCTAGCACATATGAACCGCCGGAAACTTGCTCCTTGATTTTATAGGGTCCATTCCACCTATCTGCAAACATCTTTCCCCACTGACTTTCCAAACTCCTATTATACACCAGGACCATATCTCCTGGGTTCAAAGGTTTCCTTAATCGATGTGCCGACCGCTCATCCCAATATCTGACTGATTGATTTCGGATCTTCACATCCGCGAATATGCCTTTTCTAAATATTCTTCTTTCTTTTCTAGCTGCATCATTCTTGCACACAATAATTCTTCAGTAGTTTTGACCGTATCCCAGTCAACTCCAAGATATGATTCAGCTTCTAAATCAACCGGTAAAACTGCTTTCTGTCCAAAAACAAGTTCATAAGGTGAAAATCTGGTCGTCCTTTTGGCAGTGATTCGATCAGCAAATAAAACTAAAGGTAAATAGTGCCTCCACTTTTCGGCACTTGTCCCACACATTTTAACTAAAGCATCCTTAATAACTTGATGCCCTCTTTCAACCATGCCTTCAGCTTCGGGATAATATGGGGTTGCTACCCTAACCTTTGATCCAACTTTCAATACGGCCTCTTTAAACTCTGTCCCAAATTCAGGACCTCCATCTACCATCACCAATTTCATCACTCCATATCGATACACCCAAGTATTCAAAAAAAATTCTGCCACATTTTTGGCAGTTAAATTAATAAGAGGCGCTGCCTCTACCCAACCAGATAAATCATCTCTGGCCACAATTAAATATTTATACTGTCCCTCTTTTATATGAACGGCATCTAAACTAACTCTCCCAAAGAGTGTATATTCACCGGTTGCGCGTCCAGGTTCTTTCGGCCTTAAATAACTTCATCTTCGACATTCTTCGCATGACTGAACCCACTGTTTAACAGCCATCTTCATGCCAGGCCACCAAAATCGAACAGAAATTCTTCTAAACATTTCTCCAACGCCTCTATGCCCGAGATCTTCATGCAGTGATTTCAAAACTGATTCTTGCCCCTTCTGTTGAGTTATAACTACTTGAGGATTTGGATATCTCCTCCTCATTAAACGTCGACCAGATAGGTAAAACGTAGATGACTTCCTCTTGATAGCCACCCATTCATCGTCTTCACAATCTTCTGGCCTCTCTAAAGTCAACAAATATTTGACTAACAAAAAATAAAAACCAGTCTGACCCCAGACTTCATCTTGAAAATCGATTAATATAACATCAATAGGGACTTCTCTATCACCAATATCACCTGCACATGAATGAGCCAATAATCGTTGACCCCTAAATAAATCTTTAATCAAGCTATGTCGACGTTTTTCTTCTGAACCTTTGGATCCTTTGTAAACCGTATTCAAAAATACCTCTTTCTCTTTATCCACCTTTTTATTTAAATTCTCTAATTCTCCAACATATACACCATTCCTTAAATTACTACTATCCCACACTACCAATCCATCTTCCTCTACATACACCACATCTTCTTCTACCTCCTCTCTTCCGAATTTATCTACACCTTTTCCAACACCTTTATTAACATAAAAAACTATTTTCCAGTTTATCCTCTTGGTGGAGGTCATCATCATCATAATCTAAACACAATAGTCCTGCCAGTTTAACCTCATGGGGGAGGTATGGAAAGTCTTCAGCTCCTTTAGTGCTGGCTTTGATAATAGGTATATCTTCATCGAACTCTTCTGAGTCTGAATCTTCTTCAGTGGGTGGTCTCCTTGATAAACCATCTGGCATAGTAAAAGTTTTGCCAGGCTTATGAACTAAATCAAACGAAAAATGTTGAATAAAAGCTACCCATCTCGTCATGGGTGCGTTCGGTAAACTTGGGGAATTAATCATCTGGATTAACGATTTCGCATCCACTTGCAACTCAAAATGTTGCCCCCACAAAATATGCTGAAGTTTCTTCAGTATTTTCGCCACACCACATAATTCCAATTTCGGTTGAGAATATCTTGATTCGACCTCAGTAAATACTACAGATTCATACCTAACTGGCCTGATGTAACCAGCTTTATCCATCTGAGACAAAACCGCCCCAGCTGCAACCTGACTTGAATCAACTGCTAAATAAATTCTGCCAGCATCTTTTCCATAATCCAACTTGTGCAGGACTAAATCCTTCCCCACAACCTCCTTCAACTTCACAAACGCCTTCTCACACTCTTCATCCCACTCCCAGTCTGCATCCTTTCTCGTTAACCGTCTCAATGGAGCTGCCAATGATGAAAAGTCCTTAATAAACATTCTAACATATACACAAACGCCTAAAAACCCTCTAACTTTGGTCGTATTCTTGGGTCTTGGCCAGGACTGAATTTTGTTAACTTTCTTCTTGGACATAATCCTACCCTCTCTACATACCACATGGCCTAATATTTCTAAGGCTGGCACACAACATGAAAATTTTGAACCTGAAATAGTTAAACCAGCCTCTTCAATTCGAAACAAGATTCTTTCTAAAGTAATTGCAAACTCCCAAATGAATTTGCGTATCCCGGGATTCTCTTCCAACACCTGGTTATCATAGTCGGTTGTTGGTCCCTTAATTCCTCCATCATCTATAAAGATTCCAGCATATTGTGGAATTTCGTCTTGAAGGATCCAAGCCATCTGAGCTTGATAAACTGCAACCGAATTTGTTGCTCCTTGAGGTAATCTTGTTGACTGTAAACGTCCTAGTGGCGTATCAAATGTAGTGAGAGGCCTTGAGTCCGGATGTAACTCTCTCTCATCATATCCACCCATAATATCTCCTAAACCATAACACACTCTCCCTGCAAACTCTTCAACAAACTCCTCAGCACTAGGCGGTATCCCAGCATCCTTTATTGTAACCCTATTTAATTCCCTAAGATCATGAACAACTCTAAGCTTGCCATTTGGTTTCTTGATACAAAATACCGGACTAGAATAACTTGACGTTGATCGCTCATACAGTCCAGTGCATATCCGTTCTCTGACAACTTTGATATAAGCTTCTTTCAATGCAGCCGGAATAGGAATCGGTTTCTGCTGCCACGGTTCATGACATACCACAGGAATCTTGTAAGGCTCCCCATAGGAATGCTTCAACACACCCCTCTCCTCTTCTACAAAAGCAATGGCCTTCTCTCGCTAGACCATCACATCCAACAACAACTTCTTCTCTTCTCCAGACAACCAACCATCAGGTCCAAAATTAACAACACCCAGTCTCTAAAAAGTGATTCTTGATGTCTCAGAAAATTCAGGCGGATTCTTTACCAAGGGACTTTCATAAGGATCTCTTGATAACCTTGGTCTTCTCAAAGGTGGATTTAATTCAGCAGGTAGCGGTTCATTAATAGGTCGAACTTTATTAGCTACCTTCTTATATTTGGCTGCGTCCACATCTAAATAAACTTGAGGTAAAACATTTACTTTTGTATCGCCATTAAAACTTTCATCAAATGAATCTTCTTCATCGCCAGAATCGGAATAAGAAAAATTAGAAAAATATTTTATTTCATTTTTAAATTTTACTCTTTTCTCCTTTCCCTCGTCTAATTTATAAACAGATTTTCCAACACCTTTGCTTCCCTTATCCAACAGTAAATCACCCGTAAAGAAAGTTGGCAGTTTAACCTCTTGCTGGAGGACCGGAATTGAACTTTCATAAAAATTATTTTTTTGTGTTTTAATTATACTGAGATTTTTTATCGGATTTTGATGAGATTTTCGCAGTTTACCCTCTTGCTGGAGGTCCGTAATAGAAGGAGATAATTGCAGTTTAACCTCTTGCCGGAGGTCCAAAAACATACCCTTCCAATTTTTATCCAACCTAATTTGGCCCATTTCGCCTTTTTCACCGTTTTTAAATTTAATAGAAAAACCGGGTAAATCCAATAAACATATAGAAAAGTCCAAAACGTATTTGCACTCCAAAGTAATATTAACAGAAAATAATTGAGAATCCACTTGAATTATCTCCAAGTGAGCTGACCTATTGCAATCCGGGATCTCATTATGAGGAGAGATTACAACATTAGAGTGATCAGCCCCTGCTACCCCAAAAAATGAGGGCATCCATAATAATTTGAATCCTGAATAAATTTAAGACATAACGATAAAAGAAAATTTCAGCCCAGTTTAGGTAGTTTATCCTTATTTCGGAGGAATTAAATTCTTGATATCCCCTGGAGATAATCCATAATTTTGCCCCAAGGGCTTATCCACCGATTCCATAAAACCCAAAAATAAATTCCCAGAATTTGTCCTATAAAAGGACATAAAAAATAAACTACCTTTTTCCAAAATATGAGTGCATCCACTTTATGCACCCTATTGTCCAATGGCACTACACTCTCTATTAGTGCAGGAAAAACCATATCCTCCATAAAAATCTCTTCCTGAGATTGAAACAAATCCACCATACATATACCAGATTCATAGACCATATCCACATCTGAATTGCAGACAGTCTCCGCTTTTGAAGACAAAACCTGAGGTAAATATTCCTCTAAATCAAATTCCAAATTATCCAAAACAAAATTATCCCCAACATCCAAATTTTCTTCATCAGTGACAATAATATCTTCATCTTCAGAAACCTCTTCTTTCCAAACAGAAGAGTCAACAAAAATAATATCTTCAGGCTGGACAAAATCTTCAGGAATGGCTGAATCCGAAATTTCATCAGTAACTAGTTCTTTTACACCATCCTCTTCTATCTCTTGAGAGACCTCAGTGTCTTCTCCAGAGTCCAAATCAACAGAGTTATGAGTATCCAGATGTTCCAAAATAACCTACTTTAGCACCTCCATACCAGGAATCCTAGTTTCTCCATCTGGGAGATCCTTCATTAAATTCCCATTAATAAGCACCATCAAAACATCTTTCTTAACCTTTTCCCCCATAGCATCCCAAAAAACATACTTTGATGCATTATCATGAAATAAAATTTCATACTCCAACAAATAATCCAGAACCACCTGAAATTCAACCATAAACTGATGATACTGATGCAGAGATGTTACACCACCTTTTGATTCCCATTTCCTAGCTATATCCTTTAGATCCTCCAATGAATAAACTTTTGGCCACCTTTTTTCCATTTCCATCTTGAGCTTTCTCCAATCTTGATCTTTATAACCATCCATAGAAATAACCTCCTTTTCCACCTCTCTGTCAAAAATAAAGAACCTAATCTGCTTCACCATATCCAAAGGTAAAGCACCATCAATCGCAGCTGCAGTTTCATACCTATGTAAAAATCCTTCTAAATCACCTCCAGAAAACTTGGGCCCAACCCAAGATACAATCCTTACTGATGCCCTAACGGGTACACCAGCAGCCAACACAGCAGTTCCACTAGTAGAAGACATCCCAAAACATAAGAAAAGTGTTAACAACCGTTAAAATAACAAGCCTCTTGCAGGCCAATAACAAAAATCCAATTAGAGTTCCAGAGAATAAGCCTCTTGCAGGCTATTAACAAAGTCCTAGATCCAAGTAAGTCCTAGAAAAAGCTAGAGATTTTGAACCCCATGTTGGGCGCCAACTATGGTAAGGTAAACTCTTACAGTCGCCTTGCTGTAAGCAGAATCCGGAGGAGATAAGTGGATTTAGCTGAAAACCCCATCCTTCCAATAAAAATAACAAAATGGGAATTCTAAATCACTAAGCTAACCAGTCTACTTGGATCTGATTAATAAAAATAATGAAACTCTAAAATAATTAATGCTTATTGAGATTTAATGAAAGTGGCTGTTGAGAAAGAAATACTGATAACAACAATTAAGGTGTACCAGTGAAAGATCTGAAAAGATTGACTTTTATGTTTTAATAATAATTTAAATTTTTATGAGACAGAAATAATCAAGTCCCAGTGATGAAGACCTTTCTAAAGATACCCTGTATGATGTGTGATTTAAATTGTTGAGTAGTATTTCCAAAATGTTATATATAAAATATAAAGTTATAAGGGTATTACAATTTATTTAATTTGTTGAGTAATAAAAAATGAGACTGTGGTGGTTAAGGATTAAGCTGTATGATGTGTCCCCCTCTCAATTTCGAGTTTGAGAAGCGCTTAAGTATTCCTAGTCACGTGCCTAAGTTTTCCCCTCCAGAGCTCTTCCAGAGTCAATCCGGAGCCGGAACGGAGTCCGTACAGAGTCCATCCGGACTTCCGGACTCAATTAGAACCTTAAAACTATAATAAAAAATCTAGAAAAATTACACATAATAGAGCTACTTCCCTTTTACATACCAAACTAATTTTCGTAGTCTGCGCAGCTCTAATTACCCCGTGAAAATTCATCGAAGTTAAGTAATTTCTGAAAACGTAAATATTTCTATAAAAATTTAAAATTCATTTAAAAATATAAGAAAAATAGTAAAAATTCTGGGAAAATTTCCCAAGGTTCTTGAGTGACTTGACTTGATACTTATAAATTTTTCAGACCGTAAAAATAAGTTTTCTCCATAAAATAAATTGTTTTTGTGTAGGCATTTGCTCGTGACCAATTTCTTCATATTTAAAACTCAAATAAATTAAATAAAACCCTTTTATATATAAAAAAATAATAACGCCAATCTTGAACGCCGTAATAACTCCATTTACGTACTTAGGTGCCATACTAAACTTTAGGCTACCACACCGCCAAGGGACAGGGGAAAGATCTTTCCGCTTAAGTCGGTGTGGATATATTCAAGAGGTCTTGATGCCTTAGGAAGGGAGCCGGGAAATGGTAAGGAGTGATGTTTTGCTTCGACACAGCTTTCACAGAATGGATCAGTAGAGTCAGAAGGTTTGATCTGCTGATGAGTCCGCAGATAGTCCATTATGGTTTTTCCCGGGTGTCCTAGTCTTTTATGCCAAATGGCAGAGGAGTTAGCAACTGAAAGAAAAGAAACATTAGCAGAGGGAGACTCACCAGTGAAAATGTCTTTGAGAACAAGTAAATCATCCTCAAACACTCCTCTCAGTCTGAATCCAGACTTTGTGATGAGAGAGAAGTCGTTTCCATTGATGGTGAGTTCCATGCTTTTGAGTCTTTTTTGTAGTGCACCGAGACTAATGAGGTTTAGTTTTAGAGAAGGTACAAGGAGGCAGTTTTCCAGGGGAGTTCGCTGGTTGTGTGACCCGAGGATAACTGTTCCGAATCCTTCTGAGGGTACAGTACTTTCGTCCCCGAATGCAACAGATGATTTAGAGGGGGTAAATGAGCAGAAGTGTTCAATGGAATTGAACATGTGTTGCATAGCACCGCTGTCCAAGACAAAAATGTTGTTGGGGACACTAGCAAAAATTGAGAGGCATTTAGAGATTGTCGGTTGGACTGATGATAAGTCAAGGGGATTCGGTGTTATTTTGACAGCTATATTGGCTTTGGCGGTTTCGGGTCTTTTGTTTCTTAGGTGAGGATGTAATTGAAAACATTCGGACTCCTGATGTTTGGTTTTGGGGTTGTGCTTACCACCAGTACAGATTTCGTAGTTCCGTTTTTCGGTGGTTTGAAAAGCTTTAGGCTGGTCATTCTGGGTTATGACTTTTTCCAAATTGTGGTTGTCGAGAGAATCAATGAGGGTTTTTACTGTGATGGATTCTTTTGGAGCTTGGGCATTATGGAGAAGAGCATCTCGAAGTGAAGAGAATTCCTTGGGGAGTCGATAAAGGAAGTATGAGGCTAGTAAGTGTTCCTTTAATTCAATTTTAACTGCGACTAATTCGGCTTCGATGTTTTTTATGAGTTCAATATATTTATTAATGTCTCCTGGGTAGGAGACTAGGGAAAATTTTTGAAAGACTCGCATTTGGTTATTTTCACTCGAGGATTTATAATGGGACTCAAGATCAGACCATAGTTGGTGAGGGTCATTTTTATTTGAAACGGTCACAAAAATTCTGAGATGGTAAGGGTTCATGAACTGGGTCATGAGGCCAGTCGCTTTTTGTTTCCGTAATTTAAACGGAGAGTGATCTGGGTCAGACTCAGAGGGAGTTTTAGTGTTGTTGATGACAATATCATAGAGGTTTTGTTGCATGAATATGCTCTCCATTCGGAATGCCCACAGTTGATAGTTGTCCTTGTCTAGGACGGGAACACCAGTAAGGTTTAAGTTGGAGGTCTGCATGATTGAGTAGAGATAGTGAAAAACAATTGACTGGAATAAAGTAATGTAGACAACCGGTCTCATAATCTGTAAGACAAGGACTTAGGGCAGCAATAGTAATCCCAAGTAAGCAGGTGGATGAGCTCAAGGGAGTACGAAGCAGTAAATACCTTAGGGCAGCAATAGTAATCCCAAGTAAGCAGGTGGATGAGCTCAAGGGAGTACAAAGCAGTAAATACCTGCAGGAGTTGTTGGTTAACTTTTATATTGCAAGTGGGCTAGACAGTTTGTATAGGATAAGACAAGGATAGTGTAAAAAGTACCTTAGGGCAGCAATAGTAATCCCAAGTAAGCAGGTGGATGAGCTCAAGGGAGTACGAAGCAGTAAATACCTAAGGATCATGAGATAGAGGATGGTAAATAACGGGAAGGAGGAGAGAAAGATAAGAAATACACACCTGCAGGAGTCGTTGGTTAACTGAGGAAAGATAGTAGTCGATAGACCCTATTTAACCTCAAGAGACCAATGTCTACTGCAGGTGCGATGATTAGTTACATGTAGTGGGTTGATTAATTTCTAATTAATGTGGTAAGCAGGGAAAAGTAGATACGCTCAAATGCGTGATCTAGCAGAAAAAGCTATTACTAAACATTTTCGTGATGGGTGTAAATACAAGGGACAGTTATGCAGGAATTGCTAATAGGAGTGTAATTACTAAGTGACAAAAGGTGAGAAGACAAAAAGGGAGGAAAAGTCATTGCGTCAATTCTAACAAGGTAAAGCAAGAATTGGTGCTGACATCAAACAGTGTTTCATAGTGTCAAAGGCTCTTTGTCTTTCACTATTCCAGACAAAAGAAACATCCTTTCTAGTTAATTGGGTAAGGGGTAAAGCTATGACTTGGTAATTTTTAATATACTGTCTTTAGTATCCACACATTCCCAAAAAACTTTGGAACTCTCTCACTGTTGTAGGAGCCTTCACCTGTTGTATGGCTGCCACTATGTTCTGGTCAACACATATCTGTAAGCCTGAAACAACATGACCAAGAACTTTTAAAGAATGGAAACCAAATTTACATTTCTTCAAAGCAAGTGTCATATTTATTTCATCCATTTTATGGAATACTTTACACAGGTGTTTAAGATGGTCCTCAAATGTTTTTGAGAATATAATGATATCATCAATATAAACCATCAGCCATCCTTCAATTATCTCTTGATGGAATGTGTTATCCATTACTTTTTGGAAAACTGAAGGGGCATTTTTAGGGCCAAATGGCATCCTAATATACTTATAAATACCCATATGAGTGGCAATCATCAGAAAGTTCTGAGAATGTTTCTCAACAGGTACCTGGTGAAATCCTTTATTACCATCCAAACAGCTGATATATTTAGCACCCTGTAAAGTAGCATGTATAGAGCTGATTCTAGGTAAAGGGTAGATATCATCAACAGTATAAGTGTTTAGTGCTCTATAATCACCACATAACCTGGCTTTATCTTTCTCATAAGAAATTAGGACAGGTGAGATAACACAATATCTAGGTGTTTCAACTACCTTTTCAATAATATTCATTTTTAAAAGTGTAGAGATATTGTCTTCAATATCTTTTCTCTTTGTGGGAGAAGCAGGATAAGGCTTCTTCTTTAAACTAGGTGGTATATCAGTTAATGGGCAAGACAATGAAAGTTTCATTTCCTCTTTAACTAATCCCAGTTCATGTGACCCATGAGCAAAGGCCATAGGAAAAGATTTTATCAAGTTAATGATGGAATCTTTATCCTCACCAGAAAGTTGTTCTCCAAAAGAAGCATTGTCAATTTCAGAAATAAGGGCATGCATTTCCTTTGTAGATCTTCCTTTATATTGAACCACAGAATTACATGTGTTCAAATCTGGTTTTACTAATTTTTTAGGGGAGGAAATCATAAATTTTCTCTTCTCATTCATCCCCATTGTGAAACATTGGTTTGAAGGATCCAATTTTATGCCATACTTGGTTAAAATATCATTCCCTACAATAAACCAATTGCTCAAGTTATCATTTTTCATGACAACAAAATCACAAATAGCTCTTACAAAACCATGGTTATATTTAAAAAACACTGTGGCTTTGTATTTCCCAATGGGGGACAAAACAGAGCCATACCCTCTCCAATTTTCAGAAATGATAGGCATCAGTTTAGATTTATAGTCTTGATCTACTGAAGCAAGTGCTCTTTCAGATAATACACTTCCTCCAGCTCCAGAATCCAGAACAACTTCAATGCTGGTTCCATTGATCAAGACTGGTGCCTTAAGAGGGGCAATAATAATTGAGCTATCCTCAATGTTCTTTATGATCTCAGCATCTTCAACTGTAGGTAAGTCATTATTATCAATGTCAATAGTATTTAAATAATGGATATTCTCTTCCAGCATCAAGATTTCTTGTTGAGATTCATATGAAATATTGCTGGAACAATCACTTGATGTATCATCCAGTACCACTGTGTCATCAGCATGTTCCTCTGTTTGTTCTACAAGATTTATCTTCTTGTCACAAACATGGCCTTTCTGCCAAGGCTTGTTGCACTTGAAGCAAGTGTTTGTTGCATACTTCTTTGGTGCAACAGGGGCAGAAGGTTTACCAACCTTTTACAGAGGTTTCTGTTGGTAAGTGGAGGGTTTCTCCAAAGGGGTCCTAGGAATGAATCTTTTGGAATCATACTTGTTGTTTAGAAGGATCTCATTGCAAGTATTAATGAAAGAAGAGGGTTCTTTGGAGAACTCAGTCCTAGCCACTATCAAGTCTCTCAGAGACATTGGTAATTTATAGAGGATCCTGTCCTTCCATAAATCAACCTCCATATTTGGGTCCATTGCCCTTAAGATTTTTACAAGTTTAATTAAAAACTCCATAGGTTTATCAGTAGAAGAGCTATATCTAGTTTCCTCATACTGCCTTTGTTGAGCCATTCTGAACTTGGAGCCACCAAATTGTGCTTTAATCAATTTCTTCCAATCCTCCCATGAGTAGTCATTCCCATCCAGGAGAACAGATTCATACCACATCAGGGCAACATTAGTGAACAAAGAAATTAACTTGGACACAATTTCCTCATCTGGGAGTTTGTAAGAATTTTTTAAGTTATCAATTCTGCAAATAAATTGTTGCCAATCAGAGGAAGAATCACCATCAAATGTTGGGTACTGGTCAAGTTTTGGCCAATTTTTTTGATTTGAAGGAGTCTCCTTAGTACTAGCTTGTTTCTGAGTAAGAAGCAGCTGTAATTTCTCCAATTGGGCTGTAATCTCATTGTTTAATCCTTCTGTTGAAGATCCTGGTGCATCATCAGTTTTTGATGGAAACTCAGTGGTATTAAAAGGTATTTCTGGATCTATTTTTACTTTAGATGAACTAGCCACAGGTAATATTTGAGCATCCTGCACTATACGTTCCTTCACAGAAATGTCAGAATATTTCTGGACATTCAACAATGAGTTCAATTTTTCTTCAATGGTTGTTAGTCTTGTTTTCATTCTTGGAAGACTAGATAAACTCTCATTGATAGTTGCAAAAGATAACTGATTTTTATTTTAAAAAGATGAATAATGGTCATTCAATCTTTTCAGATTCATCTTATCTATCTCCACCTCCTGGCAACAGGCAGATACAGTATCTTTCAGTTTAGACAAATCATTTTTTATATTTTTCCATAAAGCAACTTTCTTTTCATGGGTTTCTTTGTAATGAGACAATTCATCAGAGACTCTCTGTGATTCACTTCTTAATGCTTGATAACCCTGATCAGTTAACAAACTATTATATCTCTGAGTCAATTGCATATTGTTCATTATATGATTTTGCTTGGCAATAATATCTCTCAAGTGCTCATGATTAATTCTTGCTACATCTGGAGTGTTTCTCAATAAGGAAACTGAGTAACTTTCCAGACACTCATAGAACTCAGGGTCAAGAGTTTCATCAATCACAGCCATACCAGGATTAATCATTGAGGTAGCAATTAAAAGTAAAGGATTTGATACATGAGTGATTTGTCTACTACTCCCAGCCTCTATAGGTCTCAAGGTTTCATCCTCCCTTCCAGATTTACCTGAAGGAACAGAGTCAGCCACAAGAAAAGGCACTGGAGAATCAATAGAGGGACGTACTAGGGTTTGCTGGGTATCACCATATTGGGCTTTCTTCTTCTTTTGCCTCCTTGATAAGGGTGGGGAGGAGTGGGGTTGACCTGGTTGGGCCTTGATGGACCTGCCTGAGGTAACTGATGCTGGTTTTGAGCCAGGTAGTCCCACTGAGTGTTTAGCCAGTCCCACTGCCACTTGGACACTTCCACCTTCTCTTGGGACTGGGGAGCCAATTGTTGTTGATCCCTGGGAGGAAGAGATTTCTTCTTCTCTTGGAGAAAAGTATCTGTTCTTCTCACCTTTTCTTCCAAAGCATCTACCCTTACCTTTAGTCTCAAGCTTTCTGTCCTTAACTCCTTTATGTGAGTAGACAGATTCTTTACCTGCTGAGACAATGGCATCTTTTTTATCCTGAAGCCTTTTGGAAACTCTTCTGGTGGGTTTATCATAGGCTTCTGTTCCTGAGTTGTGTCCACTAGGATTTCTACTTCTTCCATCTCTACATCCTGTTTGGGGCAAGGATTTATTAGTTTGAGAAATTCTTCTTGTTAAAGGAGAACTTACAGAAGTAGGCTCATCATAATCAATTAAGTCTAGTTCTTCTTCACGTGCAGCAGAACCACTTTGGTCACTCATTTTAAGATTTTACTGAAATGAAGAAAAGAGACAATAAGATTAATTAGTTTTTATTTTTGATTTTTTATATAAAAAAAATAAAATAAATAATAAAAAAAATCTTTTTTCAGGATAAAAATCAACTTAAATAAAATTAATTTATTAATAAAAAAATTTAAAACCAGGATTATAATATAATCAACTGTAGAAATAAATTAGAATTTTTATTAATAATTTTTAATTATTTATTTTCAGGATTTAAATCAACTAATTTATTACCAGGACTTATTGTCAACTGAAGTAATCAAATATGAAATTTTATTAATTTAAAAAAATTTTATTAAACTGATAACTTAACTACCAGGACTAAATGTCAACAGAAGTAATTAAATATAAATTTTTATTTTAAAATTTTATTAAGCTTGATCACTTAATTATCAGGACTTAATGTCAACTGAAATAATTAAATGTGTTTTTATTAATTAAAATATTTATTGAATTACCAGGACTCAAAGTCAACTGAAGTAATTGAATATTAATTATATATTAATTAAAAATATTATTGTCAGGACAATTTGTCAACTGGAACAATTAAATTAATCAGGACAAATGTCAACTGAAAAATTATAATAAATAATATTAAAATATAATTAATTTATTACCTCTGGGACTAAGAACACTTATTGCTCTATTATGGTATACCAGGAAAAATAAAAAAAAATATAATAATAAAAATAAATTCCAATTACCAGACACCTCCCCCTGAAAAATGAGCAAATTAATGCCACTTACAGAGTGCTGAGTAAAAGGAAATACGTAGCAAATTAAGAGTGAAGAGTAACCCACAAATAGTAATAACAATAATTACCATAATATATACAACGTTTAGTCAGTATATGAACTTAATTTTTGGAGCGCGGTTCTATTCCTGTTCGCAACAAAAATTTTTGTCACGTGAAGTATGACATTCGTCATTTTCTCGCTTTCTCGTCCTTTACAGGTACTTTGCACACCGATGGTCCCCTTGATTACGCCTCAAATATCATTGCGCCGTTGATAATTTGGAAATCCCTCAGTTGTCAAGGTACACTTTTGGTCTATTATATTTGGTATGAAGTTTCTATGAGGATTTTAAGGATTTTAAATAAACTCTCAAAAATTTGGTACATATTTCTTAATCTAAGTGATTTGTTACTCAAATATAAGAGGTAGGGTTTAAATATTGTCATAAGTTATTGATTAGAATTACGCTCTTGTAACTACTAATGAGATAAGATATAAAAATAAGTATTGTGTTGTAAATAGTAATAATAAAGTAAGTTGGTAAAGGAATGAATAAAAAAACAACCAAAAAAGAGGCCTTATATAGGCAAAGGAGGGACAAAGCACGGCAATCAAATTCTGAAAACAGTAGTATGAGAGAGAGAGAAAAAGAATATTCCAGAAGGAGTATTTTCAAATAATAAAGTTGTTCTAAAAAGAAGGCGTCAAAAAGATGTATTTACAGAGTATATCAGAAATACATCAATTTATTTAATATTTACTGTAGAAGTCAATTCTAAATAAGAAATTTTAGTTTTTGTATATATTTAATATTATTTGAATATTAAAATCTTATTTTAATTTAAAATCTATTTTTAATATAAATCTTTATTTCTTCCAACCTGTCAAATGAGCACGGTGTTAGAGAAAAAATATAAGGGACAATTTTATATTTAATTTTATCATTCTGTAATTAGTTAATTTATTATAAGTAATTTTAATGTAACTAATTTATAATTAAATAATTAAAATGATAAGATGCGGCTTCATCCAGTAAATAATTAATTATTTCACTGGGTAAGTCTAGTAGCCTGGCTGACAAGATTCAATATGTTGCATCAATCAAGCTCCTTTTCCAGTTAATCTTTTTGACTTCTGGCAAGAATCACAGGATTCAACATATAGTTTGGTGTCTTCAGACATGTTAGCCCACCAAGTAGTTTTCATAATTCTGATCATTGTTTTTTAAAAATCAAAATTTCCTGCCACAATGTCATCATGACAAATTTTCATGATTATTTCTTTCATAGAAAGAGGAATAACATCAATATTACTAAACTTTCTTTTATAATAGAGAAAGCCTTTATCAATTGAAAATTTACCTTTTTCCAAAGCAATCTGGTAAATTTGTGGGAGGATTTTAATTAATTCTTGTATTGAAGAATTCTTTGGATCATTTAATATAGTACACAGATTTTTTAAGATAGGGTCTTTATCATATGAATCCAGAATAAGCTGGAATAGCTCTTCTCAATATCAGCCACATACACCATGCAATATGGGGGGAAGACTTTCTAGCAAGTCCGCAACCTTGAACCCTAATTCATATCTTTTTCAGCACACATTGAGGTGATGATGAAACAATTGTGAAGAAATATTTAATTTACTTTAAAAACACCTTGAAACTGATTTGAGCCTTCATTGAAAAATAGTTGATTAATAGTTGTGAAAATATTCACAGAAGGAAAAAAGTGTGCACTAGACGTCTAGTGCTTTTTTTGTTTTGTGATCGCTATATATAACTGGATAATTGACTGTTATAACTTCAAATTTTAAAAATATAAATAAGTTATCTACCTCAATATATTAATGATAATCTATTCAGTAACAGAAAAAACTTTCTGAGTCCTTTCTTTTACAAATTTTTTTTCATTTCAATGACTATATACATTTTCAAAAAAATTATTTTTCATGCTTTTGGTGGAACTTAGATTGAACTCTCAATGCAATCTTGTTTGAAACTGTGGTTTAAGCTAATTTAAGTCATGAAAAAATTTATTCTTTTTTAGAAGTTTTATTTAATTTTTTTAAATATAAAAAAAATTATATTTTTATATCAAAATATTTTTATTAAATACTTTGAAGTTCTGAAAATAAGTGCAAATTAAGCATAATTTTCAGAAAATATTATATTAAAAATAGTTTTAAGTTGATAATATATTATTATGATATTATTTCTTTCCATATAACAGATTAAGAAGCTACCAAAAAATCAATTTTATACAACAACACTATATAAAAAATATATCAGCTCTTCTGCTTAGATTTGAAGTACTTTGAAAAAAAATTATTTTTACCTAAGGTACACATTAAATAGAGTATTCAGAGCATCATAATAATTTTTTAGAATTATACTTGTAACTTGAAGGGAAGCCTCACAGGATAAAATTGGTCATTTTGTAAAAAAAAATAAGTAAATATCTTTTAGATCAATATATATTTTTATAAAAAGTTAAATTTTAATATTAATGTTTTGTTTTAAATCTGTTATGAAGATTTAAAATTTTTCCATTTAAATTAATTTTTATAACAATATACTCATTCCAGTATTGCTTTGTGATAAAGCCAATTTCAAGAAAGTTTTTAAATTCTTCTGTTTAAATAAAATATCAAAGGGATTGTTTTTCATAAACTTAGAAATTGAATAGAAACATCATATAAGATCTACCAATCAGAATAAATATCATAATTTCAATAAATAATTGATAAAAATTGAACCCATATATTTAATTTTACAATATTGTGTAAGGGTTAAGTTTTAAATTACTCCTATCAAAACTTTAATTCTAAAGAATAAAAAAGCATACCTGCAATGTTTCATTTAATTTATTTTTCAACACAATAGAATAGAATTTTTTTCTTTTCATTTAAAACACAGAATAATATTTTTTTTAATCAAAAGATGATTGCCTTAACAGCTGCTTTTCTACATGGGTATAATCTAAAGTACCTATTCTGTCTTTTTTAAAAAATGAATATCATATAATAGTTTTTCAATTTGAAACTGATAGAATTATGAAAAAGTACCACTTTTGCCAATTTAATTTAGTTCTTGAACAATAATAAAATCAAAATATTTACCTGAAGCACATTTTTTAACATGAGAAAATTTTGAAAACGATATGGTGCTTACTCCAGGGTTGACACTGAAATTATCTCCCAATACAGCATTGAAGCAAAATCAAGCACTAAAATTAAAGTTTAAATAAATTTATACTACTTTTTTTTTATTATCTTTAAATTTTTACATCTAGCATGAATTTTGGTCTTTCATATGGAAAATTAGCTAAGTAGCGATTAATTATTTCAACTCATGAGATTACTCTACCAAATAACCATATTTACATGGAATTTTGATGAAATACATCATTAAGTGTTAAAGAATATTATATATGTATTACATTGAATAAATTTATATTGTTAAAAATCTTAGTAGTTGAATATTGAATAGGAAAAAAAAGAGCAAAAAGATATTTCCTCATAATTTTAATCATCTTCTTGCATACAAAAATGTAAAAAACTGGATTAAAATTCACTTGTATAAGAATTATACTTCTTTCTAGACATATAATTGAACAATTTATTAGTTATTAGTGTTTACTGTAAAGAAACTATTAGAGGACTTCATTGAAACAGAAGTTAGGAAAACATATTTCTATCTTTTATTTTTTTTTAATTATGAGTCCTTTCACATTTTGATAGCTCAATAGGGGGTATCAATGTTGAACAATCCGCAATTAAATTAATTGCGGAAAATAATCTGCATACCCCAATTATCTTCCGCAATTATTTTTGCTAATAATTGGGTTATTAGACACTTTATGTGTCAATGTTCACCTCTTATCTGAAATTTTATTACTCAATTTTCCATAACCACATCTTGGACAACTTTCTGGATATCCCAGCCTTCTACCTTGCTGCGCACTTCCATTCTCATCCCATCCTGTTCATTCTATCCGCTCAGAATTTCTCCCCATTTCATCTGTTTGATTCTTCTCCTTTTCATCTCGCTATCTCATCTGCTTGTTTCTGCTCCTTTTCATCTTCATTTATAATAACATGCCTCGTCATCCTAGATCTTCTCAAAGGCAGCCATCACCCAGTTGTTCTTCAATTCCCACTACTTCCTCTTTCCCCCGCTCAGCTGAGAAATCAAAGACCGTTCAATGAAAAAAAGATGAACATCTCATTCTTATCAACTGGCTGAAAACCAAATCTAACTATGATTCTTGTTTTGGTACTGAGTATGCCACTAAAGTAGGACGGCCCCCCGCATCAAAAGTTAATGGCTATCTTCTAATGGCAAATGAATTACCCAATAAGACCAAGGGAAGGATTGATATTTTGCCTAAACAGATGTCTGAACGCTTCAAGCATTACCGAGCAAAATACAAGAAGGCAAAGGCTCTTTCATCTTCCACTGGTTTTGGGATTACCAACAATGATATAACTAAGGGCATAAAATCCATAGACAATAAACTTGATTCTTTATGTCCTTACTTTAAAGAGATGGATGCAATTTTTGGAGAGCGAGCTGATGTTAATCCTGTAAACATGTTGGATGGAGAAGATCCTATCTCCGAACATGATGTCGAAGCAAATCTTTTCCCATCCTCTTCCTCCACTCAAGCCTCCCCTCATTTGAATGAGACATATCTAAATAGCTTTTCTGTAGATCATATAGGTGATTTAACCCAACCAAATCTAACTCAGGTCTGTTTCTTTTTTCTTTTATCTTATCAATTCTATTTTTTATTTACTTATCTTTTTCTTATTTCTTAAAAGGCTGATGAACAAACCCAGGATCCTCAATCAACTGAGTCTGAAGCTAGTGACAATGATGAGGAGGAAAATGCTACGTTGAACAAAAAGAGAAGGGCTTCAACTAGTCTAAATTTCCTCTCCCAAAGAAGACGAAAAAGTGATACTTCATCACAAACACCTTTTTCTTCGATGGAACAGTTTTTAGAGAAACGTGATGCTGGTAAGTGATATCATACCTCTTATTACTTTACTCTGCTTTTCTTCTACTTTATGTTAATTTTTATTCTCACTCTAGAACAAGTGGAAATTGCTAAAGAGACTCTGAGCTTTGAAAAGAAGAAATACGAGCTCTCTTTAAGGAGGGATGACAGAGTACAAGATTTGGAAGAGAGGAAGGATGATCGGATCCAAGATTTGGAGGAAAAGAAGTTTGAGCTCTCTTTACAGAAGGATGGTAGGGCCCAAGATTTGGAGGAGAAGAAGTTTGAGTTAACTCTTAGTATTGAAAAATCCAAAAATAAGGAAAAAACACTCGAGCATCAAAACTTAATGGAACAGATGAAGTATAAGCATGATCTCCAAGAAAGTTCTAAAAAGAAAGATTTCTTGATCAAATGCATTAAAGCAAACAAATCTGTTGAAGAAATAGAACGTTTAATGAAATTTTTTGTTGACTAGTTTCTTTTATTTCTTTCACACTTCATGTGTTCATATTTATTTGTACATAAATTTTACAATTATTTTCTGTATTTCTTGAAATATCGTATTTTAATGTTAAATATTCTTTTTTTAAATAAAATTTTCAAGTCTCCTTTGAAAATTTGACAATCCCCCACCCCTGGATTTTTTTGAAGTAAGGGGTGGGTATCACGAAAATTCTTTCATGTCATGAATCTTGAAAGTTTTATATGAAAATTTGGCTTTACTACCCCCTGCATTTTACCGGTATCCCAAAAATTCTTACATTTCAAGAATTTCACAAGTCTTATAAGAAATTTTAGCACAACCCCCCATGGATTTTATTGAAGTAAGGGACGGGTATCACAAAAATATTTGCAAGTCAAAAAAATTCTATATCTGTTTAAAAAAATTGGCAATACTCTCCCCTGCATTTTATTGAAGCAAGGGGTGGGTATCACCAAAATTTTTCTAAGTCATCAATTTCACATGTCAGATTTAAAAATTTGGCAATACCCCCCCCTGCATTTTATTGAAGTAAGGGGTGGAAGTCATCTAAATTTAATATAATTACATAAATTATTAAATAAATATCTAATATATATCAACTTCCCTAGTTTAAAGTAATGACAATCCCTCAAGCCAAAATGCAGACCAAGTCGAGAAACAAAAGTTTTGGACTTTCCACAGGTATAGGCAAGAGGAACCCCATGAAACAAATAAATGTTATCATGATTACCTGTTATACAACACAAGGTCGATGGCTCATCACATTACTTGAGAAAATTGATATATAAAAAATATTTATTAAAAATTTATGTAAAAATATAAAATTTTCGATGACAACTCTAATCCCCATACTTTTTGGATCTAGATAAAGTTTTTTTAAATCGAATAACTTTACCTTCTTTCTTTACCTTATTGATTCTTTGTATCAACTTATTACTGATTTGAAATGAGCAACCGAAATGAGTGAAATCTTGACAGGATTCCAAACCAGGAGGAGCTATGGTAGTTTGATGATTATCCTTAGAAGAATTCCAAATAGTTTCAATGATACCATTTCCCAAACCAAAATCAATGATGCACCGGTGGTCTGGAAAATATAAACCATGTCATTTGATTTTAGCTGGAGATGGTATTGGTTTACCAGTAATTGGTTTGATATATGAGAATATACCAAAAGTAAGAAAATTGGTGTCCTTGGTATCGGTGTGAATTTTATTGTGAAATCCAGAATGAGTGATAATAACATTAGAAAATAAAAGATATTCGTGGCTGATATCTTCCCATTTGGAGTCACACCAATTTGGTATTCCAACTTTGGTTGCAAGTTCATGATTTTTTTCAAATGCTTTATTACAGTGCTTTTTGAGTTGAAGAGCAAGAAAAGAGTTAAAGGAAGGTAGAGTGTCCCATAAGCGAAAATCTTCATCTTTTTGAGCTTTGGTGATATTCTTGAGCAACAAATATATGCCTATTTAATTGAAATGCCTAGATAATAATCATATAAGAGTTTCAGAATCCTTATCCTCTAAATATGCAATATAAAAATGTGAAATAAGACAAGTGAAATTTGGAAAAAAGGCTCAACTTCAAAGGTCAAAATCTCAGCAACCACTGAACCTAATTCAAACCTGTTTGTGGGAAATGAAAGATATGCTTTATTAGAATCTTCAGTTAAAGGACATGTGATTTAAATAAACCTAACCCTAATTTTTTACATAAAAAAATGAAATAAAAATTTAAATTGGGAAAAAAAAGGCTCAACTTTAACGGTCAATATCTCAGCAACCACTGAATCAAATTCAAATCTGTTTGCAGGAAATGAAAGGTAGCCTTCAGGAGAATCTTCAGTAAAAAGAACATTAGATTTGAATAAACCTAACCCTAATTCCGAGTCTGATTTTCAAAATTTTACAAAAACTTGAAAAGTGGTAATGAAGATGAGATCAGAAGGAGTTTTATAAGTTCACTGTTATCCAGATAAGAGTCATACATATATTTAAGTATGAACTTTTCATAAAAGGAATGAGATATCATATAGGCATGAAAAAAAGGAGATAAAACTTACCTTGATTGAAAAGTAGGAAAAATAGAGTGAGAAAGATTGATGTTGGAATTGTGGGGAAATTGAATATGGAGTAAGTGAAATGCATAAAGAATGTGCAATGTATGTGTTTCAATGAAATGGAGCCAAAAAAAAGTGAAATAAGGGAAAGGGGGGATAATGACAATGCCAAGGAGGGATGAAGAGTAGGGTGATGGAGCTAAAAAATAAAGTAAAGAGGGAGAGAAAAAAAAGGTTAATTATACCATTGAAATCCAAAATAACCACTTACAAAAAAAAATTAGATAAAAAAAATAAAATAAACAGAAAAAAACAAAAAAAAATTATAATTAGTAATCAAAAAATCAAAAAAAAAAAGAATAAAATGACTTACCTGGAGAGATGAGATGACAAAATGAATGAAACCAAATTGTTTGAGGGATGTTGGAGGAGAATAGGAAAAGGATATGAGGGATGAATGAAAAAAAAAATCACTGACAAAATATGCAATTTCAGAAAATATGCGATTTCATGTTGAGCTGGTGAAAGAAAACCAATGAGCCATCCAAAAAAAAGATATTCACTGTAAATTCAAAAAAAAAAAATGAATATGCAACAAAACAAAATACAAAACCAAGTGATTAAAGTACACAAAGAGGACATTTGGAAAGTATGAAAACATAAAAATTAAAAATTAAAAGGGTGAAGAGAAATGTTGGAGAGTAATTGGCATTATAATGGGGCGTATGCCGGTTGATTGAATGATTTGTGAATCAAGGGAGAGGAGTGCCAGTGGTGGTTCAGGATCATCTTCTTCATAAAGATCATTCCACTCATCCTTTAAATCAGCTAGAATATTGTGGAGTATTACGCAAGTCAAGATCCAATGATTTGCAGTTTTGATCTTCAATTTTTTTTGAAATTGGATTCTGAGCTCCCAAAGACTAGAAAATCGTCCCTTTAAAATACCTATAGCATGTTCAATTTGTACTCTTGATTGTGCAAGGTGATAATTAAATTTAGTTTTGGGGTCATTTTCTGAATTTGCACCACGGAAAGCAGGTATAATGTACTTTCCACTTGCATATGCTGAGTCTGCAAGGAGGTACTGAGATTCATCAAAGTATGAGTCAGGGGATTGAGAAATCCTCATTCTTTGGAAGACGGAAGAGTCATGACATGATCCAGGGCAGCCACTGTGAAAAGCAATAAATTTTTTATTGACATTGCATACAAGTTGAACAGCAATAGAGTATCTAGAAAGAAGATAAAAAGTTAGATTGTGAAAGATGAGAACTTGGAGGAGATTTTTAAGAAACCTTTTTTTGCGATCAAAATAATGGTTGCCATCATGAGCAGGCTTTTGACTCAAAGGGATGGTTGTGCCATCAACAAAACCTATACAGCCAGGGAAACCTTCAGCTTGCATTACTTGAGAGGATTCAAGTCGCTGTTCTGGAGTTGGCCAAGCAAGAGTTTGAGACTTGAGGGAAAGGATAGCAATCATTCAGCGCTTGGTGTATAATATCACGGTACCATATCCTATGTTAAAGAGATTATCCAAACATCTTACAGCAGCACCATTTCCATTTGAGCCAAAGCGACATAGAGCAACAGCAAGTTGGATGGCAGGTTTACGCTGTTTGTTATGAGAATTGTTATGCAAGATAGGATGATCGGAGGTGAGTTGATAAAGTTTGAAGAAAGAATTGGGAGAAGTTCTAAAAAGTTGTGTGAAGTTTAAATGAGGAATGTTGAGAATGGAGGCCAGATCATATCGGGGATCATGATAAAGATTTGGCCCCCTGGTGATGATGTAACGCTTTTTAGAAAGAAAACACATATAAGCTAAAGCATCTTCCAAATCAGAGTCAGATTTATAGTAAAGAACTAAAAGAAAAGTGATAGCATTCATTGTTGAGTGAAGTAGCTTCCTAGTAGAGAGGTGTTTCATTGTTGCTGGTGGAAGGGTTATGTGATGAGGGAAGTGGGAATTCACCGCCAAATGTGCAGTTGGGGTGTGTAGATAGAAAAAAAACTTAAGTGTTTGCCACCAAAATTAAGTAGCATAGAGTGAGGAAATACTTAAGGATGGCATCAGCAATTATAAGTCATGTGACTTTCTTAAAAATCCATCATGGATGAGATGAGTTTGGGATCAGGAATTAGGAATGGAAATTGGGGTATAAGAGGCGGGATAATGCATTATCGTGGATTTCTTATCCACTAGCCCTGGGGCTAGTGGATAAGAATCTTCCGCAATTAATAATGTCTGATCCCGGGAAAAAAAATTCCTGATCCCTAATTGCGGATCCCTGAAGCTTGATACCCCCTAATATGTTTATTATATAAATCCATTTCATTAAAAATAATTATATTTCATAATAAGAAATAATAAAAACACAAAAAAAAATCAGGTAATATGGGTAAAATTAAAAAATAAAAGCTTCAAATTCTTTGTTAAAAGGAGTTATAGATAAAAAGAACCAATGATCTTATTTTATATTTTACAAAAAAAATAAAATATTATAAAATCATTAGAGAGGTTAAAAGTGATGTTTTGAAATAAATAGAATAATTTTCAGTCTTTTTAATGATCAAGTGAAATTCAAAATGAAAATGAAAATTAGTTTTATAAAAAAAAATTCTGTGAATGGATCAGATTATTAATCTTCCCTTGTTATTATTTCTATAATTTATTCATTAAAATTTCACTATTATTCCAGCACAGACTCATCCATTTTTTGGTTAAGAGCTCATGATGAGTTCAAAGTAAAGTTCAGTCTGAGTCTAGTCTGAGTTCAGTCTGAGTCCAGTCTGAGTTCCATCTGACTTCAAGTAAAGGACTTGCTAGCCAGTCCCCCCCCCAAATATTGTGTGGTAATATATCCCATGAATTTGAACTATTTCATCCTCAGGATCAAAAGAAGGATGAGAGTAATCATTTTTCAAAGGTAACCTTGATAACATATCCACAGTTGAGTGAACAATACCAGCCCTATAAATTATTGTCATCCTCCCTCTGTATTATTGAACAGACAGCTGCCATCTGAACAAGTGTCTGTTAGGTTTTTTTAATTTTAAGAGGGGTTTTACTGCACTTCAGTTAGTGAAAAGTTCCAATTTCTGGTCATCCAGCTGAGAATGTAGTCTCTCCAGAGCCCTCACAGCTTCGAAACACTCAAGTTGAGTGTCACCATTTTTCAATTCTCTATTTCTTAGGGTTCTTCAAATATAACAAGTTACTACTTCTGATACTTTGTCATTCATAACATGTTTTTGTTGGAGAGCATAACCAAGGCAAATGAAACTGGTATCTGTGTACAAAAAAATTGGTTGAGTAAAGTCAGGGAACACAAGAATTGGTTCTGAAATCAAACAATGTTTCATATTGTCAAAATCTCTCTGTCTTTTAATGTTTTAGACAAAAGCATTATCTTTCCTAGTTAATTTGGAGAGGGGTAATAATATGACTTGATAATTTTTGATATATTTTGTATAGTATCAACACATTCCCAAAAAACTTTGGACCTCTCTGATGGTAGTAGGAGCCTTTACCTTTTGTATGGCTGCCACTTTCTTCTAGTGAAAACATGTCTGTAATACTGAGACAACATGAACAAAACTTTCAAAGAATGAAAACAAAATTTTTATTTTTTTCAAGGCAAGTGTCAAATTTATCTCATACATCTTATGTAACACTTTACACTGTGGCTAAGGTGCTCCTTAAATAACTTGGAGAATATGATGATATCATCAATATAAACCATTATCCATCCTTTAATTTTTTTCTGATTGAATGTGTTATCCATAACTTTCTGAAAAACTGAAAGTTCATTTTTGAGGCCAAATGGCATCCTAATATACTTATATATACACATATGAGTAGCAATCATTATAAAATTCTGAGAATTTTTCTACACAGGAACCAGGTAATATCCTATATTACCATCTAAACAACTGATACATTTAGCACCTTGTAAGGTAGCAAGGATAGACCTAATTCTGGGTAAAGGATAGATATAACCTACAGTATAAGTATTTAATGCTCTATAATAACCACATAACCTGGCTTTGTCTTTCTCATAAAAAATATGGAAATGTGAGATAACACAATGTTTATGTGTTTCAGCTACCTTTTCAATAATTTTCATTTTAAAAAGGGTAAAGATATTGTCTTCAATATCTTTTCTCTTTGTGGGTGAATCACAATAAGGCTTCTTCTTTAAACTAGGTTGTATTTTAGTTAATGGGTAAGATAAAGAAATTTTTATCTGTTCTGTTACCAATCCTAATTCATGTGACACATGAGCAAAGGTCATTGGCAATGATTTTATCAACTGAATGATGGAATCTTTTTCCTCACCAGAAATTTGTTCTCAAAAAGAAAGCTGTATCAATTTAAGACAGAAGGGCAGGAATTTCTTTTGTAGATATTTATTTATATTGAACTACAGAATGAAATTGTGTTCAATCCTGATGTTAATAGTTTTTTATGGATGAAATATTAAATATTTTCTTCCCATTCAGCCCCATTTTGAAGGATTGGTTTGAGGGATCAAGCTTAATGCCATATTTGGTTAATATATCATTTCCTACAATGAACCAATTGCTTAAGTTATCATTCTACATAATTAAAAAGTCACAAATACCTGTTACAAAGACATTGTTATATTTGAAAAATACTGTAGCTTTGTATTTACCAATGGGGGACAAAACAGAGCCATAACCTCTCCAATTTTCAGAAGTTACAGGCATAAGTCTTGATTTATAATCCTTATCAACTAAATCAAGGGCCTTTTAAGATACAACACTTCCTCCAGCACCAGAGTCCAAAACATCCTCAATTTTATTTCAATTAATCAATACTGGTGCCTTGAGAGGGTTAATAATCATTGAGGTGTCATCAATATTTCTTATGATCTCAGCATCTTCAACTTTTGAAAGCATCATCAACGTTTAATAGAAACTCAAAACCATATAAAGGTTTCTCTTGTACTAATTTTTCTCTGGGGGAGCTTGGCTCAGGTACATGTGCAGTAGTCTGTGCAAAGATTTCCTTCTAAGAAGTGACAGAGTATTTTTTATCAAGTAAAAATCAATTAAATTATTCCTCAATGTTTTTTAACCTAGTTTTCACCCTTGGAATACTGGTTAATGTTTCATTGATGGTTGTAAAAGATAATTGTATCTTATTTTGCAGTTATGAATAATGGTCATTTAATTTTTTAAAATTTAATTTCTGACCTTCTAGTTCTTGGAAACATATAGAAATAGTCTCTTTCACTTTAGATAGATCATGCCTAATATTTTACCACAAAGAAAATTTCTTTCATAATTTACTTTGTACCTAAACAATTCATCAGTTACCCTATTCATCTCACCTTTAAATTCTTGGTAACCTTTTTTCAGTTAACAAGGTATTACATTTTTAGATCAATTGTAAGATATTTAGCTTTTATAAAAACCATGGTTATATTTGAAAAATACTGTGGCTTTGTATTTACCAATGGGGGACAAAACAGAGCCATAACCTCTCCAATTCTCAGAAATTATAGGCATTAGTTTTGATTTATAATCTTTTTCCACTGAAGCAAGTGCTTTTTCAGATACTACACTTCCTCCAGCTCCAGAATCTAAGACAACCTCAATGTCATTTCCATTGATCAAGACTGGTGCCTTGAGAGGGGCAATAATAATTGAGCTGTACTCAAGGTTTTTTATAATCTCAGCATCCTCTACTGTAGATAAATCATTATTGTTAGTATCAATATTATTTAATTAATAAATATCCTCTTCCAGCATTAATATTTCCTGGTGAGATTCATATGAGATATTTCTGGCACAATCACTTGAAGTTTCATCCAGTGCTATTGTGTCCTCAGCATGTTCCTCTGCTTGCTCAACAAGATGTATCTTCTTGTCACAAACATGGCCTTTCTGCCAAGGCTTGATGCATTTAAATGAAGTTTTTGTTGCATACTTTAGGAGAAACAGGGGCAGAAGGTTTACCAACTTTTTCAGAAAGTTTTTGTTGGTAATTGGAGGTCTTCCCCAATGAAGGTCTAGGAGTGAACCTTCTAGAATCATACTTTTTATTTAAAAGGACCTCATTACAAGCATTAATAAAAGAATAAGGTTCCCTTGAGAATTCAGTCCTAGCAACTATTAAGTCTCTTAGAGATATAGGCAATTTATAAAGGATCATGTCCTTCCATAATTCAAAGTCCATGTTTGGATCCATTGCTCTCAGGATCTTTAATAGTTTCATCAGGAACTCAATAGGTTTTTCTGTAGAAGAAGAGCTATATCTAGCTTCCTCATACTGCCTTTTTTGGGCTAACCTAAACTTTGAACCACCAAATTGTGCTTTAATAAATTTATTCCAATCCTCCCAGGAGTAGTAATTTTTATCTAAAGGGAAAGATAAATACAACATCAGGGAAACATTGGAAAATAAAGAAATCAATTTAGACAGAATTTCTTCATCTGGAAGTTTATAAGAGCGCTTAAGGTTATCAATTCTGCAAATAAATTGCTGCCATTCAGAGGTAGAATCACCATCTAATATTGGGTATTGGTCAAGTTTGGGCCAATTCTTTTGATTTGAGGCAATTTCCTTGTTACATAAATGTTTCAGTGTAAGAAGAAGTTGTAATTTCTCTAACTGAGCAGTAATATCATTGTCCATCCTTTCTGTAGATGAACAAGGTTCATCATTAATGTTTGATGGAAACTCAGGAATATCTACAGGCATTTCTTGCACTAATTCTACTTTAGATGAAATTGGATCAGGTAAAATTGGAGTATCTTGTGCAACAGGTTTTTTCAAAGAAGTGGCAGAGTAATTTTGGTCAAGTAACAATGAGTTCAACTGTTCTTCAATGTTTGTTAGCCTAGTTTTCACTCTTGGAATACTCAATAATGTCTCATTGAAAGCTTCAAAAGATAATTGATTCTTTTTTGCAGGGATGAATAATTGTCACTTAGTCTTTTTCAAGTTCAACTTATGTCCTTCTAGTTCCTGGAAACAGATAGACACAGATTCTTTTAAATTGGACAAATCATTCTTGATATTTTTCCACATAGCAACTTTCATTTCATGAGCTACTTTGTAATTGTACAAATCATCAGAAACCCTCTGTAATTCACTTCTCACTGCTTGGTAACCTTGTTCAGTTAACCAAATATTAAATTTTTGAGTCAATTGTAGGTTGTTAATTATTTTATTTTGTTTAGTAAGAATATCTCTCAAATATTCATCATAAATAGTTGCTACATCAGGAGCATTTCTCAAAAGAGTGACAGAGTAATATTCCAGGGTCTCATAAACTTCAGGATCAATTATTTCATCTATAATAGCCATATCAGGGTTTATCATTGAAGTAGCAATTAATACTAAACAAATAGTTACATTAGCATATTGATTAATATGACTACTAGAGCCAGCCTCTACTGGTCTCAAGGTATCATCTCCCATTCCAGAATTACCTAAAGGAACTGAATCAGTAACACAAAAGGGATTTTGAGATTCAATGGAGGGCTTTACCATGGTTTTGGCAAGACTTGGAAGTGATTTTTTCCCTTCTTCTTCCTCCTTGGTAAGATTGAGGAGGGGTTGGGTTGAATTGTTAGGGTCTGGAGGGACCTGCCTGGGGAACTTGTTGCATTTTTTGATCTTGGAGGGAGTCCCACTGAGTTTTGAGCTATTCCCACTGCCATTTTGACACTTCCACCTTTTCCTGTTGATAAGGATCCAACTGTGGAGGGGGTTTTGCTGCTTGTTGAGGTTTTCTCTTCTCTAGGAGAAAGGTCTCTACACTTTTTAGTTTTTCTTCTAGCAACTCTTCCATTATTTTTAGCCTGAGTTTCTCTGACTTCAACTCCTTGATGTGAGTTGAAAGGTCGTTTACCTGCTGCTTTAAGGGCATCATTTTTTATTTTGAAGCCTTTTGGAAGCTCTTCTGGGGGGATCATTTGGGGCTTTGAGTCCAGAGGAGTCTTCTCTTTTTGTATCTCTGCCTCCTGAATTTCTACATCCTGTTTGGTTCAATAATTGATTAATTTGAGAAATTTTAGCAGTCAAAGGAGAGCTTAGAGAAGTCTCAACATAATCACTTAGGTCCAGCTCCTCTTCACAGGAAGTAGTAGCACTTAGTTCAGCCATTGTTTGTATAACTTGAGCTGAGAGAAAAGGAAATATTAATATTTAATCATTTATTATTTAACTTTTTGAAAGAAAAATAAGATATAAAATAAAAAATAAAAAATTTATGATCAATTATCAGGATTATTTATCAACTGAAATAATGAAAATATTAAACTTATCAGGACAAAAAATCAACTGAAATAGATATTACAATTTTTAATTAATCAAGTGAATTTTTTCAGCCTAGGTATCTCCAGGACTGAGTAATTCTTATGTTTAAAATAAGATAACCTTAATTTCATTAAGCTTATTACTTAAAAATAAGGCTATAAAACTTATATATATGGTTATAATACATATATATATAATTATTACACTATTATATGACTTATAGTAGTTTAAATAGCTTATCCATAGCCTAATAATACTTATTAAAATTTTAATGGAGTCATAATATACTTATCTTAAGTAATATTAAGTAATTATAGACATACATAAGCTTATATGTATACCTAAACCTCATATTCAGTGAAATATGTAGTTATATTATGTATATTTAGTTCTATCTCTTAATAGTCTATAAACTTTATTTTTCTGCTCATTTTAGGTCATATGTATGTATCCAGTGGACTCACAATACCTACACAAGCATATACACTTATTTCAGGCGCATATATCCAGTTTGGACAACTTAATCTGCTTCCTTGGATGGATTTTCACAGATTTATGAGTTAGGATATGATTACTGGGTTAATGTGGATGCTTGGGGATGTTATTGGGAGCTTGGACAGTTAATTTGGTTCCTTTATATGCTTTAGGTTCTATTTTATCCTCTTTGGATTAGTTATTTTACCTGTTTCTTTATGGTATCTGCTTTGATCTGTTTATTCTATTTATGGTATGGGTCTGAGGTATCATTAATTGTGATGGAGGGTCCTTACTGGAGGTCTGGGTGTTAAAAATTCTTGAATTTGACACCATGGGGAGTTGTTGGGCCCTCAAAGTGCTTTAATTGCCAAGGATAGCAGTGACATCATCTGGATTTAAGGTCTGTGCACTCCAGTGGATTTTAGTATAAGTATGGAAGGATTTTGATGGTTATTAGTCATCATTTACTTACTAAAAATCAAATAAGCACTACAAAACAATTATTATCGTATATAAATATATTATAAAGCATTTATAAATTGATATTATCTTTATATAAGCTATAACTATATTTTATTATTCTATTTTCCACCACTAGCATGCATAAAAATCCAAGTATTTTGAGTTTAATTGAGAATAACTATTTTATTAGTCTTCCCCTGAGGTTTAATCACTAAATCATTTATAAATAAGTATTTGGACCAATAATATTTACTATTAAATCATACTTATATACTAGCATAAGCTGACAATTGGGGGTCTTTCCTTAGTTATTACTTATTATTTAGCGTAAGCCTTACGACATGATTTTTACTCTAGTATATCTCAAACTAACCAAATATTTGGGTCTTATTAATACTATTAATGGGTCATCATAACTCAGTGATTGCGGAAAATAACCCTTAAAATAATTGTAATAATTTTTTATAATAAAAATTAGGTATTTACGGTAGTAACTGTACCCAATATAAACCCAATTTCACTTGGTATTTGGTCACCAATATAACACCCAATTAAATTGGTATTTGGTTAAAGTTTGTTAAGCTGCTTATTCACCCTTATAAAGGTCTAGTAAAAATTATTATTTAATTTTTAACAGATTTTTTTGAATTTTTCTTATATTTTATTTAAATAAATAAAGATATAAATTCAGGGTAAGATCCAGTGCTTTTATTAGTAATTTAATTGCTAATATTTTTTGTCTACTAATTTCCATATAGGTTTTCCCTTTTTTCGAAGTGTAAAGTCTTTATTTAAAGACACAATGAGTGCTCCACAGGACAATGTAAGTGAAAAACCTGCTTATAACACCAGGTCTAAAGCTAAAAACATTGCTCCAGGACATCACCATGGAGGATCAATTGTACCCACAACCAGAGTCAATGAGCATAGAGGAAAAGGACGCCCTCTTAAAAAAGATAACAATCAAAAAGACTTCACCTCCTCTGAAGGATCAACTGTCACATCTGGTAAAGCAGGTTCTGAAACTGGAGGAATCAAAGTCTTTCATGCTAAAGGAGGTAGAGCAGTTTCAAAATAACTGCAAGGTGTGTTTCCAACAGATGAATCAAAACTTGAAAGAGTTAAAGGTAGGGCAGCCTAGCCAAAAAACCCCTACCCAAGAAGGGTCACATCATTCCCACAAAAAAATCCTGGTAGAGAAATGGAAGTGGGATTGGTTCCACCAGCAATGGTCCAGTCACAATTGCAACAGGGATCCTCCCCCTCATCAGACTTCCTCAGCTCACCCCTACAAAGGAAAGCAAAAGCGCCAAAAATCAAGGCTTGCACAAATCCTGTGGTAAGTAGATTACCCTCTCAGATTGAACACAATACTGATGATTACAATATAGGTAATATTATTGATGTAAAATCTGTACAGAGAATTGAGGAGGACTTGAGAAAATTAGGTTTTAATGTAGATACACCTGACTTATCTTTTGTCAATAACAACAGTACTATTTATAATAATAATACAGTTAATCCTCAGCTGGCACCACTTACTAGTGAGATGAGAAGTTCACAAAACAGTGAAAAAATTTAGAAGGAAGACATGGTGTATTTTAATAATAACCCAACTGTCCATAGAATTGTTTCAGCATAATGGAATAGAATAACTGATTGTGAGGAACAGACAGTTAAGCTCATAAGTGATACAATTTTGTCCTTGAAATTGAACATTTCTCAACTATAAACAAGAAATAAAGAATTAGAGAATGAACACTTGGCTCTAACTCTTAAGTATGATTTTTTGAGTAATAAATATAGTGAAATTTCAAACAAATTTTGTGAGTTAGAAAAGTTATATGAAGCACATTTATTGAAAACTGAATCAAGAACAAAGTTATCTTTTGCCCAAACAAATCAGAGTGTCTCTGATCTGCTACAAAGATTGACTAAAGTTGAGATTTAAATTGCTAATCTACTAATTAATCAGGATAATCATAAGTATACTCAGTATAATAATAATCCTTTCATTGGCCAAAACGAATCTCAATCATTCTCCATACCACCACAAGTAAAACCATCTGGTGGTAGTGTCAAGTCTGTGAAAACAAATTTAAGTCACATATCCGTGCAAGAGGAAATACAAGACCATTTATCCAGAGTAAATGAGTTGTTGAATTTACCTAAGATTAGTGAAATAAAATCCAATCAAAAGAACTGGCCAAAGATTGATCAGTACCTACCTTATAATGGGGAAGCCAGCTCTAATTGGCAACATTTTATTCAAAGAATTGACAACTTAAAATTCTCATATAAGCTACCAGATGAAGAAATAACATCAAAATTGATCTCTTTATTTAAGGATGTTGCTTTATTATGGTTTGAAGCTGTTTTTAGTTAGGGTAAATACTACTCTTGGGCTGAATGGAAAAAACTAATTGAAAAACAATTTGGAGGCTCTAAATTCAGACTCACTCAGCAAAGATTAAATGAGAAAACTAGGTATAATCCGTTGAATGGTGACAAAACTATGGTATTTTTAATGAATTTAAATAAAATATTAAAAGCCATTGAGCCAAACATGGATCATACTTATGGAAGGATAAGATAATATATAATTTACCTATATCTGTCAGATACATTGTTGTAGCTAGAAAAATAATGGTCAATGAATATTCTGAACTTATTAATATTTGTAATAAAATATTATTAAACAATAAGTATGAAGCAAGGTACACCACTTATAAACAAAAAAATGAAGCTGTGAAAAATCAGAGTTCAAAAACACTTCAGGAGAAGCAGAAAAAACCTACTACATTTTGTGTAGTACCTAAAAAGTATGAAACTAATACTTGATACAAGTGTAATAAACCTTGGGTGAAAGGTCACAAATGTGAGAATAATATAAATATTGTTGAAAATCAGCATGAATCTGAAAATGAAACAGAAAAAAGTAAAGATTCAAGCGATTATCACAGTAATATCTCATATAGTGATGAAAATGAAGTCTGTATGTTGGAAGATGATTTGTCCATCTTTGAAACTCCAATATTAATTATGGACTCAAATGAATCTTTAGAAAATTTTGAGGATGCTGAAATCATTAAGGATATACAAGCTAATAACTTAAAAATGACACCTATCATGGTTCCAGCTATCATATCTGGAGAAAATGTAAATATAGTATTGGACACAGGAGCTGCTGGTTCTGTTGTTTCAACAAATATATTACAGAAAATTGATAGTGAATATAAGTCAAAGCTTGAACCCCTTCAAAGTAAAAATTGGAGAGGTTTTGGATCAGTACTACACCCCATTGGTAGATACAAAGCTGCTGTTTCTTTAAACATCAAGATGGTTATGTTAGGGTAACTTGTGACTTTGTAGTAATGGATAATACTGATTGTAGTAACTGTTTTATCATTGGAAATGACATTCTGACTAATTTTGGTGTGAAATTAGACCCTGCTAATAATAATTTTACAATTGGCATGAATGGTAAAAGAGAATTTAAAATGGATTTTTTCAACACGTTCTTACACATTGAGTCAGTAATAAGTATTCCTTGCAAAGGAAGAGAATCCAATAAGATGGAACTACTGGAAACAGAAATTTCAAAAGCATCATTTGGCACTTAGATAAGTGAAGCTGAGAAAACAAATATTTTGGACTAAATTAAAGCATTTCCAATGGCTTTTGCACATGGGACCAATGAGCTTGGCCTTGTATAGGATCATGAAATGAAAATTTGTTTAACCTGTGATATGGATAATATTCCTGCTAGTCTTAAAAAGAAAGCATACCCTTCTTCACCAATGAAGAGGAAAGACATAGAGTATAATATTAAGATGTTATTAAAAATGAAAATTATTGAAAATGTTGAAACTACACCAAAATATTGTGTAATATCACCAGTGCTAATTTCTTATGAACAAGAAAAATCAAGACTGTGCGCTGATTATAGAGCATTAAATACATTCACAGTGGATGATATTTATCCCTTGACAAGGATTGCCTCTATACATGCTACCCTTAAAGGTGCTAAATATATAAGTTGCCTGGATGGAAATAAAGGGTACCATAAGATTCCTGTAGAAAATAATTCACAGAACTTTTTGTTGATAACAACACATATGGGAATATATAAATATGTCAGGATGCCATTTGGACCAAAAAATGCTCCTTCAGTATTTCAGAAGTTAATGGATATAACATTCCATAATAAAAGAATTGAGGGATGGTTAATGGTATACATTGATGACATCATAGTGTTCTCTAAGACATATTATGAGCACTTAATCCAGTTTAAGAAGGTATTTTAGAAAATGGATGAAATAAAAATGACCCTTGCATTGAAAAAATGGAAATTAGGGTTTGAGTCTTTAAAAGTGCTTTGTTATATTGTATCTGGCTTACAAATATGTGTAGAACAAAATAAGGTGGCTGCAATCAAGAATATTGGAATTCCTTAAAATGTAAAGGATGTACAATCTTTTCTTGGTATGTGTGGTTATTATAGAAAATATATAAAGAACTAACAATTAATTGCTTTACCATTGACCACACTGATAAAGAAATCAGAAGCTTTCATTTGGAATAATGAAAGACAACAGGCTTTTGATAAGTTAAAAGAATGTTTAATGACAGCCCCTATCTTGGGATTACCAGATTTCCAATTGCCTTTTGTATTGTATACAGATGCAAGTTTTATTGGTCTGGGTGCTGCTTTGCATCAAAAACAACTTATTGAAGGTAAAATGTCAGAATTAGTAATTTGCTATATTTCACGTACTCTAAGAAGTAGTGAATTGAAATAAGGTGCTACTCAACTTGAATGTTTGGCAGTAGTATGGGCTCTTTAGAAGCTACATTATTACTTTGAAGACCAAAAATTTGAGTTAATAACTGAATGTAGTGCATTTAAGTCACTCTTAAACATGAAAACTCCTAATAGAAATATGTTTAGATGGCAATTATCTGTACAAGAATACAGAGGAGGGATGACTATTACACATAGAGCAGGAACTTTACACTCTAATGTAGATCTGTTATCTAGAGTACCTCTACCCAATAATGATGATAATCCTGCTTATGTTCCTGAAACAGAGATTATTAACATTTATGGCATTTATATTGTAGATCTTGAGGATGAATTTATGCAATCAATTCTTGATAATTATGCTTCAGATCCATACTTGTGTAAACTTACTACAATATTAAATGATTTATCTAATGCTTCAATGAGTGTTTTAATAAAAACATTACAACAAAAGTATAAAGAAGCATTAGAAAAAGAAAATTTTTCCATTAGGGATGGTTTTATATATTACAGGAAGAAATTAAGCAATGTAATGGTAATTACCCCTTCAAAGAGGGAGTTAATGTTAAGCATATGTCATGATGATATATTAGAAGGTCATTTTGACTTCCATAAAACATTAACCAGAGTAAAAAATACAGCTTGGTGGATTATCATGTCTGATGATGTTCAAAAATATGTTGATACATGTGATTCTTGTCAAAAATCTAAAATATTAACAGGCAAAAGAGCTGGTTTATTACAAAAAATTAAGAAACCAAAAGATCCATGAGAAATAGTTAACATGGACTTTGTAACAGGTTTTCTAATAGCAGGGCATAAGAGTTATAACTCCTTCTGGGTAATTGTAGATTGATTTACAAAAATGTGTAAATTAATTCCTACCCACAAAGAGGCTTCTGCAAAGGATGTAGCTTTTTTATGGTGGACACAAATGTTAAATATAGCAGGTTTCCCCAAATCAATAGTCTCAGACAGAGATCCTAAATTTACTTCTGAGTTCTGGACATCACTTATGGATGTTTCAGGGTGTCATTTAAAACTTTCTACAGCACACCATCCACAAACTTATGGGCAAGCAGAAAGAATGATACAAACTTTAGAAGATATGATAAGAAGATATTGTGCTTTTGGTCTTAAATATAAAGATAATGACAAATTCACACATGATTAGGTAACCCTTATCCCAGGTTTAGAATTTGCATACAATAGTACAGTACATTCTGTCACTTAAAAAAATCCATTTGAGTTATAGTTGGGTTATGTACCTAATACCCCTGCTAAAACTCTTAATAAATTACCTAGATTGGATATCCATCCAGGTACAAAATCTTTTCTTCAGATTCAGGAATTATGCAGAAAGCATGCTCAAGAATGTATAAATAAGGCGTTTGAGTATGAGAAGAAAAGATGGGATAAAGCCCATAAAGAACAAATGTTCAAAGAGGGTGATGAAGTCCTTATTTCTACACTACATTTCAATTTAAATGGAAATGTTAAATTGAAGGATCCATTCATTGGACCATTTTTAGTAAAAAAGATGGTTGGTAACAATGCTGTCGAAGTTATTCTATATGCACCTTATGATAGAAAACATCCAGTATATCCTATTTCTCTTATAAAACCATACCATTCTAATGATACTGCTCTATTTCCAAGAAGATAAGGAAGGCATAAACAGAAACCTGAAGAAATAGTTGAAAAGTCAAAAATTGAAAAGATACTTAAAAAGAGACACCTTACTAAAGAAAAGGGAGTTGAGTATCTATTAAGGTTTAAAAATAAATCAAGTGAATATGACCAGTAAATTCCAGAAAATGAAATCTCTGATCTTAAAAATATCTCAAAAAAACTAAAACCCAAATAATACTGTTTAATTCAGTATATGTATCATAGAAATTATAAAATTATTTTTCTATTTACTCCTTACTTGTTAATTAAAATGTCTTAACATTTTTTTTATTGTTTTTTTTGGGTAAGGGAGTGTCAGCCTAGGTATCTCCAGGACTGATTAATTCTTATGTTTAAAGTAAGGCAACCTTAATTACATTAAGCTTATTACTTAAAAATAAGGTTATAATACTTATATATATGGTTATAATACATATATATATAATAATTACACTATTATATGACTTATAGTAGTTTAAATAGCTTATCCATAGCCTAGTAATACTTATTAAGATTTAAATGGAGTCATAATATACTTATCTTAAGAAATATTAAGTAATTATAGATATACATAAACTTATATTAATACCTAAACCTCATATTCAGTGAAATATGTAGTTATATTATGTATATTTAGGTCTATAAGTGGGTTTTAACCTCTTAATAGCCTATAACCTTTATTTTTCTACTTATTTTAGGTCATATTGATGTATCAAGTTGACTAAGAATGCCTACACATGCATATACACTTATTTCAGGTGCATATATCCAGTTTGGACAACTTAATCTGCTTCATTGGATGGATTTTCACATATTTATGAGTTGGGATATTGTCAGCCTGTATATACCCAGGACTGAGTAAAAAGTGCTTATAAGTTATTTTAAACACATGAACTATACATGGGAACAATAAATAAGAGTACACAAATAGTATACATAAGTAAAATTATGATAAATACACAAAAAATGCCATTATAACACCTTATATACACGCATATATCCACCTTTTATAGGTCTTATGTACTTAATATTAAGTTGGAATATGTTAGGGTAATCTTAAGAACCTTAAGTATAAGGCTACATAATTTTTAAGTACACTTAAAGTTGTTATATTCATTGTTTTACACAAAAAACAAGAAATGCGCTTTATTTCACTTAAAAGTTGACTATATGCGCTATAAAATTGAGAATATCAAAAATGCGCTTTGACAGATCAATTGGGCTCATTGAGGACTATTGATTTGGCTATTTAAATGCATGAAAATAACACTTTTAAAATTTGGTGTTTTTTATGCCAGAAATGGCTTCTGTGTACTGGCCACATACTGCCTGCTTTTTTCCTGTGTAAAAAGCTTCATTTTTAGCAAAGTTAGCTTTTTCACACTATAATTACCCCACATTCTACGCCCACTGTGGGGAAACACACTAAAATAGGTGACAGGCGCTTATTTAGTGTCCTAGCTTAATTAATAGTGCATTGACCTTGTTTATATGCACTAATTTCATTAATAACCTCATTCTTGGCATCTTATTTCATCACCACGCTTAAATTCGCCTAATTTTAGTCAAGGATTTACCCATTCAAGCACCTGCCAAGGACTGCATGTAGTTACCCCACATCTCATGCTCTGTTTTAGTTTTCTGGTGGTTTCTCAGTCAATTTCGGTTATTTTTGGATGTGAATTTCACGTAGTATAATGTCAGGATTAGCCCCTCCATTTCTACAGTAAATCCCCCTTATTCTTAAGCTATTATTAACCTTAAAAAGTCTCCTTTAGTCTTTTATATTATTGTTTTATACCCATATACTCTCTTTTTGTCTTTTTCTTTAATTTTGATGGATTTCCCTTATTATTACAGGATTTTGGCGGTTGTTACTTGTTTACTTATGTCATGGATCACTAGGAATGTTTATGGGCAGGTCTATTAGTGGATTTGAGGCGTCATTAACTGTGTATTGGATGGTATATCAAGGGATTTATTGGGGAACTCAGTGTGTATAAAAGGAGGAGGTTTTTGGGTCTTGTTTCTACATTCTTTATCATTACAATTTACACCATATAACCAAATCAATTACAATACACTTCAATTAGTACTTTCATAAGACTTTTGAGTAGTATCTGAATTATTATAATCTATTTTTCTACCAACTAAAAAGATTGTAAGCCACATATAAAAATCGTGAGAATTACATTACTGAGACCTTTATTCTGAATTATATTTTAATATTTGTTGGATTTATACTTCAGTATTCATATAGGACCATTTAAATCTTCTAGACAAAGACTTTTCAAGCTATTTCATGTCCTTGTACTTGATCTTAGCCTGACAGATATGATTACTGGGTTAATGTGGATGCTTGGGGATGTTATTGGGAGCTTGGACAGTTAATTTGGTTCCTTTATATGCTTTGGGTTTCATTTTATCCTCTTTGGATGAGTTATTTTACCTGTTTCTTTATGGTATCTGCTATGATCTGTTTATTCTATTTATGGTATGGGTCTGAGGTATCGTTAATTGTGATGGAGGGTCCTTACTGGAGGTCTGGGTGTTGAAACTACTTGAAGTGGACTCCATGGGGAGGGGATGGGCCCTCACAGTGCTGTAATTTCCGGGGATAGTAGTGACATCATCTGGATTGGAGGTCTGTGCACTCCAGAGGATTTTGGTATAAGTAAGGAAGGATTTTGATGGTTATTAGTCATCATTTACTTACTAAAAATCAAATAAACACTACAAAACAATTATTATCATATGAAAATATATTATAAAGCCTTTATAAATTGATATTATCTATATATAAGCTATAACTATATTTTATTATTCTATTTTCCACCACTAGCATGCATAAAAATCCAAGTATTGTGAGTTTAATTGAGAATAACTATTTTATTAGTCTTCCCCTGAGGTTTAATCACTAAATCATTTATAAATAAGTATTTGGACCATTAATATTTACTATTAAATCATACTTATATACTAGCATAAACTGACAAATTTAGATATTGATATTTTTTAACAGGTTTCAAACAAAGCAACTGAAATAGTAAAATAATTTATTAATTTTCAGGACAAATATTCAACTGAAATAATTAACACAATTCTTAATAAATCAATGATTTATATATTGATAAAATTATCAGCACTAAATGTAAACTGAATATTTAATTACCAGGTCTAACTGTCAACTGAAATAATTTAATATAATTTACTATCAATTAATTAATTTATATATTTATTATTTTAATACCAGGACTAATTATCAACTGAAGTAATTAAATAATATTTTAATTATCAGGACAAAATGTCAACTGAAATGAATAAAAAAATATATATAATGTAATTTATTAATGTAATTATATTAATTCTAGGACTAAGAACAAAATTGCTCAATCTTGGTAAACTAAGAAAAAAAATATTTTATATTCCAGACACCTCCCCCTGTAATGTGAGAAATTTAATGCCACTCCACAGTGCTGGGTAAAAAGAAATACATGAAATATGAAATATACAGAGTGAGACCCACAGATAGTAACTGCTATAGTCACTACAAATATATAGGACAATTATGCCTATATAAACCTTTAATTTGCGGTGAGGTTCAATTCCAAGTCACAGAAAAAAAGTTAAGTCACGTGCCTTTTGACTTTTGTTGTTTGATGTTTGTCCAAAAATTGCTATTGGTCATTGGAGTCAATGGTCCCATGGTCACCAGCGTCAAGATATTAAAGGCTTGACAACAATTTTGAAAGGCTCCCAATTTTCAGAAGGTCCTTGTTGGTCTAGAAGTATTTTCAGTGGTCCAATGGCAATGATAGGTGCAACAGTGACTCAAGATTTCAGTATTTGGTATGTATTTAATTCTTTATAAATTATTACTCAAAAAAAAGGTAAATTGTTTTATTATTACTTTATGAGCTTAGAATTATGCAAAAATTTAAATTCCAAGATAATGCAAGTAGTAATTTAGGTGGGTCACTTGGTGTCACGCACCACGTGACACTCGAGGCAAAAGTAGCTCATTAAATCAATACTAAAGGGTTCAAATCCATACTTGAAGCACAGAAAGCAACTCTCCATAGCAACTGCAACTTTCCTTTGTGTACTGGCTATTCAATCGCGCTAGCCTAAAACTCTAAATCTAAATTAGTCAATCTCTCAATAGTGTGTCTTAGTCTTTTTCCCAATAAGCGACGCACAGCGCAATAGTTAATATAATAGTACATTAAAAGGTTCATGAAATGTCTGTGGGTTATTAAGGGGTAGTGAGCATGGACAGAATGGTTAGTGAAGGATTAAGGGGTTAACGGATGTTAGTGAGGAGGGTCCAGGTGTAACGGATATATTTTAATAGTTTGTGGTGTGCGGAATGGTGGATGAGTATGAGGTCAATGGGAGGAGGAGTAAAGGATATAAAAGGGGCTGGGTTTTTGGTTCGACATTCCTTAGAATTAAATTATAAAACGTATTTATAGTTAATAGTGATAAAACTCAAAGTGAAAATCATTATTATTGTATCTTTCTTTATTTTCTCAATAATCATATCTAAATCCTAAATCTTTGATTGTTGAGTTTCCAACCCTTCGTGAGATCTTAAGAATTTTAATATTACCGTTCAATTATATTAGAATCCTTCTCGAACATAACTCGAAGCAGTAGTTCTTCCTTCGAGTCATCTTCAAATCACTTCCTCGAACTATCCCTCTGTGCTTCGAAGAAGTATCTGAACCTTTTATCTCACTTGCAGGAACATCCTTGACCTTGTGCGTAGGTCATCCGGTGACAGTATAATTTAATTCTCCGTAGTTCTCATTCTTTGCACTACTACGTCCCTTTTCAGGTGTTTTCTCTAAATTCTTAAAATGGTACCTGTTCAACGCACTCCTCCTACAGGCGCTACTACTAGAGCTTGCGCCAGAGGCAGGCCAACAGCCACTAGGCCTGTTTCCCGCACTCACTCCTTGGAGCCACTTGACCTTAGGGAATGGCAACATTCAGTCAAATCGGTAGAAGACATCCCACAAGATTTCAATGATTCTAGTGATGATGAAGAAGGAGAGGATACAATGCACGAGGCACCATCCGCCCCTGCTAACCACCCTTCTGGTCAACCTTCAGAACCTGGACCATCCAATTCTCTGGAAGATTTCATGAGACTTTTCATGAAGACCCTTTCAAATTCAACGTCTTCAGAGGGATCTAAATTCAAAACTCCTTCTATGAAATCTCCTGATAAATTCGATGGAGAACATCCAGACAGATTGCAACCCTTCTTGCAAACCTGCAAGCTCCTGTTCCATAATGACCCTTGAACCTTCAATAACGACCAATCAAAAGTTGTTTATGCTTCTTCATTCCTGGCCGGAAAAGCAGCAAGATGGTTCGAACCTTATCTTCTCATACTCTCTTCAACCGAAACCCACTTACTTATTAATAACTGGGAAAAGTTCGAAGACCAACTCTTCACGTTGTTTGGTGACCATAATGAAACTGACAACGCAGAAATTGAACTTTATTTCCTTCACATGAGTGATAATGGGAAAGCCTCTGAATATATCTTGAACTTCAGAGCGCTTCAAACTTGAGTAGGTTGGAACGATGCTGCCCTTAAGTATCATTTCAAAAAAGGACTTCCTTCAAGGATTCTGGATCAGTTAAATCTTCACGGTCAGAAGATGACTACTTTAACAGATTTAATGGATCGAACCCTCAAACTTGACGGCGTTTACCAAGGACGACTTCAATATCGTCGATATGCCAACAAATCTCAAGGCTTAAATTTCAAATCAGGACCTTCTTCACACCCACGAACAACTCAATCCTTCTTGACTCAATCCAAACCTATTAAGGGAAAGGAAAAACCTCGACCGAAAAGCTTGACCCCAGGCAATATCAGTAAAGTACTGGATACTAAAGGGGAACTTAAAGAAGCTGAGAGGAAGAGGAGAACAGATAATGGGTTATGTATGTATTGTGGGGGTAAGCACAATCTGGAAGATTGTGTAAAATTGAAAGAAAGAGAAGGTACTAGTTTGAAGCCAAAAAACTAGTAGATAGTTTACTTGTGTGCAAAGCAAACTATCTTATCTCTCCCAGTGCACAGAAACTCCATGTCTTAAGGGCTGGAGTTGCCTTAAACCGCTTGAGATTCATTCTTTTTAAGGAGGATATCCCCTTCAGTTGTCTTATAGACTCTGGAGCTTCAATTTCTTTTGTCAGTTTATTTTTTTCCGAGAAGTTACAGCTGACATTTACAGATATTGATTGAACTCCAATTTACTTGGTCGAATCAGAGGGACCCAAATATTGGGTCAGTAAGAAAGTTTTATGGGTTTTCAACTTTCCAAATTTCCCCCCCTTCGAGTGGGAACTAACAGTCTTGGGCGCCCCAAGGATGGACGATACCATTCTTGGCCATGACTTTTTAATGCATTGGAATCCTGAAATTGATTGGACACAGGGATTGATCACCCCACGGACTAAGTATATTTCTGATTCTTCAATGCATGTCAATAGGGAATTAAACAACCCACCTGACAATGTCCTGCTAGAGGACAAATCTCTGCCAGATGACTTGCAAGCATCTGATATTTCTTTAAATGAGCAATTGGATAACCCTTCTAGCTCGATGACTTCACTCAAAGAGGATTTAAATTGCCTCGAAGTAATCGAATTATGCTCTCTCAATTCTGGTCTTCCCTCAACAGATTCTCTCAAAGATGATGAGGACAACCAAATTGACATTGAAGCCATTAAATCGACTCTACCAGAAATCTATCATGATTTCCTCGATGTTTTTTCAATCCGCAAGGCCAATAAGTTACCACCTCATCGACCCTACAACCATCAGATAGAGTTAATAGGTCCAGTACCTCCGGCAGGTCCTGTCTATTCTTTGTTGAAGGACGAATCTCAAGTTCTTCCAGACTACATTGCAGAGAATGTAGCCAAAGGTTTTATCAAAGCCAGTAAATCTCCAACCAGCTCCCCTGTCCTCTTTGTAAAAAAGAAGGATGGTAGTCTTAGGTTGTGTGTTGACTATAGAAAGCTCAACACAGTCACTAAGAAGAATGCATATCCTTTTCCTCCTATATCATTGCTTCTTACCCTTTTTAATGGTGCTAATTTCTTTTCTAAAATTGATCTTAGAGGCGCTTACAATCTTATTTGCATTGCAGAAGGTCATGAACCACTGACTGCAATGCGCACTAGATTTGGTAGTTTTGAATATTTAGCTATGCCTTTTGGATTGTGTAACGCACCATCTACTTTTCAAACTTTTGTCAATGACATCTTTCAAGATGTTGTCAAACAATTTGTTGTTGTCTATTTAGATGATATTTTAATTTTCTCAAAGACACTGGATGAGCATATTCATCATGTTCGACAGGTTTTAAATCAACTTCGAGGTCATGGACTCTACGCTAAGCATAATAAATGCGAATTCCATCTTAAATCTATTGATTTTTTTGGTTTTACAATATCCACTGATGGTTTAGTCATGGACGACAAAAAAGTTCAAAAGGTCCTGGAATGGCCTGAGCCCAAATCCGTTAAATCCCTCCAAGGATTTTTGGGTTTTGCAAATTTCTATAGAAGATTTATTAAAGATTACTCTAAAACTATTTCCAATCTTACTTCTCTTCTTAGAAAAGATATTCCTTTTGTTTTTACTTCTACAGCACAAAAGGAATTCGAAGCATTGAAGACGGCGTTCACCACAGCTCCAATTCTTCGACACTCTGATCCTACTGCTTCGACAATAGTCGAGACAGATGCAAGCGATTATGCTATCGCAGGGGTCATTTCTCAATTGAATCCGGAAACAAAAATTTTTCATCCTGTTGCTTTTGAGTCACGCAAACTCATTGCGGCAAAGTTAAATTATGAAATTCATGACAAAGAGCTTTTAGCTATTATTCACTGTCTTAAAAAATGGCGCTCTTTTCTTCTCAGCTTAGATAGTCCTTTTCAAATTTTAACAGACCATAATGCTTTTAAATACTTTATGTCTTCCAAAGTGTTAACCAGGTGTCAAGCCAGGTGGGCTGAATTTCTGTCTGAATTTCCCTTTTCTATTTCCTATCGCCCAGGTAAGAACTGCATTGTCCCAGATATCTTGTCACGTCGGGACGACATTTACCCACAGCAGGGGGACGCATTTGCTGACAAAAATCCAGCAAATGTGAAATCAATCTTCAACGAATCAATGTTAACGACTCATCAACTTAATTCGATGACAATTCAATCGTTTCAAAATCCACTATCCAACATCCTCGAAGCTCAGTCAAAGGACGATTATTGTTTAGGGTTAAAAGACAAAATACTCTCGAAGCAAGGGGCCAAAAGATTTAGTATTGAATCAGGTAGAGTAGTCATACCCGACCACAATGAGATAAAATTATGGATTTTCAACAGTCGAAATGATTCTCCATTAGCTGGTCATTTTGGGGTTGATAAAACCTACCAGTTAATAGCAAGGGATTTTTTCTGGCCAGGTATGACCAGGGAAATCAAGACCTATATAAAAGCTTGTTACGAATGTAATAGGAATAAGGCTCCCCTTCACCGGAAGTATGGGTTGCTTCAACCACTTCCTATTCCCTCTAAACCTTGGGAATCTTTATCAATGGATTTTATTTCTCAACTTCCTCTTTCTAATAATTTTAATGCTATATTAGTAATAGTAGATAGATTCTCAAAAATGTCTATTTTCATTAAAACCACTACTACTGCTACTGCAGAAGATCTGTCAAAATTGTTTCTAGAATATGTATTTTCCAAACACGGCTTACCTAATGATATTATTTCAGATAGAGGCTCATTGTTTGTATCCACATTCTGGACTCAACTGTGTCGACAACTCAATATCACGAGGAACCTCTCCACAGCCTATCATCTCGAAAACAATGGGCAAACAGAAAGGGTCAACCAAATCCTTGAACAATACCTTCGAATGTATGTCAGTTACCAACAAGACGATTGGACCACATGGCTACCATTGGCCAAATTTGCTTTTAATAACTTGACTCATTCTTCGACACAACAATCTCCTTTTGAAACTGTTTATGGAAGACATCCTTGATTCAATTCAATCCATGTAGGAACTAATCATCCTGCGGAACATTATCTTTGAACCATATCACGACTCCAAGAGGAACTTAAATCAAATCTGGTATTAGCGGTTCAAAGGTACAAGGAACAGGCTGACAAACATCGACAAACTGCTCCTCCTTTTAAACCAGGCGACAAAGTATGGCTCAACACACGGAACATTTGAATGACTCGACCATCAAAGAAACTGGCTGAAAAACGCTTGGGGCCATTTGAAATCGACTCTGAAGTCTCTAAAACTGCATTTCAACTCAAGCTACCTCCTAAAAGGCAGGCTATTCACCCTGTTTTTCACGTATCTCTCCTGGAACTGGCTCGAGAAACATACCCGGGCAAGAACCAACCTCCTCCGGAACCGGTCAAAGTAGAAGACCATCTAGAGTGGGAAGTAAGCCGTATCCTTGATTCAAGAATGCGCAAGGGGAAAGTTCAATACCTCATGGAATGGGAAGGCTTCCTCAATGACTCAGACAAAACATCCTGGGAACCAGCCATTAATGTTTCTAACGCCCCTGAACTCCTAAAATCTTTTCATATTGAATACCCTTTAAAACCAAAACCTTAAAACTCTCTTTTTTCTTTTCTCTGTTTTTCTTTCTTTTAAAATCTAAAACATTTTTATTTCTAAAAATTTCTTTTGTTTTCTTCTTTATTCTTTTTCTTTTCAAAATGTTTCAACCTTCTTTTTAAAAAATAAAAATAAAAATAAAATAAAATAAAATAAAAAAATTAAATTAAATTAAATTAAATTAAAATAAAATAAAAGTAAAATAAAATAAAAATAAAAATAAGATAAAATAAAATAAAAATAAAACAAATAATAAAAAAAAAAAAAAATTTCTTCTCAATTTTCTATATACATTCTTCTTTAAAATTTTATTTTCCTCAAACTATCAAAATTCTTCACAAACATTACACGACCATCTTTCTTGAACTTCACTTTAACTTCTAAATCATTTTTTAAATTCTTCGAAACAAATTACTTCTTTCTTCAAAATTCTCTTAAAATTTTTATTTTATTTGTCTCTTCTTTTTTTTCTTTTCTTTTTTCAAATAACTAAAATCCCTCAAATCTTCAATTAACAAACTTAAATAACATTTTTTTTCTTCTTTTCATTAAATTTTCTTTACAACAAATTTTTTTTCAATCAACTATATATTTTTTTTCAGACATCTTCTTTCAAAATTTAAAAAAAAAAATTTCTATTTAAATTCTTTTTTGTTTTTTTTCTCTGTCTTTTCTTTGTTCTTATTTCTCTCAAAATCTTATAAAAAAAATATTAAATTCTAAATAAAATAACAAAATAAAATAATTAAATACAAATTGTTTTTACATTCTTTTTCTTCTTTTCTCTTTTATCTTCTCCCGAACCAATCCCTTCATCTTCTCCAAAATTACCCTTATCTCCTTTCTACATTTCTCAAAGTTCTCCCCCTCTCCTACCGGAATCAATTCCCCAAGTTCAAGTAAATCCTCAGCTACGTCGAAGGAAGCGTCATCGACAATGTTATCAATGTTGCCGCTCAATTCTTCAATATATTTTGCTTGTCAAACCTGACCAGGTTTCTTCGACCATACTTGATTGAGGGTTTCTTTGTTTTCCTCCCTCGAGGTAACAGTTGGTAATCTATCCTCCACCAACACTGCCACTTCCACCGCAGTGGGTCCCACAAGGGTCACTTCCACATTTAAAGCTTCCGTCGTAGGGACCTCAATGATGAAGTCTGAATTCTAAAACAGAATCATCAGTAACTAAATTTATAAATTATAAAAAGGTGAACTTACTTCGAAGATTGGGTCAGGCTCCAAAGCCAATCTAGGAGTGACCTTCTCTGCCACCTCCCTTTCCTCTTCTTCATCTTCGATGACCACCCGTCATTTTTTTGGGGTTTTCCTCAAGATGGGAATTTCTTCTTCTTCCTCGACCAATTCGTCAACTTCCTCCTCAACGACCCCCCTCTTGTTCGCAGCCCTAGCCACCCAGATGTTCACATCATCTTCAACTTCTTCCTCATTTTCCCCCACCGATTGATTGTCCCCAATGCACACATCCCAAATGTCCTTGACTACTTCCTTCGTTTTAGGAATCACCCAATACTTCGTCTTCGTAAACCGACTCTCAATGTCGGCATTCTTCGCTAAGGCGTCACACGCCACTCTTCTCCATCGGCAAAACTCGCACTTCTGGCGAGGTCCTCGTGTCGCCGTGCTCTCCACGCAAAAATACTCCATCGACTCGCAAGCCATGCAAGTCTTCGAAAATTGCCGTGTGACAACACCCCCATCCGCTTTAGGGTGTGGAGGCGTGGGAGTCGGTGTAGGGAAATCCGTCATAGTGATTCAAAGTAATAAAATTAATAATTAAGTAAAAGAGGAAGGGAAATTAGTGTGGGAAATATGTTTTACGCTCAACGGAACTTGTGTTCTTATACCCGGGCATCTGTCACGCGCCACGTGACACTCGAGGCAAAAGTAGCTCATTAAATCAATACTAAAGGGTTCAAATCCATACTTGAAGCGCAGAAAGCAACTCTCCATAGCAACTGCAACTTTCCTTTGTGTACTCGCTATTCAATTGCGCTAGCCTAAAACTCTAAATCTAAATTAGTCAATCTCTCAATAGTGTGTCTTAGTCTTTTTCCCAATAAGCGACACACAGCGCAATAGTTAATATAATAGTACATTAAAAGGTTCATGAAATGTCTGTGGGTTATTAAGGGGTAGTGAGCATGGACAGAATGGTTAGTGAAGGATTAAGGGGTTAATGGATGTTAGTGAGGAGGGTCCAGGTGTAATGGATATATTTTAATGGTTTGTGGTGTGCGGAATGATGGATGAGTATGAGGTCAATGCGAGGAGGAGTAAAGGATATAAAAGGGGCTGGGTTTTTGGTTCGACATTCCTTGGAATTAAATTATAAAACGTATTTATAGTTAATAGTGGTAAAACTCTAAGTGAAAATCATTATTATTGTATCTTTCTTTATTTTCTCAATAATCATATCTAAATCCTAAATCTTTGATTGTTGAGTTTCCAACCCTTCGTGAGATCTTAAGAATTTTAATATTACCCTTCAATTATATTAGAATCCTTCTCGAACATAACTTGAAGCAGTAGTTCTTCCTTCGAGTCATCTTCGAATCACTTCCTCGAACTATCCCTCTGTGCTTCGAAGAAGTATCTGAGCCTTTTATCTCACTTGCAGGAACATCCTCGACCTTGTGCGTAGTTTGTCCAGTGACAGTTCTGGAGGTCCTAAAAGGATTTAAGTGGCTTTATTGGGCTTAAAAACAATGTACATATTTTCTTTAATCTTTTGATTATTTTACTCAAAAAATAAGAGGTGATTACAAATATTAATATAATTTATATCTTAGAATTACATGGATGTAAGTACTAATGTTATAAAATATAGTAATAAGATATTTAATTTATATATTGTAAGTTTTGTAAATAAGTAAGGAATGGTTTTAAAAGTACAAAAAGAAAGGGCCTTATATAGGCAAAAATGTGAGAAATAAAGACATGGAGTTAACACCACCTAATACAAGGGTGTGAGAAAAAAAAACTAAATAAAGAGAGTATGTGAAGTAATAAAAGATATACTAAATGGTGCGTAAAAAAAGGTATCACTTTTATTTGAAATAAAAGTTGAGTTCCCTTGGACTTTCACATTTAGTACAAAACATTTTATTTTAAGATGTTGATTCAACAAAAATCTAAATTTCTTAATAAAGGGTATCAAATTTAGAAATTTGTAATTATTTTTAAGGTATTTAAAAACACAAAAATAAAGTTACAGAGTTGACATTATTTCTGAGTAAAAAGGTGTTTTTGGGGAACGATATGCCATATATGAAACACTATTCATGATTGATTTGGTGAAAAAATAATGTATTTTAAAATAGAATATTTCTAACTTTGATACCCCTAAAAAAGGAATTTGAAAAATCTTTTTTTATATATATATTTTTTTATATTTTTATACTTATTTTTATTCCCTCTCATCTGTATTATTGAGCACAGTGTAAGGGAGTGAAAATGTATGGAATATTTATTTTTATTAATTATTAAAATTACTTAATGTACTTAGCTAGTTAATTGTAAGTAATACATAAGTAAGAAAAAAAATTAATTATTAATAAGGATTTAAAAGGCGTGGCTTCATCTCAGTAAGATAATTAATTATTTTACTGGATAAGTCTAGTAGCCTGGCTGACACTCCCTCACTCTAAAAAAAAAATGCTATGATTTTTTATGTTTATACCTCTTTAGTAGAGTAGGAAGATTAGATATCTCCTTCCCAGGTATCCAATAATCATATTCAGATGATTTATTCTTGAATCTCAATAAATATTCTGTACCTTTTTAAGCAGTGACTATTCTGTCATTCAGAATCTTATCAATTTCTGCTGTCTCAGTGATTTCATAAGGGTTTTTCTTTGGTCTTCCCCTCCTTTTTGGAAATAAATCACTATTGGATGTGTAAGGTTTCAAAAGAGATATTGGAAAAACAGGATGTTTTCTGTCATATGGAGAATACAAAATAACTTCAACTGCATTATCACCAGCCATTCTTCTGACAACATATGGACCAACAAATGGGTCTTTCAATTTGTTATTACCTTGTAAATTGAAGTGGACTGTAGAAATCAACACTTGATGACCCTTTTTAAAAGTGTATTCTTTATGGGATTTGTCCCATCTCTTCTTATCATATTCAAAGGATTTTTCAATACATTTTTGAGCATCACTTCTGCAAAGTTTTTGAATTTGAGGAAAAGATTTTACACCAGGGTAAATCCAATTTAGGTATTTTATTATTGAGAATTTGGGAAGGAGTATTTGGAACATATCCAAGCCAGAGCTCAAAAGGCTTTCTTTGAGTAACAGAATGAACAGTGCTATTATAAGCAAATTTCAAGCCAGGAAGTAAGGTAACCCAATCATGAGTGAATCTGTCATTGTCTTTATACTCAAGTTCAAAGGCACAATACCTTCTTATCATTTCCTCTAGAGTCTGAATCATCCTTTCAGCTAATGCATCAGTCTGAGGGTGATGGGATGTAGAACGTTTATGATCACAGCCACAAACATCCATCAGAAACATCCAAAATTCAGAAGTAAATTTAGGGTCTCTGTCAGAGATTATGGCTTTAGAAGAACTAGCAGTATTAAACATATGAGACCACCATAAGAAAGATGATTCTTTAGTGGAAACATCCTTTTGAGTAGGGATAAATTTACACATTTTAGTGAATCTGTCCACAATAACCCAACAAGAGTTATAACTGTCTTTTCCAGCAATAGGTAATCCTGTTACAAAATCCATGTTTATTATCTGCCATGGTGCATCAGGAGGTTCAATATGTTGCATTAATCCAGCTCTCTTAACAGTCAATATTTTTGATTTTTGGCAAGAATCACAAGATTCAACATATAATTTGGTGTCTTCAGACATATTAAGTCACCAAGCAGTGTTTTTAATTCTGATCATTGTTTTTTCAAGATCAAGATGTCCAGCTAATATGTCATCATGACAAATTTTCAAGATGATTTCTCTCATAGAAGGAGGAATAACAATGACATTACTCAACTTTCTTCTATAATATAGATATCCTTCATCAATTGAAAATTTTCCTTTCTCCAAAGCCTTCTGGTACTTTTTTGGAAGAGTTTTAATTAATGCTTGTATTGGAGCATTCTTTGGATCATTTAATATGGTACATAACTTTTTTAAGTCAGTGTCCTTATCATATGAATCCAGAATAAGCTGTAATTGCTCTTCCTATATATCAACCACATATATCCCATGAATATGAATAATTTCATTCTCAGGATCATAAGTAGGATTAGAGTCATCATTTGGTAAAGGTAACCTTGATAACATATCCATATTTGAGTGAACAATACCAGCCCTATGAATAATTTTCATTCTCCCTCTGTATTCCTGAACAGATAACTGCCATCTGAACATATGTCTGTTAGGTGTTTTCAAGTATAAAAGGAATTTAAATGCACTGCAGTCAGTGAAAAGTTCAAATTTCTGGTCATCTATGTAATAATGTAGCTTTTCTAGAGCCCATACTATGGCTAAACATTCAAGCTGAGTGGCACCATATTTCAATTCACTATTTCTCAAGGTTCTTGAAATATAACAAATTACTACTTCTGAAACTTTATCATTTATCACTTGTTTTTGATGGAGGGCAGCACCAAGACCAATGAAACTGGCATCAGTGTACAAAACAAATGGTTGATTAAAGTCAGGTAAAGCAAGAATTGGTGCTGACATCAAACAGTGTTTCATAGTGTCAAAAGCTTTCTGTCTTTCACTATTCCAGACAAAAGCACCATCCTTTCTAGTCAATTGGGTAAGGGGTAAAGCTATGACTTGGTATTTTCTAATATACTGTCTATAGTATCCACACATTCTCAAAAAATTCTGGAGCTCTCTAACTGTGGTAGGAGCCTTCACCTGTTGTATGGATGCCACTTTGTTTTGGTCAACACATATCTGTAACCCTGAAACAACATGATCAAGTACTTTTAAAGAATGAAACCCAAACTTACATTTCTTCAAAGCAAGTGTCAAATTTATTTCATCCATTTTGTGGAACACTTTACACAGTTGGGTGAGATGGTCCTCAAATTTTTTTGAGAATATAATGATATCATTAATATAAACCATCAGCCATCCTTCAATTATCATCTGATGGAATGTGTTATCCATAACTTTTTGAAAAACTGAAGGGGCATTTTTAGGGCCAAATGGCATCCTAACATACTTATAAATACCCATATGAGTAGCAATCATCAGAAAATTCTGGAAATTCTTCTCAACAGGTACCTGGTGATATCCCTTGTTACCATCCAAACAGCTTATATATTTAGCATCTTGTAAGGTAGCAAGTATAGAGCTAATTCTAGGTAAAGGATAGATATCATCAACAGTATAAGTATTCAATGCTCTATAATCACCACATAACCTGGCTTTATTTTTCTCATATGAAATTAGGACAGGTGAGATAAAACAATATTTAGGTGTCTCAACTACCTTTTTAATAATATTCATTTTTGAAAGGGTAGAGATATTATCCTCAATATCTTTTCTCTTTGTGGGAGAAGCAGGATCAGGCTTCTTCTTTAAACTAGGTGGCAAATCAGTTAATGGACAAGATAATGAAAGTTTCATTTCTTCTTTAACTAATCCTAGTTCATGTGACCCATGAGCAAAGGCCATAGGAAAAGATTTTATCAATTTAATGATGGAATCTTTATCCTCACCAGAAAGTTGTTCTCCAAAAAAAGCATTGTCAATTTCAGACATAAGGGCAAGCATTTATTTTGTAGATCTTCCTTTATATTGAACCACGGAATCTCATGTGTTCAATTCTGGTTTTAATAATTTTTTGGGGGAGGAAATCTTAAATTTTCTCTTCCCATTCATCCTTATTGTGAAACATTGGTTTGAAGGATCCAATTTTATGCCATACTTGATTAAAATATCATTTCCTATAATAAAACAACTGCTTAAGTTATCATTTTTCATGACAACAAAATCACAAATAGCTCTTACAAAACCATGGTTATATTTAAAAAACACTGTGGCTTTGTATTTACCAATGGGGGACAAAACAGAGGCATAACCTCTCCAATTTTCATAAATGATAGGCATAAGTTTTGATTTATAGTCTTGATCTACTGAAGCAAGTGCTCTTTCAGAAACTACACTTCCTCCAGCTCCAGAATCCAGAACAACTTCTATACTGGTTCCATTAATCAAGACTGGTGCCTCAAGAGGGGCAATAACAATTGAGTTATCCTCAATGTTCTTTATGATCTCAGCATCTTCAACTGTAGATAAAGCATTATTATCAATATCAATAGTATTTAAATAATGAATATCCTCTTCCAGCTTCAAGATTTCTTTTTGAGATTCATATGAAATATTACTGTCACAATCACTTGAAATATCATCCAGTGCTATTGTGTCATCAGCATGCTCCTCAGTTTGTTCAACAAGATTTATCTTCTTGTAAAAAACATGGCCTTTCTGCCTAGGCTTGTTGCACTTGAAGCAAGTGTTTGTTGCATACTTTTTAGGTGCAACAGGGGCAGAAGGTTTACCAACCTTTTCCAGAGGTTTCTGTTGGTAAGTGGAGGGTTTCTCTAAAGGGGTCCTAGGAATGAATCTTCTGGCATTATACTTGTTGTTTAGAAGGATCTCATTGCAAGTATTAATGAAAGAAGAGGGTTCTTTGGAGAACTCAGTCCTAGCCACTATCAAGTCTCTCAGAGACATTGGTAATTTATAAAGGATCCTGTCCTTCCATAACTCAAACTCCATATTTGGGTCCATTTCCCTCAAGATTTATACAAGTTTCATTAAGAACTCAATAGGTTTATCAGTTGAAGAGCTATATCTAGTTTTCTCATACTGCCTTTGTTGAGCCATTCTGAACTTGGAGCCACAAAATTGTGCTTTAATCAATTTCTTCCAATCTTCCCATGAGTAGTCATTCTTACCTAAGTGAACAGATTCATACCACATTAGGGCTACATTGGTAAATAAAGAAATTAACTTACACACAGTTTCCTCATCTGGAATTTTGTAAGAGTTTTTTAAGTTATCAATTCTGCAAATGAATTGCTGCCAATCAGAAGAAGAATCACCATCAAATGTTGGATACTGGTCAAGTTTTGGCGAATTCTTTTGATTTGAAGGAGGCTCCTTAGTATTAGCTTATTTCAGAGTAAGAAGCAGTTGTAACTTCTCCAATTGTGCAGTAATCTAATTGTTTAATACTTCTGTTGAAGATCCTGGTGCATCATCAATATTTGATGGCAACTCAGTGGTATCAACAGGCATTTCTGAATCTAATTTTACTTTAGATGAACTAGAGACTGGTAAATTTGGAGTATCCTGTACCATATGTTCCTTCACAGAAATTTCAGAATATTTTTGATCATTAAACAATGAATTCAATTTCTCTTCAATGGTTGTTAGTCTGGTTTTCACCCTTGGAAGACTAGATAAACTCTCATTGATTTTTGCAAAAGATAACTGGGGTTTATTTTGAAAAGATGAATAATGATCACTCAATCTTTTCAGGTTCTTCATATCTACCTCTAGCTCCTGGCAACAGGCAGACACAGTATCTTGTAGTTTAGACAAATAATTTTTGATATTTTTCCATAAAGCAACTTTCTTTTCATGAGTTGCTTTGTAATGAAACAAATCATCAGAAACTCTCTGTAACTCACTCCTTAATGCTTGATAAACCTGTTCTGTTAACAAACTATTATTTTTCTGAGTTAATTGCATGTTTTTCATTATATGATTTTGTTTAGCAATAATCTCCCTCAAATATTCATCATTATCGTTAGCTACATCTGGAGTATTTCTCAATAGGGAAACAGAATAACTTTCCATATTCTCATAAAACTCAGGCTGAAGTGTTTCATCAATTATAGCCATATCAGGATTTATCATTGAAGTAGCAATTAAAACTAAAGGATTAGATACATTAGAAAATTGAGTGATTTTTCTACTCTTATCAACGTCCACTGGTCTCATAGTTTCATCCCCTCTGCCAGAATTACATGAAGGAACTGGATCAGTAACAAGAAATGGTACTTGAGATTCAATAGAGGGACTTACCAAGGCTTGGGCAAGATCTGAATATTGTTTTTTTCTTTTTCTGCCTCCTTGATAAGGGTGAGGATGTGTGGTGTTGAATTGATTGGGTCTTGATGGACCTGCCTGAGGTATCTGAGGCTGCTGCTGTTGAGACAGATAATCCCACTGAGTGTTTAACCAATCCCACTACCACTTTAACACTTCCGCCTTTTCCACATCCTGATTGGTTCAATGATTTATTAATTTGAGTCAATTTTGTAGTTAAAGGAGAACTCACAGAAGTAGCCTCATCATAATCAATCGGATCCAATTCCTCTTCACGTGCAGCAGAAACACCTTGATCAGTCATTTTTTTAAATTTAACCTGAAGTGAGTGAAGGAAAAAATAAGATGAATTAGTTTTATTTTTGCTTGTTATTTAAAAGAAAAATAATAATAAAAAGAATATAAAATTCTTCAGGACAAAAATCAACTGAAAATAATAATCAATTATTTATTAGTTCAAAATAATCTTATAACCAGGATTAAAAGAAATCAACTGAAGAAATTAAATTTAATTTTAATTAACAAATTAATTTGTGATAATTATCAGTATTTTAATCAACTGAAAGATATTTATTTATCAGGACTTAATGTCAACTGAAATAATTTAATATAATTTATTTTTTTATTAATTATTAAAATTTTATTGTCAGGACAATTTGTCAACTGGATCAATAAAATTTAATATATCAGGACAAAGTCAACTGAAAAATATAATATTATTAATTTAGAAAACAAATTTATTACTTCTAGGACTAAGAACACAATTTCTCCATCTTTGTCAACTAGGAAAAAATAAAAAATTAATTCCAATTTACCAGACACCTCCCCCTGTAAAATGAGCAAATCAATGCCACTTACAGAGTGCTGAGTAAAAGGAAATACGCAGAGTATGAAGAGTGCAAAGTGACCCACAAATAGTAATTAATATAATTACCAAGAAAAGATATGACTATAGTCAATATATAAGCCTAAGTTTTGGAGCGCAGTTCAAATCCCGTACGCAGAAAAAAATAAGTCACATGATTGATGATGTTTGTGGTTTTTGTCATCCACTCGTCCTTATAGGTACCTCGATGGTGATGGTTCCACGGTCTCTGGCCTCAAGATAAAGATGGGCCGTCAACGATTTGGAAGGTCCCCCAACTGTTGGTGGGTCTCTTGTTCTAGAAGATAAATCTGGAGGTCCTAAGAGGGTTTAAGTGGCTTTATTGGGCTCAAAAACAATGTACATATTTTCTTTAATCTTTTGATTATTTTACTCAAATAATAAGAGGTGATTACAAATATTAGTATGATTTATATCTTAGAATTACGTGGATGTAAGTACTAATGTTATAAAATATAGTAATAAGATATTTAATTTATATATTGTAAGTTTGGTAAATAAGTAAGGAATGGTTTTAAAAGTACGAAAAGAGAGGGCCTTTTATAGGCAAAAATGTGATAAATAAAGACATGGAGTTAACACCACCTAATACAAGGGTGTGAGAAAAAAAAACCTAAATAAAGAGAGTATGTGAAATAATAAAAGATATACTAAATGGTGCATAAATAAAGGTATCACTTTTATTTGAAATAAAACTTGAGTTCCCTTGGACCATCACATTTAGTACAAAACATTTGATTTAAAATGTTGATTCAACAAAAATCTAAATTTCTTAATAAAGGAATTTGAATAATCTTTTTTTTTTTTTTTATATTTTAATACTGATTTTTATTCCCTCACATCTGTATTATTGAGCATGGTGTTAGGGAGTAAAAATGTATGGGGCATTTATTTTTATTATATATTAAAATTACTTAATGTACTTAGCTAGTTAATTGTAAGTAATACATAAGTAAGCAATAAATAATTAATTATTAATAAGGATTTAAAAGGCGTGGCTTCATCTCAGTAAGATAATTAATTATTTTACTGGATAAGTCTAGTAGCCTGGCTGACAAGTAATATATTGATTTGTTGGTATATAATAAAATAAAAAGTAAGTAAGAGATGGATCAAAAGCAGGGAAAATTAGAGGCCTTATATAGGAAAAAGAATGAGAGAAAAGACAGAACCACAAGTCTACATACATGAGTACATTAGAGAGAACAACTGATAATATAGAAATTTTAAATCTTAATGGAATATTCTAAAAGGAATGTTCTTATCTACAGATTTTAGATGTATAGATCAATTTATTCAGAATTATTTGATTTTCTTAGTTTGTTTTGTATATATCAAAGGATAATTAACATATTGGATGTTATTTTTATGTATTATTATAGATTTTAGTCTACCTTTCAGCTGTCATGAGGATGCTGTCAGGGGTTGAGAAATGAGGAAACTTAAATTTAATTAATTACTTGTTTTACTTATTTAATTAGATAAATTATTATAAGTAAATTACCAAAAAAAAAAAGTAAAATTAAATAATAAGAAATAAAGGTGTGGCTCTATTCCAGTAAATAATTAATTATTTACTGGGTAAGTCTAGTAGCTTGGCTGACAGGGCCCCTTTGCCTATAAAAGAGCCATGGGTGACAGCCCCTGTATCTTCATCACTTATTCACCTTTCTTTATTTATTTACATTATTTTATATTCATATTTATTGTTTTCTTCATTATTTTAACTACCCACTTTTCCTGCACCCTTATTTATAAAGCAAACTTTAATATATAAAAATAATCAATAATCAAGGTTGTTATAAAAATTTATAATATTATAATTAGTTGAAAAAAAAAAACTTATAAGTGGAGAGAAATAACTTATTACTTACTAGTTCACCCTTAAGTAACCCTCAATACATCTTGCTATTGTTGTTCTTTGTCTTTGTTATTATCTCCTTCCATTTCCTGATACTCCCTATTATCCCTATTCCCCATCTTTTCCTTTTCCTTTTCCTTTACCTTGTTTTTTTCCTTTTCCTTTACCTTCCTCTTCTTCTTCTCACCGCGCAATACGGGGGGCGGACTTGTTAGCAAGTCCGCAACCTTGGACTCAAATTCACCACAGATTGAACACACATTGAGCTATTGACAAAGGAACCATACAATCAGGGATGAACACCACTCAGAATAACAGTTTTTGTGGGTCTTCAAGTAGAGTTTAGTATGAGTTCAGTATGAGTTCAGTCTGAGTTCCATCTGAGTTCAGTCTGAGTTCAGGTTGGGGACTTGCTAGCAAGTCCACCCCCTATATTGCGTAGTGTCTTATGGACATGCCAGCCAACAGTTCAATATTCAGACTATACATTAAGATTCTGTCAGCCTGTATATCTCCAGGACTGAGTAAAAAGTAATTATAAGTTATGTTAAACACATGAACTATACATGGGAATAATAAATAAGAGTACACAAATAGTATACATAAGTAAAATTATGATAATACATAAAAAATGCCATTATAACACCTTATATACACGCATATATCCACCTTTTATAGGTCTTATGTACTTAATATTAAGTTGGAATATGTTAGGGTAATCTTAAGAACCTTAAGTATAAGGCTACATAACTTTTAAGTACACTTAAAGCTGTTATATTCATTGTTTTATGCAAAAAACAAGAAATGTGCTTTATTTCACTTAAAAGTTGACTATATGCGCTATAAAATTGAGAATATCAAAATTGCGCTTTGACAGATCAATTGGGCTCATTTAGAACTATTGATTTGGCTATTTAAATGCATAAAAATAACACTTTTCAAATTTGGTGTTTTTTATGCCAGAAATGGCTTCTGTGTATTGGCCACATACTGCCTGCTTTTTTCCCGTGTGAATAGCTTCATTTTTAGCAAAGTTAGATTTTTCACACTATAATTACCCCACATTCTACGCCCACTGTGGGGAAACACACTAAAATAGGCGACAGGCGCTTATTTAGTGTCCTAGCTTAATTAATAATGCATTGACCTTGTTTATATGCACTAATTTCATTAATAACCTCACTCTTGGCATTTTATTTCATCACCACACTTAAATTCGCCTAATTTTAGTCAAGGATTTACCCGTGCAAGAGCCTGCCAAGAACTGCATGTAGTTACCCCACATCTCACGCTCTTTTTTAAGTTTTTGGGTGGTTTCTCAGTCAATTTTGGTTATTTTTGAATGGGAATTTCACGTAGTATAATGTCAGGATTAGCCCCATTATTTCTACAGTCAATCCCCCTTATTATTAAGCTATTATTAACCTTAAAAAGTCTCCTTTAGTCTTTAATATTATTGTTTTATACGCATATACTCTTTTTTTGTCTTTTTCTTTAATTTTGATGGATTTCCCTTATTATTACAGGATTTTTGCGGTTGTTACTCTTCTAATTATGTCATGGGTTACTAGGAATGTTGATGGGCATGTCTATTAGTTGTTTACAGTCGTCATTAACTGTGTATTTGGTGGTATATCAAGGGAATCATTGGGGAACTCAGTGTGTATAAAAGGAGGAGGTTTTTGGGTTGTATTTCTTCATTCTTTATCATTACAATTTAACCAATATAACCAAACAAATTACAATACATATCAATTAGTACTTTTATAAGTCTTTTGAATAGTATCTGAATTTATATAATCTATTTTTCTACCAACTATAAAGATTGTAAGCCATATATAAGAATAGTGAGAATTATATTACTGAGACCTCTATATTTGATTATATTTTACAACTTAGTGGATTAAAACTACAGTATTCATATAGGACCATTAAAATCTTCTAGACAACTTACTATTCAAGCTAGTTCACGTCCTTGTACTTGACCTTAGCCTGACAATTGGGGGCCTTTCCTCAAGAATTCTGTTATAATCCTGTAAGTGAAATTTTCAAAAGAAGGTGCACGTAAATAATATCCCTATAGAAATATTTGGATAATTACAACAGGTTGGGGTCACTTATATAGTGATTTCAGAAAAAGAAGCCCTGTTATATAATAAAATTGTGATATTGAATCATCAATTTTACCACTAATTTAACATATAATTGTTCTTAGTGGGAGTCTGTCAATAGACCAATTAAATTTGTGATCTTTGCGGATAATAACCAACTAAACTGATTAATTGTTTTCTTTTTAAAGGACTCTTAATCCCTTTTTATTGGTTTGTAAAATTCATTTAATATTTAGAAAGAATCTTACTAACAAATTTTCTTTTTTAAATATAAATACACGGCTACATATTGTAGACCAGTTAAATCAAGTGACCACATAAAAGCATATTTGACTTTTGGCACTTAAAAATTCACTTAATACCAATAAGTAAGCAATAAAATTGTCTTCAGTGGTACTAATAAATACTGATTAAACTTCTTTTTGAAGTTCTTCAAATCTAAACTTTCAATTCTCTAAAATTCCACGAAAAATGTGTGACAACAATGACATTGTAAGTAATAAGGCAAAACCTTATAACTTAAGAACTAGAGCTGAAAGACCTGTTGCAGGACATCCAAATGGAGGGTCAAGAATCACCAGTAACAATAAACAACACCCCACCAATGTCCATGGAGGAAAAGGAAAAGCTCTTAAAACAAATGTCAATAAAGAAGTCCAAAAACACCTTACAAGAGCAAATTCACTCCCTCTCAACCCTACTGAATACACTAACAATAAGAGTAAACAATATGTTAGACCAGATCAACAATCTGGAGAAAAGGGCGGCACAGGGCTTTATAGAAGTCAACCAGGCTCTAGTGGATATAAGGTCTCATCAACAACCAGTGGCACCAAATACCACAGCAACACCTCCAGTCCCAGAAGAGGACCAAAAGATAACTGTAAGCAAATGGAAGTGGGATTGGTATGCCCAAAACTACAACAGTCCTCCTCAACAGGGATCCAGCAGTCACCCTTACAGGGGAAAGCCAAGGAGAGGCAGGGGAAATGGAATAAGACCGTGGTAAGTCATCCATCTTCTCAAGATCAATTATATAATCCTAAAAATGAATTAATTATAGGTAATGAAATTGATAGAGAGTTATTGGATATAATTGATAAGGATTTAAAAAATTATTCATTTGAAAATAACATGTTAGACTTGTCATTACATGACGACAATGTACATAGTTTTATTGATCACCAGGAAAATACTATTAATATAAAAATGGAATCAAATGAAGAAAAAATTGACCCTGATGATGAATCTTCTGAATTGGAAACAGACAAAATTGAATATTTTCTGAAAGAAAATCCAATGGAATCAAAAATAATTAGTAAATTATTATTGAGAATTGAAAAATTGGAAGAATTTTCTAGAGAGTCCAACAATAATACAGAAAGTGTATTATTAAACATCACACAATCATTGAGTACAACAGCCAATAAGTTAAAAATTATGGAGAATTCAAATAATGAATTGATCAATGAAAACAAAAGATTAAATTCTGAGATTAAAAATTTAGAAATTAAATTAGAACATTCTCAGAATATTATGGCCACCATAGAGGGACGTGTAAAATTGTCTTTTTCAAATGTAAATGATACTTTAACTCATGTACCTGTAATAAAAGATAGGTTACAAAGAGTAGAAATTGAGGTAGCCAACATTTTGAAAAATACTGAAACAATAAAGGATAATACCTCTTATGTAGAAAGAGTACCAGTTTTTATGAAACACTCTGATGATAAACCAATGATGGAACATGAACATAGTGTCATGGGCTCTGAGAATATAAAATCAGTAAAAGATGAAATTAATGATCATCTTTCTAAAGTGAGTGAATTACTCAATATTCCTCAGGTTAGGGAAGCTAAAACTAGCCAAAAGAACTGGCCTAAGTTAGATCAGTACCCTTCTTTTGACGGGGATTCAAAATCTGATTGGCAACAATTCATACAAAGAATTGATAACTTAAAATTTTCATATAAATTACCTGATGAAGAAATTACTTCAAAGTTAATATCTTTATTTACAGATGTGGCCTTATTATGGTTTGAATCTGTATTGAGTGAGGGAATTAATTACTCCTGGAATGAATGGAAGGCACTAATTGAAAGGCAATTTGGTGGCCCAAAATTTAGAATCACTCAACAAAGACTGTATGAAAGGGCCAGATATAATCCAAATGCTGGAGATAAACCCATGGTCTTCTTAATGAATTTAATAAAAATCATGAAAGCTATGGATCCAAAAATGGATTATGAAGAGTGGAAAGAAAAAATAATATACAAATTGCCTATATCAGTTAGAGACATTATTGTAGCTAGAACTGAAACTGTCAGAGACACCTCAGGATTCATTAATATATGCAATGAGATATTATTAAACCACAAGTATGAAACCAAGTATAGTAATTACAGACAAAGTGTTGACGTGGTAAAACCTACTACAAGTAAGTTACCAGTGGAAAAGAAAAAACCTTCAGCTCCCCTTGTCCCTAAGAGACAAGAAAATAACACTTGTTACAAATGTAATGAACCTTGGGTTAAAGGTCACACGTGTAAGAAAAGAATAAATGTTATTGAAACCTCACAGAATTCTGAACCTAGTAATCATGAAGATGAGAATGTGGAATCCAGTGAGGATTGCAAGAGTAACATATCTTACAGTGATGATGAAAATGAGATATTTGTATTAGAACAGGATATAATGTTCCTGAATGATGCTATACCTCATACAGACACATCTTTAACTTCCATAGATGAAGCTGAAATAATTAAAGATGTATCTCATGACACTTACAAAATAACACCTATCAGAGCACCTATTATCATATGTGGAAAAGAAATGAATGCCATTCTTGACACTGGGGCTGCAGGTAGTGTAGTTTCACTTAATGCATTAATGAAACTTGATAGTAAGTACCAGGAAAAACTAGAACCTTTTCAGACAAAGAACTGGAGGGGTTTTGGTTCAGTATTAAATCCAATTGGCAAATACAAAACTGCTGTATTCTTTAAATATAATAATGGATATGTTAGAGCAGTTTGTGAATTTGTAGTAATGGATAATAATAATTGTAGTGATTGGTTTATTATTGGCAATGATTTATTGACAAAATTTGGCATTAAACTAGATCCTGCAAACAGTTGTTTCACCATAGGGGTGAATGGTAAAAGAAAATTCAAAATATGTTCTGAAAATTCAGTATATGCCATTTCTCCTAGAGAAGAACAACTGCAAGGTGGAAGAAACACCAATGAAGTGGGTGAATTGGAAAATGAAATCCAAAAGGCCTCTTTCAGTCCTCAAATCTCAAAAATTGAACAAGAAGACATTTTGAGATTGATTAAATCATATCCTATGGCATTTGCTCATGGATCAAATGAACTAGGATTGGTCAAAGACCATGAGATGAAAATCTCTCTAAGCTGTGATCTCGATAATATTCCTGGCAGCTTAAAAAAGAAACCTTACCCAGCATCTCCTGCAAAAAGGAAAGATATTGAAGACAATATAAAATTGTTATTGGAAATGGGTATTGTTGGAAAAGTGGACACAACACCTAAGTATTGTGTCATTTCACCAGTATTAATCTCTTATGAAAAAGATAAGGCAAGATTATGCGGTGATTATAGAGCTCTGAATACATATACAGTAGATGATATTTACCCTCTACCAAGGATAGCTTCTATCCATGCTACCTTACAAGGAGCAAAATATATTTCCTGTCTGGATGGGAACAAGGGTTACCACCAGATTCCTGTGGAAAGAAATTCTCAAAATTACTTATTAATAACCACACATATGGGTATATATAAGTATGTGAGAATGCCATTTGGCCCAAAGAATGCCCCTTCAGTCTTCCAAAAATTGATGGATAGTGTTTTTCATCAGGAAATGGTTGAAGGATGGTTATTGGTCTATATTGATGACATCATAGTGTTTTCAAAGACATATGATGAACATTTAAATCACCTGAAAAGAGTCTTTCAAAAAATGGATGAAATTAATATGACTATTGCATTAAAGAAATGTAAGTTTGGATTTCAATCCTTGAAAGTACTTGGACATGTTGTATCTGGATTACAAATTTGTGTTGACCAGAATAAAGTGGCAGCAATTAAAAACATTGGGATACCTAAAAATGTAAAAGAGGTTCAAAGTTTTTTGGGTATGTGTGGATATTATAGACAATATATTAAAAATTACCAATCCATTGCAGCCCCTTTAACAACATTAATCAGGAAGAATGAAGCTTTCATTTGGAATAATGAAAGACAACACGCCTTTAATAAATTAAAGGAATGTTTAATGTCAGCTCCAATATTAGGACTGCCAGATTTCACCCTACCTTTTATCTTGTACACTGATGCAAGTTTCATAGGTTTGGGTGCTGCTTTACAGCAGAAACAGATAATAAATGGAAAATTATCTGAAGTAGTTATCTGTTATATATCCAGAACCTTAAGAAAAACAGAATTAAGGTATGGTGCCACACAGCTAGAATGTTTAGCCGTGGTGTGGGCTTTGGAGAAAATTCATTACTATCTGGAAGACCAGAAGTTTGAACTTATAACAGATTGCAGTGCAGTAAAATCATTACTAAACATGAAAACACCTAATAGGCACATGTTTAGATGGCAACTAGCTGTACAAGAGTACAGAGGAAGAATGACAATCACTCACAGAGCAGGAACATTGCATTCAAATGTGGATTTATTATCCAGAAGTCCTTTGCCAAATGATGCTGACAACCCAGCTTATGTACCTGAAAATGAGGTTATACATATATTTGGGATTTATATAGTGGATTTAGAAGAAGAGTTTATGCAAACTACATTGGAAAATTATTCATCTGATAAAGATTTGTCTAAACTATCTACCATTCTTAATGATCCAACAAATGCCTCCATGAGTGCATTAATTAAAACCTTGCCTCCAAAGTATAAAAATGCGTTGGAAAAAGGTAAACTATCAATTGAAGATGGATATATATATTACAGGAAAAAGTTAAGCAATGTAATAGTAATACCACCTTCTATGAAAGAGTTAATGTTGAGTACTTGTCATGATGACATCTTAGCTGGTCATTTTGACTTTAACAAAACATTAACCAGAGTTAAAAATACAGCCTGGTGGATAAACATGAAAGAGGATGTACAAAAATACATTGAAACATGTGACTCTTGTCAGAAATCTAAAAGATTAACTGGGAAGAGAGCTGGGTTGTTACAACAAATAGAGCAGCCAAAAGCTCCTTGGGAAATTTTAAACATGGATTTTGTAACTGGCTTGCCATTAGCAGGAAAAGAAAGTTTCAATTCTTGCTGGGTAATAGTGGATAGATTAACAAAAATGTGTAAGTTTATCCCTACCCATAAAGAGGTATCTGCTAAAGACTTGGCGTTACTATGGTGGACTCAGATGATGAATACTGCTGGGTTCCCCAAAGCCATAATCTCTGAAAGAGATCCTAAATTTACTTCAGAGTTCTGGACATCTTTGATGGAAGTATCAGGTTGTCAATTAAAATTGTCTACAGCACACCATCCACAAACTGATGGGCTGGCTGAGAGGATGATACAAACTCTAGAAGACATGATCAGAAGATATTGTGCCTTTGGATTAGAATACAAAGACAATGAGAAATTCACACATGACTGGGTAACATTAATTCCTGGCCTTGAATTTGCTTATAACAGCACAACTCATTCTGTAACAGAGAAGAAACCATTTGAACTCTGGCTGGGATATGTACCAAATACCCCAGTAAATCATTTAAATAAACTACCAAGGTTGGATATACACCCTGGCACTAAATCCTTTATTCATATGCAACAAATGTGTAGAAAGCATGCAGAAGAATGCATCCAAAAAGCATTTGAATATGAAAAGAAAAGGTGGGACAAATCTCATAAAGAATTTGAATTTAAAAAGGGAGATGAAGTCCTCATATCAACACTACATTTTAACTTACAAGGTAATGTTAAATTAAATGATCCCTTTGTAGGACCTTTTGTAGTAAATAAAATGGTTGGGAATAATGCAGTGGAAGTCATATTATATGCTCCATATGATAGGAAACATCCAGTTTTCCCTATCTCATTATTGAAACCTTACCATGCAAATGATCCTGACTTATTTCCAAAAAGAAGGGGAAGGCCTAAAAAGCAACCTGAAGAAATTGTGGAAAAGGCAGAGATTGAAAAAATACTCAAGAAAAGAATCCTTACTAAAGAAAAAGGAACTGAGTATTTACTAAGATTTAAAGGGAAATCAAATGAATTTGATAAATGGATACCTGAAAAAGAAATTTCTAATTTATCCACCCTTCTTAAAAAATTTAAACAGAAATAAATTTCTGTTCAACCAGCTGAGGGGTTAAAAAACCAGTACTCATAATATTTTATTATGTTTTATTTCTTTAAAGTGAATCTTTAATGCTACAGATTTATTCTGAATACCTGAAAATTACAAATTAAATAAAATAAAATGTATAACTTATCATTTTTTTATTGTTTTTTTTGGGTGGGCAAGTGTCAGCCTGTATATCTCCAGGACTTAGTAAAAAGTAATTATAAGTTATGTTAAACACATGAACTATACATGGGAATAATAAATAAGAGTACACAAATAGTATACATAAGTAAAATTATGATAATACACAAAAAATGCCATTATAACACCTTATATACACGCATATATCCACCTTTTATAGGTCTTATGTACTTAATATTAAGTTGGAATATGTTAGGGTAATCTTAAGAACCTTAAGTATAAGGCTACATAATTTTTAAGTACACTTAAAGCTGTTATATTCATTGTTTTATGCAAAAAACAAGAAATGCGCTTTATTTCACTTAAAAGTTGACTATATGCGCTATAAAATTGAGAATATCAAAATTGCGCTTTGACAGATCAATTGGGCTCATTTAGAACTATTGATTTGGCTATTTAAATGCATAAAAATAACACTTTTCAAATTTGGTGTTTTTTATGCCAGAAATGGCTTCTGTGTATTGGCCACATACTGCCTGCTTTTTTCCCGTGTGAATAGCTTCATTTTTAGCAAAGTTAGCTTTTTCACACTATAATTACCCCACATTCTACGCCCACTGTGGGGAAACACACTAAAATAGGCGACAGGCGCTTATTTAGTGTCCTAGCTTAATTAATAATGCATTGACCTTGTTTATATGCACTAATTTCATTAATAACCTCACTCTTGGCATTTTATTTCATCACCACACTTAAATTCGCCTAATTTTAGTCAAGGATTTACCCATGCAAGAGCCTGCCAAGAACTGCATGTAGTTACCCCACATCTCACGCTCTTTTTTAAGTTTTTGGGTGGTTTCTCAGTCAATTTTGGTTATTTTTGAATGGGAATTTCACGTAGTATAATGTCAGGATTAGCCCCATTATTTCTACAGTCAATCCCCCTTATTATTAAGCTATTATTAACCTTAAAAAGTCTCCTTTAGTCTTTAATATTATTGTTTTATACGCATATACTCTTTTTTTGTCTTTTTCTTTAATTTTGATGGATTTCCCTTATTATCACAGGATTTTTGCGGTTGTTACTCTTCTAATTATGTCATGGGTTACTAGGAATGTTGATGGGCATGTCTATTAGTTGTTTAGAGGCGTCATTAGCTGTGTATTGGGTGGTATATCAAGGGAATCATTGGGGAACTCAGTGTGTATAAAAGGAGGAGGTTTTTGGGTTGTATTTCTTCATTCTTTATCATTACAATTTAACCAATATAACCAAACCAATTACAATACATATCAATTAGTACTTTTATAAGTCTTTTGAATAGTATCTGAATTTATATAATCTATTTTTCTACCAACTATAAAGATTGTAAGCCATATATAAGAATAGTGAGAATTATATTACTGAGACCTCTATATTTGATTATATTTTACAACTTAGTGGATTAAAACTACAGTATTCATATAGGACCATTAAAATCTTCTAGACAACTGACTATTCAAGCTAGTTCACGTCCTTGTACTTGACCTTAGCCTGACAGATTCACACACGAATGAAAACCCCAATTATTTATATTTATTATTAATCAATGATTTAAGGAGGCAGACAGACAGGTATTTTTTTCCCCAATATATATAGATATATTTATATTTATAGATATAGATATATCTGTATGTATGTTTGATTCAATAAATACATCATCATTTAATACACATTGAATACAAAAGGAAAAGGAAAATTGAATGGTAAAAAATATAGGTATGAATGAGTAAAGCTAACAAAATAAAAGGCATATGTAAAATTTTAGGAGATTGAGATAAAAAAAATCAGTCTCTTTGCTTTGAAAATTGAAAGAAGCATAGCAAATAAAAATAATCATAATAATAAAGTCATTAAATGTAAATATGCATATGTAAGAGTCTAAGTGGGATACATGATTGTCCACTTTTTTTACTGAAAAAAGGAGAAAAGAAGAAAATGGTTATGATTTGACTTGGGCAGGCGTATTTCCACTCTTCTCTTCATCCTTAAACCACTTCATGTTAAAATTCACGATCGATTATACAGACAAGAAGAAATGGAAGCATTCATACAAGTTTAGTTTAGATGAAATCAACAGATGAAATAAAATAACCAACATCAACAGCTTTTTGAATGCCTTCAGCCACTCCCACAACTGGGTCGTACTCTAACATGACTCTAGCTTTTTCAATGTTATAATACCTAGTAGTGCATGAATACCGGACATTGGCTCTGCTAAAACCTCCAGGAGACCCAGTGAGTTTGCTCCAGAATTCGGCCAAGATAGCCAGAAGCAAACCCAAATAGGTTGGAATGACAATGGGTGTGATGTTCAAAGTCTTAGCAGGATCGTATTCTTTCCACACCGCGCGAACAAAGTCCCAAAAGAAAAGCGGTTCTCCCCCGGTAATAAAATAGGCCTGACCGGCAATTGGAATAGAATCTTGGTCAGGATGAAAGAAATGAGTAGACAACGGAGCCCATTGATCCCAACGATGTCTGGAGTAGTGGATTAATGGAGGCTCGCTAGGAAGAAGGGACTGATGCTCTTGCTGGCTAGGATTTGGAGAAGATTTAGGACTTAAAATTGAAGAAACCTTGACGAGATCAGGATCGGATTTTTCAGATTCTGATGTTTGATCAACTTCATCTTTATCAGCCGGGCGATTCAAGCTTGTAGGCAAAGTTCTATGAGGGATTGTCAGTTGAATAGCAGGCAGGATACTCTCAAACTTAGTCAGGGGAACTGTGACGCTGAGTTTGTCACAGGCAAGAATGTGAGCATGGATGACATTGTCAATATAAGTCCAGTCGAATAAGTTTTTATTCGGGCCAATTTGGAAGCGATGTTGACCGAGTTTGAGGACGCGAATTATTCCGGGAATTCCTTGTCGATCGCCAGGCCTAAGAAAAAAAAAAAAAAAAAAAAAAAAAAAAAGATAGAGAGAGCGCCATACAACGTCAAAAATTGAGAATGAGATCTCAATCATGGGAAAAGAATAAAGATGGATGAATGAAAAGTACCCAAAAATGCCGGCAGGTCTAATTGCGCACGTCAGAAGACCATTGCGACCGTTTGAATCAAGGACGATTTTCTCAGCTTGTGCCTGCTTGATGGGAAAAAAAGAAATTTGAGGAAGATAAGGAATGTGACAATCAAAAAAACGAAAGAATGGGGACCTTTGACTGGTTATATGGATCGAGGGCGGATGAAGGGACAGGCAATCTCTCGTCGACATTAATGAGATGCTTTCCATTGTAGACAACGCCAGCACTGGAGGTGTAGATGAGCTTTGAGACGCCCAGTTTGAGACAGACATCGACGACGGTTTGAGTGCCGAGGACATTGACGGAATGGCAGATGTGCGCACCCGAACCAATCCAAGGCGAAGCAGTGTGGAAGACGACGACGGGTTTTTGAAGGGGATCAAACACAGTGAGAAGTGCTTGATGGTCAGTAAGGTCTACGGCTATAAATCGGTGGCGAACAAGATGATTTAGATCTTCAGGAGGCTGTTGATCGGGTTTTTGAGGAAGAGGATTAGCAGGATGGCGCTGGACTAAGTCGCAAGAAATCACGTCAGCCTTGGCGGCGTAGAGGGCAGCGAGACGAAGGACAAGATGGTGGCCAACAAATCCTTCGCCGCCGATGACAACAAATGAGCTGGCCATGGATGATGAGAGGATGTGACGAGTGGAAGAGAATGGAGTGAAGTGGATGGAGAAGGGATGGAAGGACTCAATGATTCTTGAATGTTTTAAACTCTTTCAAGGTCTTTCTTAGTCTTCCAATCCCACCAAACTCATCCAAGACTTCTTGCTTTCGATCACTCACATTCACTTTGTAGCCAATTTGTTGTGGATTCAGGAGGCGAAGATTTATTGCTAAAGCTTCTTCCTACTAATATTGTATCTACATTTACACCTTCTACTCTCTCAATTTGGTTCCTATTCTTCTCCTTTCACTCCCCTCACACCCTCACATCACATAACTTTTCACCCATCCATCACGTTAACACTCCACAGCCTTATTGTCTTAACACACCATCAACACACCGATAACATCACTCTTGACCCAATCTGCCCTACTTTCTTAGCTATATAGTTTGTCAGATTGATTGATTGATTGATGGGAAAGTTCAGACCGATAGATGCCAAGAGCTGCATCATTCACCCGGCTGAGCTAGTCTAGCATCATCCCGTACAAACCCAAGTAGAAGCAACGGACAGCAGTTGAGTGCAATGATGCGTGTGACATGTGTTTTTGGGTGTATTTATGTAAATATATAGAAAACTTCCATGTGTTTCACAGTGAATGTATGTCATGGACATGAGAGAAACAAAGATGTGTGAAACTTAAAATGAATCAGCCATGTGGAGCGGAGCAATGATCGGAAAATTAAACCACGGAGCGGACAACCTTATGGTACTAGAATCCAGAAGTTGTATAAATAGAATGGAAGGTTTGCTGATTGGTGACTGACATTATTATCAAATGGCTGGAAAGTCCCTCTCATCGATTATGAATTGAGCCAAGTGCCAAAAGCAAAGGACGGGGTGAAGAGTGAATAAAAGACATTGGTTTGATTGGGAATGGGAGGCAGTTGCGGAGACAGGAGAGACTAAGAGCAGGCACCAAGGAAGCAGATGAACATTCGAGAGCGCTGTTTGTGACTTGAATGATTTCTTGGTGTGATGGATGATGATGGCTAGTAGAATGGTGGTGGCGTTTAAGAGGGAAGGAAAGAATCAGTGAAAGGGACGGAATCCAACCAATCAGAAATCGAATCATTTCCATCTTCCAAATCCCATTCAATCGCTTACTTTGTTCTCTTTTCTTTTCTTCTCATCTGTCCCATCTTTTCCTCATCTTCAAAGAGCCATCCATCATTATCCCTGTTATTCTGCTCCACCTTCTGTTCCCACCTGAAATATTCCCTCCAACGTCACCCCACTCCAGATAAATAGCAGAGCGTATCAGTGCTACATTCAACACTTCTTTCCCCCCTCCTCTTGCTCTCAATCCACCACCTCTCTTCTTGCCTACTAACATCTTTCTCCTCTTCCCTCGCCTCCCTCACATCCCCTGCCGCCTACTTTAAACCTTTTTAATCAATGGCTGATAACGGCTCTTCATCTCCTGCCAAAGGTGATCGGCCAAAGGTAAGCGATCATTGTCTTTTGCTTATCCTTTGAGCCAATATCCATCAGCCATGTTTCCAACATATGTTATCTTGTTTCCTTGTGCCTGTTCGGACTTCCCAGGCTGTCATTAAGGCTGCAGACATGCCGGAACTCCTCCAACAAGATGCAGTGAATATTGCATCGGAAGGTTTAGAAAAATGGAACATTGAAAAAGACGTCAGTGATGTGCCTTTTAGTCTAGGACCATGACCATGACCTCTAACTCTAAATCTCTCCGTCATTTCTTGTGCATTTATGTTAAATCTCTCCGTGTCTCTCCGCGCTCTACCGACGGTTTGGTCCTGCTTGTTTATTAGATTGCCGCTTACATCAAACGGGAGTTTGATCAGAAGCATGGCGGCACTTGGCATGGTAAGTCGCCGGTTGACTCCTTCAACATTGTTTTTCCGATCAGGCCCTCAAGTCTTCTTACCCTGTTTTTTCCACCTGCTAGTCGTCGTGGGTAAGAATTTTGGCAGCTATGTCACACATGGTTAGCCTTTCTTTTTATTTTTTGGTGCTGTGGTTCAAAAATGTTACTTTGACAACGCTAAAACTTGTTGACGACCCTTGTGTCTGATTCTATTCCTCTTTTGAAGAAACGGGTCATTTCATTTACTTTTACATGGGTCAAATCGCTGTGGTAATTCAATTCACCTCCCTATATTTCACATATTTCGGTCTATCCTTTTATATTGTTATTATATATTGTTCTTCAGAAGAAGATACACAGCTAATCAAATGGTCCTTGATTTTACAGTTATTATTTAAAAGTGGTTAAAGTTTACACAATCAATTATCATTTTTCTACTCATTCAACCTTTTCTTTCCTTTTTGTTTGATTGAGTCACTCTTCTTTTGAACGGTAGTCAATCTTTATCGCATCTGAATTATATTCTTCATTCAACTCAACTCATCAGAAAATGGGTTCAGATTTTGTTTACCCTGTTTCTTAAATCTATTATATTTATATATAAAGAGAGAAAGGGAGATACACATGCACATCTTTCTTACCAACACTTGTTTATCTACTTCATTATATAAAAACATCCCCCCCCCCTCCTCCTCCCCCTGCACCCTACCTTTTGTATATGATTTGTTTACATGTGTGTGTATGTGTGTGCGTGTGCGAAAGAAATAATGAATTCCTAGTCTCA